>VYXF01000360.1:210990-223425 GCA_013397295.1 Polioptila caerulea
AAACAACTTGCAATGTTTAAACCACACTTCTATATATATTTAGAAAAAAAAAATATTCCAACATTTAATGGCCTTTCAAAACATAAGCAACAAGTAGGGCACGAAGCAAGTAACAAATTAACATTTTGGCAGACACAACAAAAGAACAAACATATTTTTATTCTTAATAAAATACACTTGGAATTACACTTCTTGGAAAAACCTCGTTATCTAGTATTTTAATTCAAGTGCAGTTGACATGTCCAGATTTCCTTAACTGTTAAAGCCTACTAAAAAACAAAGGCTACTTTTATGAAAAGCTAGGACTCATCTTACATTTTTTTTTAGTGCTCTTACACATCTTTTCCCTCCACAAAATTTTTTCTGAAAATAGAGAGAACCAGCCCCACCCCAGATCTTGTTTTGCAGCCACTACTGTGTGCACTGGGCACCCTCCTGAAGTTCTGCTGAAACTGCACAGTTCAAGACAAAAGGATGAGCTGAACAACCAGGAGCAGTGCACAAAGAACTGCAGTGGCACAAACGCAGTTCCCCCCCAAGAGAAACACCCTGACAGCAGCCAACAGGCACCAGTTTGCCAACAGTCCTCTTCCCATGACTCAAACAGATCAACTCAGGTCAACATTTCTTCTTACTGACAGTGGAGGAAAAAAATGAGTGCAACTTAGCAAAAATTAGTGGCAGTCAAAGGATCTCATAAGTCATGAAAGTCATAATGAAGAATAGGCCAGAGCACTTAAAAAAAATCCTTTCTAAATTACAGCAGCTACACTGACAAAAGGATCAGTGTGATTCTATGGGCAGAGAACAAACTGAGAAGAGCAAGGACTGTTCAGTGATAGGTTTACTACACAGTCAGAAGACAGCTGCTTTAAATGAGTAAAAGCTGATGTTTCCTCACACTCACTGTTTTGATAATTACTACTAAGACTTATAAAAATGTTCAGATGTCTTTCACCAGCAATAACAGACCAGTGCTGTGAAACCCAACTCTCTCCACCTCAGAGGGAGGACACATGAGAGACCTTAATGCTAAAATTGCTTTCAGAACCTGGTCCTGGATCTACCAATTCACATCAGCAGCATCTCCTGCAATCCTCTGGCTACTGAAGGTGAGTCTTTCCCACTTCTCCCTGAAAAAAGGGAGGAAACTTCTCAGGCTTATTGCTGACTTTATTCCTGCACCATCTTCCTTGGAATTGTCAATATTTTCCATCTTAGTAGCCTGTATTTCAATCTCTTTCACAGTCAAATTTATTCATAAGTGTGTATTAAAAAAAAAAACCAAAAAAAAACCACACAAAGAGAATAAAGGCCTCCTGATTTTTCCAGTTTTGCTGCTGCTGAGCTGCACTGAAAACACAAGTCACACCATCTTAAAAACAGGCACTATTTACTTTACAGCTACTCTATCCTTTAACAAGTCCTGTTACTCACTTCTGAACTGACCCCATCCAATTTCTTCTAGACAGCTTTCTGAACACTTTTACAAGTCTAAGTTTTCATAGGACTGTATGCATTTGCACAGCTTGACTATTCATAGTTCAAACAAACAGAAGTATCACTAGACCACTGAACCACAACAAAACAGAAGAGATTGTTTTTCCTTTATTTTTTATTTTTGAAACAAACCTAGAAACACATACCAGAAGAGTTTGGGGTTTCTATTTTTTCTTTAAAACTAGTTTTTAAATACAAAAAAGCAAGGAAAAAAAAAAGGCAAGAAATAAGAAAGGCAATAAAAGCTCTTGCTTGGCTCTTAGCACACTGGGCACGACAAAATCAGACCCTCAGAAACTGGAGATGAAGGGCCATGGTATACACTACTGACAGCACCTCAAAAACACACAGGATTGCAACATTCCCCAAAAGAGTCAGCCAGCAAGCCATGTACTTGAAATGATTATGCCAATTTTGAATTCAGTCTCCTGCAGAATTACATGGTTAAAAAGATTTCGTACAGCTGACAAAGAATTTTCAAGATAATCTCTTAAAAGCTGTAAATCCACATACACAGTCTGAATAAGTAAATTGAAAAACTTGTCAAAAACAAGAATACCATTATTATAGAATGACTTCATGAACAGAAACTACCAAAAGGCAATTACAAATAAACCTGTGAAAAAAAATGCTCAGTTGTCCCTTAGCTGAGCTCAATTTGAACTTAAAATTTTCTTCAAAATCTGTATTTTTATAATTAGTATAAAAAACTTTTAGAAAAATACAGGCATACCATGGTGTTACAGGCTATTCTTAGAGAAAGAAGTACTTCCAACAAAGAATCTGGGTTGCTATTCAACAATTTCATATTTATGAAGTACACAAAGAGCTTGAGTTTCAGCTGATAGCACATGCTTTTACAGAAAGTTTTGGGGTAAAGCAATGGCTGAACTTTGGAGAGTGGTATTTTTCTGCTGGTTTTATTTTAGATGTGAGCAAAGGGCAGAGGGCTCCACCTACCACTGTTCCAAACCCTACAAGTATGGATGTGAGCACCATATTCCAGACTTAGCTCAACTTTAAGTATTCCATTATTTCGTACCACATTTAACTCCACGCTTCAAATGTTAAGCAGCACAGCAGTCAGAGCAGTCAGAGCAGTTTACTCTCACCCAATTAGCCAAATCAACACCTAAACACTTCTGTCACAGAGAAATTTACACCCACCAGGTGAGAATCAGTGACAATTGTTCAGCACAGCTGGTCTGACTGAAAGGACCACTCTGAGTAACTAAGAAAAGGCTTCAGTTAAGAGGGTTTCAAAATTTTTCACTCATGTAGTCATACCTGTACAGTCCCACAGCTGCCCACTTTCTCTGGATAAAGAATATCACTTCCATTACAGATACTTTGCAAGGATAAATGCCATGGAAAGGCAGTGAGCAGCCTGCCTTTTATTTTGCATCTTAACTACACTAAGCATCCTTGAGAGATGCAGATCAACTCTTGGTCACCTAAAAGCACAAAAGCAGAACTGAAGACATCAACTGCAAGAACCAAAACCCACCCAGAACAAACTGAAGTCAGTGCAGGAAACAGCTGCCCACAGAGGCCTGGATGTGGCTTTTTGGGGTAATCATGCACTCACAGCCACATAAGCACTCTGCAAAGCTAGCTCAAATGAAAACTATGTATAGGAGAAGTTTAACTTCATAAATAAAATGGTAGCCCAGATAAAGGAACAACCTGAGCAGAAAACAACACTGCCTGCTTTGCACTAATGATGATCTGATTTCAAGCCCAAGGCCCAGCTTTAGTAAGGGCCCTGGGCACTTTCTGTGCCACCTGAGACAAGATGGGCAAGTGAGACCACACTGCCCCAGGACACCTCTGTGGCACTTGTACACCCCCAGAACACAGGCAAGGTGTCTGACTTCCATAAACAAAGATTTAAATCCCAAACTGAAGAAATGCAGTTCATAATCACAAGAGAGCACTCTGTGTAAGACAAATTAAATACCTAAAGGAGCCACACACTTATGCTCTGTTAAGTGTCAATACATCCCAGGGTTTAGGTGTGCACTGTCTGCTTGCAGGAGGGGTGTTCTCTTACCTTAAGTCTCTGATTGAAAGCATCAAACAGCAGTTTGATTCCATCCTGAGTCAGGTTAAGGATGAGGTCATGGCTAAGAGGTGACTGTAAAACAACAATAAAAGCTTTTACACCTTAAATTTAAAGACTTCTAGTTAAGATACACATCACTGTAAAAGTAGAAATTGGTTCCTTTAGAAAAACAAAACTGTCTCAGAAAACAATCACTTATTCAATGAATAAACATAACTGAAATACATTTGGCCAAACCTCTCCATCCCTTCAGTTTCCTTTTGAAAAGGAACAGAAGTGCCTGTATAATATCTGTGCCCTGCAAAAACTCCTAAAAGGGTACTTTGTCCATTACTGTAAGTGGGGGAAAAAACAAAAAAAAACAAAACTCAAAACAATATAACCCCCAACTCCATAAAACCCCATTAAAAAAAACATACAAAACACAAACCAACAAAACTCCACCCCGAAAATTAACACTCCCAGTTTAGCATCAGAAACATCATCTAGGGACAGCCTCTGTTGCATTCTTGGTGACAAAAATACCAAGTCTCACATCAAAACTGGGCATGTGCTTGACAAAGAGATGGCTTTCCACTTCAAAAATCAAACTGTCACAGTCTTTTTTAGGCCTCAAAAGGAAGGCTTCAGACTCTCATGTTGTGAATTTAGGTTTCCTTAGTTACTGTGAATCATAACAGCTAAAGGCTTAATCTGCAGTCTGCTGGAGTCAATAGGAGACATTCCACTGGCTTTCCTGGTGTCTCTATAGGCTCTGTGCCCTCTCAGTCTGCTGGGCCACTGGGGAAGCTGCTCTCTGCTCTACCAGGGCAAGCCACACAGACACAGTCACTTGGCCCCAGTTCAGTTTTTTGATCATGTACCATCTAAAGCACACTACAAAATGCTCCATCCCCCACAGCTGTCTCCTCACAGGAGAAAAAAGGTTGCATAGCATGCAGACAGCAAGACTCATGCTGCCCTGGAACTGCACCAGGCAGTTTTCTAGCAAAAAACAGCTCTACTGAGAGGAGCTCTGCGGTTTGACTGTCAAAAGCCCAATTCTCAGCCTCAATTTTCTCACACTAACACTGTCTTCTAGCCTTGATACCTTCTGAGCATTTTCATGTGCACATCCCACCCCTTCCCAAACCATACAGTCAAGTAACCAGATCCCAGACTTCACATCACTAGGCCAAAACAAGCCATGGGGGTTTCTATCCTTTGTGATACAGACTTCCTGTTCCTCTGGGTCACTGCAGTAGCTTTTCCTGAAGTTGGTCCAGTTTGAGCTCATCTTTCCTGAACACCAGTGATCTGACATGCCAACTCTCTCCTAAATGAAACTTTCACAACATGTCATCAATACCTCACTCTTGCTGACAAACTTTTCTGGCTCTGTGTAGAACTGAAGCAGCATTGCAACAGAACTGTAAGCTTGAGATAAAAAGGCCTAATGTTGATCATGACAGTCATTTTCTAATCCCTCATGAATCTAATTTAGAAAGGCTACAGATAGAGCAAAAAAACCTTGTAATCTGGCATTCAAACACACCAGAGTTGTTCTGCTCTGGGATATGCTCTGCATTTCATTGGTTTCTAAACAGTTTTCATAAGGTTATTCCAAAATTAATGAGACCATTACAAGTACTTTTGAGTGGGTGGAAAAAAACCCCCAAACATCTGAGGAAAAGCTTGATAATTAGTACAGCAAATAGCTTCTTTTCTATGCTGGCATATTTTCCAATACATGGAAAGATTCAAGGGCACGAAATTACTTCATGTGACTTTTAATACACAAAATAGAACCTCAAGTATGAAAGATGATAGCAAGGAGCAACAGGAGAGATCATCCTGAAGGAAGCACCACAGATATGCATCTTTATGATATTGCTAATCTACATAAAGATGCAGGAAAAACTGTTACCACTGAACAATGCCATCAACCAAAATCCAGAGGAAGAAGCCCAGGAAAACAAAGGTGATTAGTATCCCACTTAAACTGACCAAAAATGAGTTAAAATTCTTTGATTCACAGAAAAGGATTCATCAAGCTTTTTTGGCACAGTTTGGGCATACCATTTATGTCAAGTTAAAGAGAGCACCATGGGCAGATCTAATTGCATTTAATTGCCTTATAAATTTTTGAAAGGAAATACTCACTGCTGGAGTTCCAAGATCAGAAATTCAGTGCTTAAGATGCAACAGCTTTAAATAACATTTGATCACTGTGCTCAAAGGCATTCTTTTACAAGGCAAAGAGGAAAAACATGAAGGCTGTTCAGGTACAGTTTTTTCTAGATAGAAGTTGAGCATGGCAAAATTAATTTGAAGCTTTGAATCTTCTAAGAACTGAGCTTTGTGCTCAGCTGCTAATGAAATGCATGACACTCTGCACGAGGGTGAGGACAGAGCCAGACAGTCAAATACAGGCCCTGAGTGATGTGTGAAAAAAAAATTCAGGCACTGACTTGCAATAATCTACAGAAAAAAAATAATCATCAGAACTATTCCAGAAAGTTGGGAAGAACTATTTTGTTGGACTATGCAGATGCTAAAACATCTTTACATTAATTACATTTCGAGAAAAAACCTAAACCACTAAACCTGCCCTCTGCAACCAGAACAGAAGTTCAGTGTAAGCAGTCAAGAACAATATAACTTTCCAAGAGGTGTAAAAAACCAAGGAGTGGTACAGCTCTGCTTACTAGCACTGAACCACTAATCCTTCTTGTGATTCTATGATCTGAGTGGAACAGGAGTCTCATCATTTATCTAAACAACCCTAGAAATAATTCAAATGCACTGTGGTAAGATAAACTAAAAATCTCCAAAGAATATAAAAAAACAAGGAACGTGTTCACTGCCAGACAGATGCTCCCATGCATTAATCACAAGGAGACAGATTTGCAATTCAGTCATCATAAAACCATAAATCCAAAAAAAGTGAAAAAAAAAAGATAATCCATTTAATAACATGAAATATGTATTCAGCACTGAACACCAGAGTCAAGGTTGTTCTTGGCCATTCAGTATTCACAGCAATGTACAAGGCCTGAATCTTTACTTTTGATACAAACTAACATTGTACAGACTCTGCCTTTTTCCTGATGCAGAGCTGTAATTTGCAACATATGAACATCATCTTCTTATTAACATGCATTGCACATAAAACATCTGGAGAGTCCCTCGAGACATCTGAGACTCCTTTGTCCTATCTCCCCTTACCCTTCCATCAGAATAACACATTTTACTTGATCTAGCAGAAAGGTTTTACTTCTAGTCCCCTTTTTGATGGAAGTTGAACATATCAGGAACTTAATGCTGAGTTATGAAGAATGATTAAAACATTCATAGCTGGCTTAAATCACTGCACCCACTTTCTGCAGACAAACTTGCAGATGCAGAGAAAAGGTGCAGAAGGTTTTTTTGTGGGGTTCACCACCACTGTACCGAACACAAAAGCAGAAAGTAATGAGTGATTCAGTTCTTCAAATTGCAGCACCACTTCACAATGATAAAGTAAATAGACTAGAATTAAACTGTGCAGCTAATTACATAACATTTCACTTGTTAAAGGCAAAACAATGCCACTCCTCCACTGCACATCCAAAATTGATAGCTGTCAAATCCCTGTACTGCTGTGCTGAGGATTATTACATCTGACAGGACACTTATAAAAGCTGCATCTCTCACGTGGTGACAATAATTTGGTGCAGTTCAATTTCAAGTAGGCCCACAACTCACACAGTATGTACATGAGCACAAAGCATGCCTTCATTCCCCACGAGGTGCATTCATCTCCTGGCCAGCCCGTGCACTACTCACCTGCTCACTGTAGAGAACCTGGACGTTTTTGATAATGCGACAGTGTTTCTGAAGGATTGCTACAGCCTGAGCCAACGGCATGCCTGCAAATCAAAACAGGGGTGTTCCTTCAGTGCAGAGACCAGCTAACAAAGATTTCTAACAGCAAGGTTACACAGGAGGTAACCAAACCACCATCAGCAAACACTGAGTTACAACAGAAAGGTATGTGGTCAGCAAACAAGCTGACTTGACTCATGGTATCAGCACAGACCTGGGTGTTTGGAAACACAGAAGTCATTGTTTATCACCAGCTGTTGAGCATATAGAAAAAAAGTAACTCTAGATACAAAATTAAACAGCAAAGTTCAAATGGAAAAAGCAAAGAGTTTGCCACAGCCTGTGCACAAAATTTTCTGCCTTTTGGGGTCATCAGCCCAATAAGTGGTAAAATATCCCTTATCAAACTCCACTAGAGCAGGCTAGAGCACTCCAATACACATTCTGTAGGCGAAGAGTTCACTTGCAATGGCACATGCTTTTTTATGAACCTTGATGAAGCACTGGGTATTCATACCAGACACATACAAATACTAACACAGAGCAATGATTCTCCTTAGACCTGAGAGGCCACATTAGCTGCTGATATGGCTCTATTTGTGTCAAGGAAGAAACTTTATCTTCTCAGTTTACAGACAAGATATACATAGTAAAAAATTGGTTCAATTGAGGCAATACACTTAATAGTCATTCAGCCCCTCATACAATTTCAAGGGCTTTTTAAATTTCCTTAGTATCTCTTATCTTTATAACTATAAAATTTTGAAAGCAGAATGGAACAGCTGATTCTGCAGAAAAAATAGCACCACACCATCTCATCATTTATCACACTAAAAACCTTTGTTGCCTTTCCAAATGAAATGTGATCACATTCCTGGGTTCAAGGCAGACATTTATAAAGCGAGGCTATGAGCTCATAATTATGAAGTTTTATTTTCCTACTAACTGCTGCAAGTCAATTTGGATTAATTATCTGACGTTTTATTTCCATTTCCATCCCTGTCCTTTTCTATTTCTAGTTTTTAAATGTTAAGAAAGTTGGACTGATTAGGGATAAATTACCAGACTGATTAGGGATAATTTACCTCAGAACCTACACTTTTATTACATTCAAAACTTTTAGTTACTAGCTACACCTCTCAAACTCAGACAGTCTGTCATGTTTTAAAGTAACTTTTAGACATTATCTACAGTATCAAAGTGAGAAAACTCTCTTTCCATATATATCTATTTATAACATATGCACCTAGCTCACCATGGGTACTGCTTTAAAGTAATAATGGCATAACACCAAAAAAATCCCAAAAATATCAATGTCATGGTCGTGCCCATACATTGCAGCTTTGCTGAAATGAGGAAATCAAGTTTTGGCAAAACAAATGTACAGATTAGAGCTACAGTGATTCAATTTGCAAATACCACATACAAACATGTCTGCGAAACTGGTTTTCACCTGAGCCCATAATCTTGGGGACAATTTGGTTTATAGCCAGAAATTAAACATCAGTAGATGATATTAGGCAAAAAAAGAAGAGTTATTATTTTAATAACAGTAATGAAATTAAAATGCAGAGCCACACAATAAAGCAGCACTGTTTCCTATTATCTAGGAAATAGCAGTTGCCTTGTAGTCTAGGCAGCAGAGTTTGAAGATGACAGTTATTATGTATCAGATAATATTTTCAAAATAGAACAGAAACATGCAGCAAGAAGCTAAGATCAAAGATGCTGCTATAAAAGTTCCACATTTCTCAACCTAGTAAAAAGTACGAATCCAGAAAAAAAACTAAGGTTGATGGAAGAGCAGAAAGCCCATGTCCTAGGTCAGTGTCCATAAAAGACTCGCAGAGCTAAGACCACGAGCTCACTCAAAAACCAAAGCAGGCAGAGGCGGAAGCGCAGCCAGCACAGCTGACGGGCCCGCGGTGCCGCAGCCCCGGAGGATCCGGAGCGAACGCAGCGGCCCAAGGAGTGCTCAGGGAGGGGGCCCGATGGAAACTGCTGCACCCCTGGGCTGTAAGGGTGCAAACAGAGGGCTCATGTGACTCTCTTACTCACAGCTTCCTCAGGCTAAGAGCAAACGACATGGACTGGCTTGGGCCAGTTTTCAGCATCTGAGAACCAAACAGATTTGGCCATGCAGCTGCTTAGCAGAGCTACAGTGAGCAACCCAAATTCTCCAAGAACAGTTTACAGGATCCAAAATGTGTTGAACAGCCAGTATCCTCCCTTTGCCTCCATTTGCAGAAAGTCAAAGGAGGAGAAAAAAAATGGGTTATTTTTCTCTGGTCTTCTCATACACAACATCTCCTTTTTCCTCAGCATTCGTCAGCCTTTGCAGTCAAAGAGGAAAACAAAGAATTCTTTTTCCCTTGCTCATCAGTCAAGGGGGAATGGGGAAGCAAACATGGTTTCCAGCATGTCAGTCAACCAAACTGAGCCATGGCAGTAATGCCTGCAAAGACCAGCACTAGAGCTCCTCAGTCACAGACCTTTCCCTCTTCTAAGTGCTGGATAGATGCAGGCAGCACAAGACAGCTCTCACATACTCTGGTCAGGAACATCACAGCTTGAAGCACCAGCCTATGCTAAGACTGTGTGGCTTGAAGGGATGGGGACAGACAGGTGAATAAAGATTAGGAGAAAAATACATGAAAATCTAAGATGAATCATAATGCATTAAATAAAGATACATGAAACTCGGAAGGAAAAGAAAGTATAAAGTACAAGAGAAATGCAAGTATGCCTCAGAAATTATACATCTCAAACACTAATAATATAGCTATAGGCACTACAGAATAAGTATTTAATTGTTCTCCTCTAAAACAGCAGGAATGTAGCCCGAGAGGTGCAGTGTCACAGGTATCTAAACTCAGTCTCAGTTAAATTTTTTACGCTCTAGTCACTTTGTGAGTCAACACTGGAGCCAGAAACAGAATCCAAAAAGTCATGTACAAAATTTTCCTGGCATTTCCCCTCAGTCATCTCCATTGTGGGCACAGTACTGGAAGCCAGAGTCAGCAGCAGTTCAGGAATACTGCCATTAGTTCTGCTAAGAGCAGGGCTAAACAAATAATGAGCAGAACAGTGCTGGCAGTGAGAGTCCCATTTACACCAGCACCACCAACCCCGCTGCCACTGACACGGCTGAAGCAGCTCTGTCAGCAGGGACAATCTTCACACAACATTGCTGGTGCACAACAAAGTCAAGGATCCTCATACCTCGCCAGCCTCCTGCTCTGCACCAGCAGGTCATGCTAATTATATATGAGACACATCACGTGGTGGCTATGTTTACTCCAAGAAATACAGCTGAGTTTCCTCCCTCTCACATCTATGCATGTGTGTGTGTGTGCACATAGACAGAGACACTAAAAATTGAACCATGAGACTGCATTAACAGGCTTTCCTTGGGAAAAGGACAAACGATTTCTGTTTCCTTTTCTTGTTTAGATACGGAGAATGGAGGAGAGCTGGTACTCTCTTTATGAAGACAGCCAGGATATGCAGCTGGAGGCTGCTTTCCCCCAGGTAACACAGGCACTAAAGGATGGCAGAAAGCTGAGAGGACAGAACATTCAGGGTACAAGGAGTTCACCAAGGTTTCAAAGGGTGGGACCTGAGGTGCTGCAATTAGCCTCCAAAAGCCACTTAGCCCGGTCGGTAACCATCAAGTTGTACTTGACTGCAGTCACAGCAGCATTAACAGCCCTTTGTGTTTGATGGGTTTCATATCAATAACTCCAAGGCACAGCACCACTCCTTAGGTCCAACCCAGCTCAGGGCAACTGTGTAACAGCGTCTTCAGGAACAGTCTGTCCCCTCGCTGTCACAGGTGACACCAGCAGCAGCCCAAGTGTAACTCAAGTTCAGGCAGACACAGAGGGCTGACACAGAGCCTACAGAAATAAAACCAAACTCCTATCACCACACACACAGAGCTACAGCAATGATGGAAAACAGAAATAAAAGAGGCCAACACTGATATGTCCACAAGCACTCAGAAAAGGTGACATGGACAATATTTTCTGGGAGTTTTAAGGACTACCAATATCTGCTTGAAAACACAGGTCACCCGAAGAATCCACATCGTCTCATTTCAACTGCACATTTAAGTGTCCTGCCTGAGCACCAGCCAAATTTGCAACAGCTGGGGGAAAGCTCTTTCTCATCACAGTAAGTAGAGCAATAACTGGTAGGGAAGGACTACTCAGCGAGATGAAAAATACAAATGACTGGGGGAAAAACATTTGTTATCTAACCCTGAGAAAATATCTCCAAAGTTTACTTTCTTCACTATTTCGCAATCCATCAGCAACACAAAGAAATTGTGAAACTCATGTTTATGAAGGGTTTGTACAGAAAAGCACAGCATTTATAGTAACTATAAGTGCACAGTTGAAGTTGCTAATATCACCTGACACATATTCAGGTGACAATCAGCACATTCGTGCTTCCTCTTTTAGGAGTTATTTAAAAGAATGACTAGTCTTAGGTGACAAGACACAAGAAAGCAAACGAGCAGATGAAAGAACACAATCAGATAAACAAAGCACAAGCTGGCATGCAAAAGCTAAAGATGAAACCACAGACTACAAGGAAATCCTTAAAGCTCGTACGTTAGTATTTTCAGCGACAGCGAAAGGTGAGCTTCGGCTCTCGCTCCCTTTCTCTCCCCCACTCCCCGAATGCGCGGGGAGAGCCCTGACGGCCGCCGGATGCCGAGGGGACCCGCATGCCCCGCTCACGCCCAGGGCCGGGGCAGGAACACACTCACCTAAGGTGAACTCCCATTGCTCGTTCCCCAGAGACCGCTCGGGCACCACCTCCAGATCTAGCATTGGCTCAGGTAGCGCGGAGGCCGCGGGCTCGCACGGCGGGTCACCGGGTCGCTGCGCCGGACCCCTGCGGGAGGGACGCGGAAGGGAAGCGGGAAGGAAGCCGGCAGCCCGAGCCCGGCCCCGCCACCGCCCCCTGAGGGGACTGGCCCCAGCCCCGGGGGCAGCGCCGGCTCACAGCGGGGC
>VYXF01000360.1:223601-270741 GCA_013397295.1 Polioptila caerulea
TAGCGAGGGTGAGACTCGGGTTCGAGACCCACCCCGGCCTTGTGAGCAGACCGGGTCCAGACCTACAGCACCCAGCTACACCCGACACGATAACCTTGAGATTCCAAACAAAATAACCAACCCAAACCACAACCCAGGGCCATCCAGTTTTTCCAGTTGAAAGGCCAGAGTGGAGGAAAGAAGAGTGAAGGAGAATTAGTCAGCGGCACGAGCAAAGTTACCGGAATGAGCTCGGCAGTGAGTCAGTGAGGGAGTAACGAGGTCATCGGCTTTGCAGTGTTGTCTGAGCACACAGGGGTACTGCCACTCAAGAGTTCTGACCCCAAGAAAGCCCACATATCCCCTGGGATGGGGCTCACCCCGCAGGAACCTGCTGTGGTCACTCCCAAAGACCCCAGGTGCCAGAAATATCCACAGAGCTGGGGAGGAAACTGAAGTCTTCCAGCATGCCAGGATGTGCCACCACCTGGGACAACCCACATCAGACCAGCCCTTGTTTTTATGGTGGAAACTTGATCCGAGATAAAAAGCACCAGGTCAAGCACTGCCCAAATAAGCAGAGAACTAAAAAAGAAAAACCAAGGATATGGACCCATGCCATGCTCACACAAAGTGACACCTCCTCTGGAGCAGGGCAGCACAAGTGATGGAAATTCAAGAGAGTGCAGAGGGTGTGGAAGCAGCTGTAACTCCTTCTGCTGGCAGGTTGAGG
Source organism: Polioptila caerulea (assembly GCA_013397295.1). Taxonomy (NCBI): domain Eukaryota; kingdom Metazoa; phylum Chordata; class Aves; order Passeriformes; family Certhiidae; genus Polioptila; species Polioptila caerulea. Next base: position 224,314 of record VYXF01000360.1, read on the forward strand.
TTCCAGGGGGCAGAGAGTGGGGGGAGATGCATTTTTTCCATATTTATTTGAGGGTGGTAGCAGAAAAACATCTCCTTGGGTGATACCCATCTTCTGTCCTCTCTGCTCTGCTGCATCCCTCCGGGTGGTGATGCTCAGTCCTAGCCTTACCCATCCCTGTGCTCACCATGTCCCAGCAAGTTCTGCAGCAGGGCAGCTCCATCCCATGGACTGTCCCACAGCAGGACAGAAAACATCAGTAAAGCACACCCTTCAGGCAGCCCAACACAGAAATTTGAGGACTGCATATTTTTTAAATATAAAGTCAAACATAATTTCAGCTAGGTTTGCACTGCGGCTCCTCCCCACAGGCAGAGCAAGCCATGGCTGGCAGGGGGGATCAAAGCATTGACAAGAAATCCCAGGCATGTTTGGGAGCAGGACCCTGGCCAGGCTCTGCTCTGAACACCACATTTCTCAGCATCTCTCTTCAGGTCACAGAGCTGTCAAAGCAGGTGAGATTTTAATGTATATGGCATGGAACAAGCCCCAGGGAAATCAGTTTTCCCTTGAAGTCAGCTGCATGTTGCTCTATTTATTATTCATGCCTTGTTTACTGTTTTTTTTTAATCTGAGCATGGTGACATCTTAATATGCTGAAAAGCACAGAGGTGCTGCTAATGTTTCCCCTTCACTCCAGCCCTCTGACACATCTTTATTGGCTCAAAAACAGAAATTAGCCTTTCCTCCCCTGGGAGCAGGGCTAATCCTTATGAGCCACTTGCCTCTCTCTGGCTCACTACAGATGTATGAAATATATATATATTTGTATATATACAATATTTGTGTATTTTTATATGTAAGTTCATATGCACCTGAGAGTATAAATATGTAGCTAGAAACTCTGCATACCTCATTCATTTAACTCGGACTTACTTTTACTTTAATGGACTTACTTTTAAGCAGGTCCATGGTACGTGCAGCCCTCAGGCTGAGGTGCTGGGTAGAAAACAGGTGTGTGCAGATCAGTTGGGCTTTGCAGAAACCCTTCTCCACCTCATTCCTGTGTTTGGTGATGCCCTTTGAATGCCCAGTGCTGCAAACGGGAGGATACAACAGTCTGGGCTTTCACTAAAAAAGGTTCAGCATCCTTTGTCAGAGAGTGTCACGAGTACAGGCCGAGTTCACCAAGGAGAATCAAGGCCAAGTACAATGGCAGAAAAAAAAGCAATTATTTCTGAGTGTGCCTCTCCGCTGCCACCCGTTTTCACACAGGTGAAACCCAGGCTAAGTGGAGAAGGGGGCTTTGTTCTTTAAAACATTCAGCGATGCATTAACAAGGGGCTGTCACCTCCTCCTGAGCTTCAGACACACCCCTGACACTACCGGGAGGGCAGAGGTGGGCAGCAAAGGGCAGTGGCACCCACAGGGCTGGGTGTTCTCTGGTGGAGTGCAGCGATCCCCAGGGTGAGGAGGGAGGTCCCAGGCAGGAGCACAGACCAACAATAAATCCCAGCAGGCTGAAAATCCCAGCACAGCATCCTGAAGGAGGGCAAGTGCAGGCACAGCTGAGATGCAGCACCTCCTTGCACCCATGGCCACCACAGAGCCCAAGCCCCCTCTTCCTCTGGGTGCAGAAAAACTCCCCCATGCACCTAAGGCACCCTCCCTGGATTCCCAGAGCAGCTGGGTTCCTTTCAGACCACATTCCTCATTCTGTCAGCCAAGACAAGTAAAGAAGAAACCAAATCCTGAGTCACAGAAGGCAGAAAACCCACCCAAGGCTGTTTGCACGGCTGCTGTCTAGTTGTACCAAAGGAGAGCAGCTCCAGGGTTGCTTTTGAGCCCCTGGCTCCGGTGGCAGAGGGTGGTTTGCACAGGTGATCACCAGCTCCAGAGGGAAGCTGGAACCCCCCGGGGTCAGCCCCATCTCCACTGAGCACTGGCTTGCTCCTGTCTCCCGGGGAACCTCTCCCACCTAAAAATCCAGCTGCAAGCTGGGTTAGGTAACTTTTTTGCACAGCTGAGTCAGCAGTTATGAAAATTCACAACTATGAAAATTCCCAGATCCCCCAGCACCTCGTCCCCAAACCCAGCAAGAACCCATGAGCTGCTTATGGGCATGGGGATATTTTCCCCCTTGGACACAGGGGCCAGGAGCAGCCAGTGTCCACAGGGGTGCTGGGATGGAGGTTCTTTGTGTGTCTCCACCACAAAACCAGACCGTCGAAGGTCCCAAGAGGGGACCAAGATGGGCAGATGAAATCAAACTCCCCAGAGTGACTGGAGGAGCCCCTCAGGCTCTCCAACGACTCCTGGCAGAGTGGCATTTTTGAGGCAGATTGAGCAAAGCACCATCATTTTGGCAACTGCTCGTGACAGGCAAAACTTAAATTTTAAAATGATAAAATTTCCCCTCTCACTCTCCAGATTATGGAGCACTTCTTGGAAAATTCAGCCCCAGGGCTCATGAAGCAATGCACAGCTTTCTGAAAATCATAATCAATTTTTAAAGCCTTGTTCTGTTGTTAATGTTTCTGACTGAATGAATGGCATTCATCAGAGATGCTTCTACCAAAGCCTTGCGATGTCGTCACATTTTGGGTGAGATCAGCAGTTATAGGGGATTAATGGATTTTTACCGATTTTTTTTCTGAATTTTTTCTGATTTTTTTTTTTAAACTTAGTTTTTTTTTTTTTAACTTAGTTTTTTTTTTTTTAACTTAGTTTTTTTTTTTTTAACTTAGTTTTTTTTTTCTAAATTCTACACGTCTGCGGGGAGATGTTGGCTGAGACGCGCTGGGCTTTTCAATCCATCCCGTTAAAACAAAGTAGAAAATTGCAGAAGTCACCGGGAGGGACAAAAAGTCCCCGGGCTCGCAGGCGCGGGCGCAGCCGTGCACAGAGCGAAGGAGAGCTGCCCTCTCCCGATCGGATCCAAGAGCAGCACAGGTCCCGTCTGGGAGGAAATCTGCCCCGTGGCTGCTCGTAAAAACGGCTTGGAAGCAGATCCCAGCCTTGGCAGCACTGGTTCAGTTGGAGGAAAGATACTTGCTGTAAAGCTCTGAAGTTGCTCTGAATTTTTGGAGGTGCATTTCCTGCTGCGAGGCTCTGGGTTGGCACTTAGGAATGGATCCAAACGGGGTTGGTAGCTCCAGGAGAGGAGCTTTCACTCTCCAAGGAGGGGATTATGCCGCCTCTTCAGGGGGATTTATCCCACAGCCAAGGTCCCACCGAGCTGGGCAGTGCCCCACCAGTGTCAGGCTGGGGTCCCGGCACGGGCAGGGGCTGCTGGCAGCGCCGAGCCCGGACCTTCCCAGGCGAGACCCTTGGCTCCGTTCTCCCTGGCTCAGCACTTTTCCCCTCCTCGCCTGCCCTGCCCTGCCGGGATGGTTTGCAATCCCCCTGAAACCCGCTGCAGCACCGGCATGTGCAGCATCAGCGCCCCAGCTGCTCTGAGGAGCGGCCCCGCTGCTCTGCACCCGCAGGGCTGGCGGGGCAGAAAGCGCCTCTTTCTCGCGGGCCTCTTGCCTGCACACACACAGCCTCCAGCCTGTCCCCAGCCTTGCCCTGAGCCTCCCTGGCCTGCAATTCCCATGCTCCAGGGCAGCATCCTCCTCCCTGCCGGCTGTGCTGCACTGGCGGCCGCGCAGCCCATCGGCAGTAGAGATTTTGGAGGTGATCTGTGCTTGGCCGGGGGTAGGGAGGTGATGTGTGCCTGGCATGGGCTGTGTGGAGCATGGAAAGGCTGCAGCTCGTCCTCAGTCAGGACCGCGGTCACCAGCATCCCCTCTCACATCCCAGATTTGGGCTTCTGGCAGCTGCAAAAACTCTCCTGAATCTTTGTACCGCGCTTGGCATCTGGAGAAGGGCGGCAGCGGGAGGATGGATCCCAGCGGCCAGCCCAGCGTGCTGGAGAGATGCTGCCTTAAACGCTGACCAAGCAGAGGCACAGCCGCTGCCCCACCACACAGGGCAATTCTCGGCTGGGGCGAGGGCAGGGGCTGAGGAGGAAAGGCCGGATGGATGGGCCTGGAGCATCCCCGGGAAGGAAAGGGAGCAGCCGTGAAAGCTGGCCAGGGGAGGGGCTGTTCACCGCAAGGCAGCAGCTCCCCAGGGCAGCGCCCCCCGCCCGGCACGTTTCATGTGCCTTTCACGGAACATCAGATACATTTCAAAAGCTCTGATTCGTGCAGGGCTGGATCTCAACTGGCTTCGGCTTCATTCGAAACAGATGCGCTGGTTTCCCTTTCTGCCAGCCGCGGGCAGGGTGCGAAGCCCCGCTCGCCGCGGGGCCGGGCAGGGCTGCGGCAGGACAGGGGCACCGGCACCGGGGATGGGCACCCGCCCCTTCCCGGATCGGCCAGCACCGAGCCAGCGGCCACAGCAGCTGCTGCGAGGGACCCTCTGTCCTTCCAGGAGCCACTGCATCCTGCCTTCGGCTGCTGCCCAGCCAAGCACTTGGGGTTTTAATCACACCTTGAAAACTGGTGGGAAATTTTACCCTGTGGAAAAGCACAGGGATTCTGTAAAAATAAAGCAATTTAAATCACAAGTGTTATGGAAAAGGGAAAAAAGGATGGATTTGAGGATTCTGTGGAATCCCCAAGCACTTTATTACAAGGGTTTATGGATCCAGGAGTGCTGCACATGTGACAGGGCTTTCACCTGGGCACAATTTCACCTCCAGATATATTTCCAAAAGGGATGTTTGATAGTCACAGATGATGATGAGGGAGGGCCATGGGGCATTGTATGAGAATGAGGGAGAGGGGTCAGCCTCCTACACCAGCCTGCCCCAGCCCTGGTGCTTGGGGTTTCATCATTTAAAGGGAGATGTGTCAGAGCTGCAGGGGCCCTCTCAGAGCCCCTGAAGATCTCTGCCCATTTTGTCACTGACTCCTGGTAAATGAGCAGCAAGGGCGTGACTTGAATCTTACTCACAGGCTGTGATGGACAGAAGCAACGAGAGGCTCTTGGAGCCTTGCTGGCAATGCAGAGTCCCATTGTTCCCTGGCACATCCTGCCCTGGATGCAGAGGTGTGGATGTGGAGAGGGTTTGAAGAACATGGTGATGAGGCACCTTGTTGGGGTTGGTGGTTTCAGAAAGTCACGCAGCCCACAGCCCACCGGCACCAGGTCCAGCAGTCATACACCAGATGTGCTCTGCAGAGCAGAACTGAAAGCAGAACCAAAAAGAGGATCTGTCCTCTCATCTGTGTGGGAGCATCCGCCAAGTGGCCGGGGCTGTCACTGCCAAGAAAGTGTTTGGGGGTTCCTCAGCAGCAGCTCTGACCTGAGCAGAAGGCAATCACTGGGCTGCTCAGGGACAATCTGTGCATGCAACTCTGCCTGTCCCTCCCTTCCCTCCTCGTCCTGGCCCCCAGACCTTAAACACAGCCAGAGAAAATGACCTGGAAGGTTCCCTGCCCATCACAGGGGCTGGAAAAAAAATGCTCTCGAAGATTCCTCCAGCCCTGAGCATTGTATGGTTCTGTGACCTGGAGCTGGATCACTGCCAGCTCTCATGCCAGGCTGAGCATCCCCAACTGTGCCCCTCCTCCTGGGCCACAGCAGCTCCTGGCTCCATGGACAGGCTGCCCATGTGTCTGCAGGCTGGTGACAACCCTCTGGCTGGCTGGGGCAGCTGGGGAAGGCCAGTGAGGAGCTGGATGGTGCTGGAAGGGGTTTGCAGTATCTCTTCTCTAGAGCAGGTGTCTCACTGTGGTGCTGCCCCATGCAGGGGCCATCGGGGAGCAGGGGCTGGAGTGCTGTGAAGGACAGGGCTGTTCAGCTCTTGGTGGGGTGGGAGGGGACCTGGTTCTGCCTCTGGGTAGGTGTCACATCATTCTGGGAAGTGAGACACTCAGCAGCCTTCCTGGCCCTGAGGTGATGGCCAGTCTGCTGTTTCTGGGTAGAGCTCTTTACTAAGAATTGTCATCTGGTAAAAGTTGTCCCCCCACAGCTTTGTTTGCAATCCAGCAGCAAACCCACTTCCCTCCACCAACCTCTCTGCTCTCCTCCAGGCTTAGAGCTCCTGGGGAGTCTCCCAGCAAGTGGATATTTGTACCAGTGGATAACAGCTGGAAAGTCAGGTCCTTTCAGGTGTAAACTTTGCTCCATCTCTAGATGGTCTTTCTCTTTTCAAGATAAACCCATGATCTGCTCCAGGGAAAAAAGAAGATTGCAAAGGGGGACAGGTGGCAATGCCACCAGTTTCTATGAAAAGCAGAGAATCACAGCCTGTAGAACAAGAGAAAGTGGAGCCCAAGTGGAACTCGTGTCCTCCAAGACCCCATCATCAAGCCAACAGGGAAAAAAATAGTTACACATCAGAAGAGCTGTGGGAAGCAACAAAGACTTGGCAGAAGTCTCACCAGCTGTGATAAACTGTGGACCAGCCCAGTAAGAGGCACAAAAGTGAGCAAGAAGTGTTCTGGTTTCCCACTCCTTTCCCAGCCATCCGCTGTGCCAGGTGACAGCATCAGAGAGGCAGCACTCAGCTCTTCTGTGCTACTTTCCCCCCCTCTCACTCCTGAGCTTTAAAAAATGAGCCCAAGGCAATTCTGAAAATTCAGTTATCTCAACCTGTAATTGAGAAACCTATTTAATAGTTACTTAAACCCTGAGCAGCTCTGAGCGTGCAGCAGTTGATGAATATGCATGGCCTGGGATTTACATTTGGTGGCAGTGTGAAGACAGGATGTCAGGCAAATGAGCTATGAGAAATGTTGCCCATGCAAATGTTCACTCTGCTTTAACTTCTCACTGCAATCCCCATCCTTGAAGCCATTTCTGTCATTCTCTTATTTGCATTGGAAATGTAGTAACAAAATAATGCAACTTCACTGAAATTGGTCCTATTTCTGTGCCATCAGGATGGATTCTTTAATACATCTATGACAGAGTGGAGTCCTGAGCCAACAGCAAACAAAAAATATATACAGAAGTCTTGCAAAGATCATCCCAGGCCATGCAGTTCTGGAGTTCTCTGAAACCACATCTTCATCTAACTTCCCAGCCCTTACCTGAACAAGGCTTGTTATTAGACAAACCATCATGGATCTGCAGGAACAGAAAAGCTGCTGTTTTCACTCACAGTTCATTTTCTCAGTTTTCTGCTTTCAGAAAGGGGACCATGAGCCCAGGACAGCTTGTTTCCCTCAAGAGAAACTAGGAAACCTGCTTATCCACGGTTCAATCCCTTCAGTAAAGGGACTAAACATTGAGAACCCCACCTGCAATGCTGCATCCAGCTCTGGGGTCCCTAACAAAAGGACATGGACCTGCTGGAGCAAGTCCAGAGTGGACCACAAAGAAGCTCTGAGAGCTGGAGCACCTCTCCTGTGTAGACAGCAGTTCAGCCTGGAGAAGGCTCCAGGGAGACCTTAAAGCCCTCCCAGTAAGGAAAGAGGCTGGAGAGACTTTTGACAAGGGCATAGAGTGACAGGACAAGGGGAAATGCCTTCAAACTGACAGAGGAGAGGTTTAAATTAGGTATCAGAAAGAAATTCTTCCTTGTGAGGGTGGTGAGGCCCTGGCACAGGTTGCCCAGAGCAACTGTGGATGCCCCATCCCTGAAAGTGTTCAAGGCCAGGTTGGATGGGGCTCTGAGCAACCTGGTCTAGTGGGAGGTTGGAACCAGATGAGCTTTAATCTCCCTTTCAACTCAAACTATTTCAGAATTCTGAGAAACAGTTAATACTGTCTTCTCTTGGGGTCAGAAGAGGTCATGTAAGAGCAGGAGGTTCAAAAGCCCAGCTGGAAGTGACCATGCCTCACCTGCTCTGGTTGGGCTCCAGGTCCTGACAGCCTTCTCAATTCCAATAAGCTCCAGCATTTCCAGTGGTCTTGCACTCCCATATCAAGGACAGCTATCCCTAAGCCCTGCTAGTTAAGGCACTGGACTGTAATGCTTTTAAAATTCTTTTCTGCTGTATGTGCCTCATGCAGGGAGATTTTCAGATTCCCTTTGCTAGTCACACACTTGAAAGGCAAAATCCATCTAGGAAGAGCCAGAGGACAAAGTGCCTCTGTCCTTTGCCTTCAGCCAAGAAAAGGCTGTACAAGAACTGTACTCATCCACTTGTGATGTACCTTGGGCAGAAAAGTGAATCCTTCCAGGAGCTTACAGGTAATTGGACTAATTACCCAACAGCTTTATGAACAGCTGTTTACAGATGCCTTTAAAGCACTGCCTGGACAGCAGAGCCTGCAGCAGCTGACAGACACCATTTGCCCTCAGCAAGAGAAGCAGAGCAACATGGTTTGTTGCTTGTCTCCTTTGAAAGCTACCTGCCTTCCACACTGAACATGTCCAGGAATGCCACAGTCACAGCAGTGCTGTTTTTCTTTGGGGCTCTCTGGTCTGTTCACAGCCAGATCGTAAAAGTCTAAAATAAGGTTACTCGTTTTCCTTTTTCATGAAAATGTTCCTAAAGCATTATTATGAAACAACCTGATTTCAGTACTTAACCACTGTCATCCAGTCAGTGTTAGCTATTTGAAGTTATACCATCGAAAATTTTAGCAGCTTCAGAGGGTTTTCAGGTGTAGCATACAACATTCATATTTTCCCCACAGAACTTGATCACATTTTCCCAGTTCCTGAACTTACACATGTAATTCCCCTGGTTGCTAGGGCACCAAAGCAGCACCATTATCAAGGTTTGGTGGCTGCTCTCACAATGTGCCCTCAAACAGCACTCTGTAAAACAACACAGCCCCTTGCCTGGGGCCCCTGGAGCAGATCCATGCTTCCAGAGCAAGCAGGGCAGATCAGTTGTAAGAAACAAGAGTTTTAGGGCAGCAAAAGCCAGACCCTTTTACTAAAGGCTGCTCCCAGCCAGCAGCTGAAGGCAGCAGAGGAGAGGGGTCAGTTAGAGAAGTGACCACTGGATGTCACCACTGCTTTAGCCACGGACAGCAAGGCAGCCTTGCACCGACACAAAATACACCAGCAGGGACTACCAGGGAGGCAAATAAACTTACAGCACCTTGTTTTCACTACACAGAAGTTTATTATGAAAGTTAAACATACAACACAAAAAGTAGCAAAAGCAATCCTGTAGCTTAAGGCAACTCTTACAGGAGATGAATTCAAGAAAGATGATGCAACTTCAGTTTAAATAGAAATTATGAAAAATATCAAATTGCATCAATAACTTAAAATGCACTTTAAAAAGTCTGCACTAACCAGCAGAGGGTAAGGGCTTGTGATCTTAATGCCAGCATTAAGATATGGAAAGCAGCAGAATGCTAAATGATGATAGGGAAAGTTCAGTATTTACACAGAGATAGCAACGTTAATATCTGATAGCATCATTTCCTGTGTACTTATGGTTTAAAACCACTGTCTGAAACGTTAGGAAAACCTTTTAAAATAAATCTTCAGACTATTCCATCAAAAATACACAGATGGCAGAGAAGATTCAAGGCTAGGGATGCGTGCAGATGCATGCGTGTGTCCCTTAAATAACTCTTTGCAGAAACACTTTAGAAAAATTATTTCTTTGGGGAAGAAAAGCAAGAAGAATATGTGGCCACAGAGTGAAAAAGATTATCTTTCAGGTGAATCACATTTAAATTGAAGTATCAAAATATTTCTATTTGATGACATTCTCACAGTTTACAGTTAATGACATTTTTAAGTGAATGTTAAATATTCATATTATTAACATACAAAGATTCTCCTTCACATTGACATCTGCTTACATTTTTGCAAGACCTCTTTTGCATCAATTGTTTTGCCGTTAATGAGGAATGTATAATTGTCTTAATTATAGAATTAAATGAAGATTTAACTGTTCTAACCGTACAGTTTCTACCTTTAAAATAATTCTTAAAATACTGGATTCAGGTCCCTTATTTTAAAAAGGTATTTAAGTGACATTTTAATCAATCAGGCTGTACAGGAAGCACCACATTTTAACAAAGCCAAATGACATCACATTTCTAATTCATTTTCTTCAAATATTGGATGCAATGAAATCTTTGGAGCAAGTCCATTCACCATCACCCCAAATAATACAAGATTAATTCATACATTAATTCATCCCAAATCTTACCCTGTTAGAAAATGCAATATATACTGCAACAGTCTTAATTTGCATAAGATTTCATAGAAGGGGCCAATGTGCAGCACGAGACTCCTGCACACAAGCTCATCTCAGCTCTTCATCATTCAGCACAACTTTACAAAAAGGCTAAGATATAAAATATACTTAAAGCAGTTATCTTAAACATGATTTAATACATATCACCGTGGCAGCTGATCACTTATGTTCCCAGTTTAAACGCTGTTGAATCTGATTGTGGAGTTGCAGTATCCCTTTGAAGAATGAGTTAAAAAAATCCCTGAATAAAACAGAAGCCAGCCTGCGACTTCCTCTGAGTTTCAGTAAAGCACTATATACAGGGTATGACAGCCACCCAAACTCACTTGGAACAGAACGAAATCTAAGACAGATAATGGGGCAGAATGCATTAATGCATGAAAATACACACTTTAGGATTTTCATAATTTTAAAAGTGGAACCAATGAATTGTTAGCAGTTAAATGAATACTGCGACTGTAACATTTACAAACCCACAAAGTTTGAAAACTGATTCCAACAGCTCTGATTCACTGGGTTTAGCTTGGAAATGATGCAAAATAATGTCAGCAGTTTTAAGAAGGTCTTGCAAATTTAGAAAAGAGAAAACTGAAAGAAAGGTAAGAATGCATTATCTAAAATAAAGCAGGAACACAATAAGGACAATCAAAATTCCAAAAGCCCATATTAAAAAATTAAGCTTGGAATGCATTGGCTTCCAGCAGTTAAAAAAAAAAACCAAAAAAAACCAACAAAAACCAAAACCAAAAGTTGTTCTAAATCTGTAATATCTTGACCTATTTTTAAGTGACAATTTTTATTACAGTTGAGAAAAATGGTTTTATAGCTGCATAAGTTTCCATTTCACTAAAATAGTGCCAACAAAAAATAAGTTTGCATAGAAAAAACAAAATTTCGAATTGCCACTGGCTACATGCTTAAAATGGGAAATGCAGGTATTGATACATAAACATAGTGCAAACCATGGCAGTTCGTGGTGACTTCGACTGCCTCAGGTCAGGAAACAGACCATAATATACCCAGTTATCACAGTTTCTGGTCTTTTATTCAATCCTTTGCCAAGTAGAAGCAATGCATGTGTGCAGACCCGTGGGCCGCCTGCTGCCGCTGATTAACGTAGTTTGAGATCATCACCACTCCCCAGGTTAGATCCAGGACTAGGGTCTTGCTGTCTTCTTGCCTGCAGTAACAAACACACACTGAGGATAAGCAGCCATGAAATGATCAGTTATCTTATTCAGTACATTAACACAACTAAGACCATAACCAATTTAAGGTAGGAACTTTACAATTCAAGCAGTAAGCACAGCAGTAATTTTTAACACCAAAATCACTCTTTTCCCCTTCAATTCAGTTCACCCCCCGAAGCAGCCGGGCTCTCAGGGGAGGGCTGTGGGTCTGGCAGCCCAGCACTGCCCTGTCCCTGAGGGGCTCAGAGCCTGCTGTGCCTGCCCACCCAGCCAGAGCTCCCAGCAGGGGCTGTGTGCTCGTGCCCACACACGTGCACACTCACACTGCCAGGCTTCCAACACTGCTCTAGCAATCAGCAAGAGACTCCCACAAGAGTTAGGTAACAATTTTCTGTCTCTTCTTCCAAAAATAATTTTCTTTCCTGTGAAATTCCCTTCTGTTAACCTTTTCTGTCAATTTTAGGGAAAAAGGCTACAATATGAGATAGAATACATCACATAATTTCTAGATAATTTTATGAGGGAAACATTTATTTTAGTTTCTTCTAGAATCAAGAGACTTATCGTAACACATGAGCACAATTTGATCTATAGATGGACACACATTTTAACACCTCATAAAAGCTGGGGTTTTACTACTTTCTTCTTTGGTGGACCTGCAAAGTTAACAAACTGAGAAAACTGTGACATATGATTGCACCCCTGTATTAAAACAAAAGTAATGTAAGTTCCCCTTTAAATAAATGATTCTGTTAAACATTTTGAGTTAATGACATTGCAAAGAGGGAATCAAGTATGGTCAGTCACAGTAAAAGACAAGGCTATCTACTTTCTTTACCTATACACAGGTACAGCACACACAAGTGCAGCATGTAAATACTTTAAAAACATTGATTTCCTTAAAATTTTCAAGCCATACTTCGACTCTGCAAACACCTCTAACACATGCTAGCTGATTTTTTAGACATTTTAGTACCAGCACTTTTATTTAAGGTTTACAGAGTGAGTAGCTGGCACCATGGCCTGTAACGACCACAAACAGTCTGGGGCTGCATTCTCAGCTGGTGGAAGGTATCACTACACAGGCTTTACTCCAAGTAGCTCCATCAGCTGCAATAACCTGCCACATTCAGGGCTTGAAAAACATGCAAACCAGTGACAACTTCCCTGTTCTGAAAGACTTTCCCTGCATTCTTGAAAGACTAGGGAACAGCCTTAACACAAGCATTGTGCCACTGAAATACCACCCCCCAAGCAATTACCCTGTTTGCACCATCACACTGAACAACACGAGTACTTCAACAGAACTGTGACTAACAGGGGCACAAGTGCTGCTCTTTGGTGTTCCCTGGGCTCTTCTGAGTCACATTTACTGACAGAGAGGAAGCCTTCCCCCCAGCACAGCAGCTGCCCCAGCTCACAGCCTGCTGGTGCTGCACTCCCATTCCAAAGCGTGAGCGAGCAGAGCCTGCTCACTCCCAGACCCTCTGGCAGGCACTGCTGACACCACTTAGTTCAGCTCAGACTCTTCTGTTCACTTCTTCCTCCCTTATCTACCATTCTTCTTGTCTGCCTAATTGTATGCTCCCAGTGCACTAGGTTAGCTGCACCCAAAAAGAGAACTGCTGCTTCCTTCTCCTATTTAAAAGCTAATTTAAAGTTACATTTTTCTTTCATATGCAATGGTCCCTTTCTGATACGCGTGGAGTTCATTCAATAAATCCCTCTAGTAATCAGAATGTTTCCAGAGCAGACAATCCCCTCCTGCACTCTTCTTAGTGGTCACATTGCCACTATTGCTTTGGAAGCACCTCCACTAACTTAAATATGACCATTGCTACCTATTACATTTATGTATTCAGTGTTGGTTGCATCTTAGATAATTAGCAGTGAGTCAATCTTTTTGCTCTGTTCTATCTGCACTAGTTGTACTCTGAAATGACAATCTCCTGCTTGCAGAAGAAATCTGAAGGTGACAACTAACATCACTGCTGGTGCACAAACCCACAGATTTCTCAGTAATCTTTCTGAGGAATCTCATTAAAGCAAACTGCTCTAATCACCACACAGCACTGATGATTGTGAAGTGTTTAAGGGCCTATTCCTTTAGGGCCTTGAAACAACTTCTGCACACTGTTCTCTTTGTAGAGATACCAACTATTAGAACATGGCATTTAATTAAGCTTTTTGCATTATTTCCAAAAGCCAAATCATTCAGCTTTGACTATCAAAATCACTGAGGGAAAACCCACACTTCCTTTTTCCTTCAACAGAAAAGTAAACTGTGCTGTAAAGATTTTCTTAATATGAAATGGTTGTTCAACAAGTCTGAATAGATACTTCCAGGCTAATTTAAGAGTTGTACCAAGATTAACAAAACAGCAAGAGTTCTACTTTGCATACCCTTCTATTGAACAGACTGTAACAAGATTTCTTCTGGTTTTACTGCTGCTTCTTTCTTCTAAAAGGAAACAAAGACATGCACTGTCTTTAGGAATTACCAAAATCTTACTTCTAGCAATTTTGCACTCAATAAACATTTTTACACTTAACTAGAAAAGACCAGCAAGTTAATTGCTGCTATACTACTGCTCTATTAACAAGTGTTTCTTCTTCAGAAAACATGCACAATATGCACAGCAATTTTATTGTCAAATTTCAGTGAAGGCTCCAAGATATGAGCATATGGTTGCATTTATGCTATGCTTAAAGTGGCCTTTTCTTTCAAAGCATATGAAAGAATTTGCATGATTCGTGACCTCATTGCTACTTGTAGAGTTTGCAGAAGCCACTAGTGAACAACTACCAGATTTGCCCTTTCAAGTGATATGCAAAAGGCATGACAAATGACCCTCAAATGTACCAAAAGCAGTCATTACAATATCTTACAACAGTGTATGTGGATAAAGGCGTAATTTTGCAATTCAGTAAGTGGGGATTTACACAAGCAACTGCAACATGTGGGAATGACAGCTCTGACTCAGGCACCCTCCTTTCCTTGTGCTACTACTGTGCAAAAAGACAAATGTGTGAAGCAGGCTCGTTCTAGCAGCCACAACCATTCTGCCAGGGCACAACGTGCACAGGATACAACAACTACAACTGTGCTTCATGCTGAAAGGAAAATACAAAAAATAAAAGATGCCTGGTAAAGACTAGAAAAATCACTCTGTTACAAAGACAGGAAGAACATTACAGAGCAAGAAGCAGTGGGTGCTATTTTTGTCCACTGACAATTGGTAGAATACAACTTCCATAAGAAAGGCCATGAGAGCCTTAACACTCCCTTGCAGGAAGAGTGTGACTATCAGTAGGGTAGTATCTGCTAGTTCTCCTCAGTCTATTACAGGAAGCTAAAACTTCCCTTTTATAGATGTAAACCAGCAATTTCCAGACTTCTCACCACTGGAGGTCCTATACTCCCCAGCACAGCTAATCAATCCTCTAAATTGCAGTTTTTGCTGTAATTTTTGAAATGCATACCTTTTGCTGCCATGCAAAAGCACCAGCATTACTCTCAGTGAATAATGAGCTCAGCTTTCAAGGATTAAGGAGACTTGCTTCAATTAAGAAAGATGCATCTATCTTTGCCACTGGGAAATGGAATACACTGCTATGAGTCATGCTTAATGAGCCATGAGAAAACAGCAGTTATCCATCTTTTCTCTGTGTATTTCATTTTTTCAGTGAAACGTTGATTTGAAGTTTGAAGGAGCACTACTTCACACGTTCTTCCTCTGTTATTTAGTGGAAAGGATAACAAATATTTGCTTGTGAGAAACTTAATCAGTATACAGATCCCACCAGAGCTGCAATTATCCTAAAAATGAATGTATTTTAACCAACATTGGAGGTTTCCTTCCAAGTATCCAGGAACAGAAGAGTTAACACGATGGAGACATCAGGAATTTCAACACTGAAAAATACTTTGCACTCAGCTTTCAGCACATGAAGCCATGCAAATCTTCTGCAACACAGAAGGAATTGTAACTGGCCACAAGCCATTGGAAACCTCTAACCCTGGAGAGACTGTGATGACCAACTGAAGAATTGCAGGAACGTGTTTGGCAAAAAAAGCATTTCAAAGCCTCCTATCACATGCTACTCTAGCCTTACTCATGCTGAACTCACAATGCTGGTACCATGGGGGTAATGACAGACAAAAAAGACAAGAGTTACTAACAAAAGCATTTTCACTTGAGTAAACAAAAACAAGAAGTGTGCCCTATAGTACCTCTTACACCTATGCTCACTTTAACCTCTGATGTCTGAGCTTTTCCCAAGCCTAAATACAGGCTAAGGGGAATGGACTGAAAGTCCTGTCAAGAGTATGGTGCAGTAATACCTCCATCATTATTTTTCTTCTCAATAAACTAGATAGCTTGGAACCATTAAATCAGTAACTTTTATCATTGACTTTTCTGAACAAGAACCACACTGGAGGCTTTACGTCTGTTACTGGGGCACAAAGGAAAAACAAACAGGCAATAAGGAAGGTGGCACATAAGCAGTTCCTCCAGCAGCCAAGACAGAACACATCCTCCTCCTCTAGCCACTCAGTCCTGCCCCACGTTGCAGCCTATTGTGCTTCCAACTGTGCCAACAAAACTCCTTAAACTGACTTTAGGAATGCATCTCTAACTACCCCCTTCCTGTGCATGTTCTGAGGCTCAAACATACCAAAGGAAACCAACCCCTCTTACCACATGAGCTCATCAGGAAAAGATACTGCAGTCCCACTGTGTGGTTTACATGATAGCTCTGAGAAAGCAGAACTGAGAAAGTTGGAAGCAAATTTAGTAAGGATGGACAGGGCTGCCATGAAGACGGCCCTCCCTTTCTATGAATCACTTAAGAAAAGCAGCAGGGAAATTGGAAGCTCTGAATACCACACAATGAAATGACAAATACAACCAGATCCACTGCATATACAACTTGGGATGCTGGTGAAGAGGAGGGAAGGAAGAAGGAGCTAATTTGAAGAAGGGTTGTCACAAAAAGAATAGCCAAAATAAAGTCTCTCCATGGACAACTCCACTGCAATTCTTTAATTGGATTCTGGCAGCTCTGTCCTGCTGAAACAGACAGAGCAGATGCATTATGTGCCTTGGCATCTGCCATCTATAATTTACTAAATAAGTGAAAAATCAGGCTATGCTATGAAAAACTAAACAGTGAACATTTGGATTCTCTTAGGACTGCCAACCTCCTGAAAAGGGGTAAAAAAACCCAAAAAAACAAAAACCCAACCAAACAAACCTGAGAATACTTTGCAGATACATTTCTAAAAAGTATATAACCACAGGACAAAAACCACCCAAATAAAAAAAAACCCTAAAATAAGGAGAGCAATACTCAGAAAAATGACCAATTACAATCAGGCACATATTCACATTAGACCTGGTATCTGAGGCAGGCCCATAGCAAGGAAAGCAATGAACTGAAAACTCTGAGTTGCTGGTTAATAACAGCCTCTCCCATAGAGATTTGAGTAAGGTTCAAAATGCTGGCCCTGCCTCCAGTAACCCTTACTCAATAGAAGGGCAGGATAAACAGCCCTCTCAGAACTGGAGTCAGCAAAACTGGGGCCCTGCAGCATAGTGAGAATGTCAACTTATATATAATAGAACTTTGGTCACAGCCTGATGAAGCAGCCCATGTGCTTTCTGCTCTCTGGGGACCTTGCACAGAGACTCTCAATCTTCACTTCTCAGAAGTTCAGCCACAGCAGCACCACTACACACTGCATCCATGAGCCACTGGCAGACAGAGGGGATATGATCTTTACCACATTCCTAGCAGGCACAGCTATCAGCATTAGACTTTGTGGCCTGGATCCAGCCTCTGCAGTTGCTTTGTTTGCTGCCCATAACATCCATTTTGCTATCAGGTCTCCTTTTCACTGAACCTGGGAAGAAGTAGCCTTGATCTTTCTTAATTATAATGTCAAGCACTACTTAAATTATGCAAATAATGGAAAACAGTCTCTCAAACTTGGCAAGAGATCTGAATGTTAGACTGAAGTAACTGCAGAACTATTAATGCCATGAATCTATACTCAATGCTCTTTTTTATTCCTACTTCCATTCTGATATTCTTTCAAGCTCACTGAAAGTCAAAATAAAAAATTTTCCTGACAAAGGCTACAGATAAGAGTTATTTAGCACTTACCTCCATCAAGACTTAATTTCAAACTCCTGTCTACTTCCTAGAAACAGACTGAGATCACAGATGAACTGTGCAGAGCCTGCTGTCCCACAGGCCACGAGAGAGCTCCAGAGCATGACCAGGCCAAGCAGCACATCTGCCTCCTGACCCCCATGCACCCCCTCACCTGAAATCTTTGCAATGGTTGCATCTTTGTTTAAAAGCTATTATGAAGCTGCCTCAAACTGGTAACTGGACCAAGGTCACTGCAAGCCAAGGAAGGAAAAAGCACAACAGGAATATGTAGCTCTGAAGAGCTTTGAGTAGAGGCTGATATTTTCACTTTCATATTAAAACCTCTTTTCCAAGGGGAAAAAAGCTTCAAGTGCTCCCTTTTAGAAAGTATTGTTTGAAAGCTGGTCTAAAGGTTATAAATTTATAATTAATATTGATTGCCTCCAGACAGTATTCCTCTGTTGCTCAGCCCCTTTCTAACCTTCATTGACTGAAAGAAGACGCTTATATTACAGTATTCCCTGATTTGCAAGATTGATCTCCTCCGTCCCACAGTCAGCATTGATTCTGTACAGCACAAATTGTTTTTCTGATCTAAGCATTCCGTAGCACTTTGGCACAACCATCAGCTATTTAAGTTCTTGTGAAGCAAACCAGTCACAACTGAACTGGATTACTTGTACTGGGCTGGCACTGCAGAACCTTTTGAGGCAACACACTCTGCTCTAACACCTCTTTCTAAGTTGTGTTGTATCCATCCTGCATCTAAACAAATTATTTACGTTTGTATACAAACATACACCAAGTCTAAAGTACCCACTGCACATGAAAAATCAACAGTTTGGGCTTCTTTAATATCCAAAAAGCTGTGTTAAAGGTTATACTATTATACATCATCTGTTTGGAGAGTACATACAATAAACACTAATTAAATTAATTCCAGATTAATAAGGGAAAAAAACCCCTTAAAATCTGAGAGTCTGATGAGAAAAAAATCTTTTAAGAAACCCCAAGCCAAAATTAAAATCTAAAAAGTCCCCACATACTTATTGTAATGCTATACTTTCGTCTGAAGCCAGTTATACTTGAGAAAAATGTAATTAGTTAGAGCATTTATTTACACTAGGAGTTTCATCTTAGGAAAAAAATTAAGAAAAGGAGAATAATTTCACTGTCTAGAACCTTGGGAAGAACATGAAAGGCAGTCTTACTACTTTATTTTCTTTCAGCTGTAAACTGTTTACATTTCTGTAACAAAATCCTGTTCGTTTTTTAAGAGTTCCCAACTTCAGCATAATTAAATGAAACACATTTTACCCATTTCAACTGGTAATTCCCAACAAACAACAAGAATATGTAAAAACCTTGGGCAGGACATAGTATTTAAAATGTAGGTAAATTTTTACTCCAGCTCTCTTTAAAGGGTGGGGTTGGTGGAGGTTTTTGGTGCTTTGTGTTGAGAGGGATTGCTTCTGGAAGAAACAAAAGTTCCAAAACAGGGTTTTTTCCAGCAAAATGAAGGTTTTTAAAATGGGAATTTCATGCAGTTTCCCAAAATGGCTCTGCTTAGCCATTAATGTAATTTATATTTAGCACAAGACCACAAACAGACGGATTGCTAGACTAGACTGTTTTAGGGAGAGCAAACCACTCTGTCTCTGTACTCACAGTGTTGCTAAAATAAAGAGCATGGCAGTAACATAGGAAACGAACACAAAGTAGAAAAATATGACATTTCAAAAACACTGGTTGAAGAAATTACATTGGACAACTGAGAAAAGATCCAATCCATCCCCAAGTAAAGCCATGGGGACATCCTTAGCCAAGCTCTGGAGGAACACAGCCGGACACCCGGCACACACAGATCACTGCAAGTCTGAAATTACAGTTTGTATAAAAACAAACCTGCCCAAAATACCCCACCTGCACACAGTAACACACCAGAAAGCCTCTTCTCTTTACCCACCCCTTGAAAATCCACCACTTTGTGCCATCTGCTCCAGCAAAGAGATGGCAGGAGGCACCTGCTTGAGGCTTTTCTGCACTGTACATGGGCCGTTACTTCCAATGGATTCTAATTTCACCAGCTAGGGGCTGTTTAAATCTCTTCAAGCCATTCTGGACAGCATAACACGTTTTTGCATCATGCCACTATGCCAGAAGACTGAAAAACAAGCAAAAGTTTTTCCTGAAAATTCACGTCTAGACAGCAACTTCACAGTAATTTCTGCAGAACACTTCTTATCCTGACACTGAACTCTGGTCATTCATAGTGAAACCACACCAGAGACACTTGGACTGACTCTCAACCACACCTCAAGGACATAAAGACAGTGAAAATTGAACATCTGCCTCACCAACATCCCTCCAGTCTCCTCACTCTTCTGGTTTGGCAAAGGGGAATGTACAAATACCTCAAGTTCATACACCTCATTATTTTTTTAACAATAATCTTTAAATGGGGATAAGGTCCTTCTTAATGTGTATTATTAAACATTCACTGTCTCAGCATTCCAACATTTTTGTAGAAGTAAAAGCCATTGGGATATCTTATTAATTTTGAAGGCACTAAGAACATTCACTGACTTCAAAAGCATCTTTGAAACAAAAGAATCCTGGACAGGGGGGCTGGATTTGCAGTATCTGATGTAACCAAGCTATACAAGTTGATATAAAAACTCAAAAGCATTTTGTATTCAAAACAAACTATGTTAAAAATGTAACAGAATGCAGTTCAACTCAGAGGTGCTTAAAAACTTCAATGAAAATTCCTAAATTCACTCCCACCCTATTTACATCAGAGTGCTGTAATTGCACAAAAACATGATCACCTTTGAAAATGCAAGCACAACCCACCACAGATGCAAAGAATATGTTCATTAAAATAAAGATCTGGTGTGGTAAACTAGAATGGAAGGGATTCTATATGATGAAAAGATGGCAAACAAACCTCACAACACCCTGAAGGGGTTTTTTTGCTTTTTTTTTTTTTTACGGGGCAGAATTTTTTTAATTGGTTGGGGGTTTTTCAGGATACTTAAAAATAAAAATTAGCAAAGTGATAATTTCTAAATTGTTATTGCACTTGCAATTTTTCCCCCTTGTAAAATGTTCTAAATTCCAGCTGCCACACACAAGACACTTTAACATTGTTTTCAATGAGTTATCACTGATCAGTCCTATGTGGGGAGTTTAAAGTTTACACAGACATTATTTCAAGTCTACAGAAAGACTTAGAATAGGGAATCTTTTTTACCCAGAAAGCTGTATAAATAAAGAATGAATCTGATCATTTTCATATGCTGCCAGGCTTTGGATGGATAAATATTTCCAAAGAGCTGGCGCCTCTGTTTTGGGTAGGAGTGGGTGGAATACTGCAGGATTCCCCTTCCCTCCCCCACTGAAGCAGAATCTGGTCTCTATTAAGGGCATTTCAGCTGTAATTCTACTGTCAGAAATATCCTGATTTTCTACAGTGTTGCAATTCTTAAAACCATCATTAACACTGATGAGATCCTGTTCCACATCTGCCAATTCTGAGTTTTACTGTCCATGCCAAGCACGGCAGAAAAGAAAAATCTAAAACTTTAGTAAGGATGAAAGCTGTAGAGAAATCATATTAAAACGATCAGGAGGAAAGTATCTTTATTTGTGTGTAGCATAACATACATTAAAATTCACTCAGCACACTCAGACCTGGCCTTTTCCATTACCAAAGCCTTCAAGTACCATCTCTGTAGTGAAACCAAAGATACTGTTGGCCCCACAGAAATGACAGAAACAGAACATAAGGCAGTCTGGATTAAGGTTTCTGCAGCTGTCAGCAATGCAATCATCAGAAGGGTGCCACTGACAAACTGTATTTCCAAGCTGACTGAGCATGTCAGCATTAGAAAATTCAATACAGGCCACAAACACAACTAACACGGGAATGCACTTTCATGCATCACTTTCTATTGAGAATTCAGCACAAGGATCACAAACACCAAATGCTTACTGATTAAAGTTCATTTGATTCTGCCCAAATGCTGCATTAGATTGAAAAGAAGGGTAACAATGGATGATTTGGAAACCTCACTCCTCTTTGAGAATGCATTGCAAGTCTATTTCTGCTCTCTCCTGTCTCATCCCAAAAGATCCTAATTTTTATAGTCCTAAGATCAGGAGTACAAAAGCTTGTCTGTGAATGTTTCAGATATATATTCAGGATGTGTCAGCCCAAACACAGGAATGAAAACTGAAATGTAAAAACCAATTATAGACCTATGAGTACTGGAGGAAAAAAAATCTCTTGGTTAGACACATTAAACACACACAGTAAAATAAATAGGAAAGTATGCAAAACAATGTATTGCAATTATTAAACATTTGTATTTGACATCACAAATTTGTATCAACCTTTGACAATATTTTTCATTCTGCTTAAACATATTTCAAGTCAGTAATTTTTTTTTTTCTTCCTTTCTGTAGGAAATCTACACCAGTGCTTTAGAGCTGGGACAACAGCTATTGCTGTCTCAAGAGAAAATGGGTACTAACAGCTAATAAGGACATCACTTAATAGCAACTGCCTTCTGCCTTATTAAAAGCAGGAGTGTTTTCAGATGTTATTGAATCCAGCTCCTGCAGACAGCCAAGGATGTTGCTTTTTGTGTCTCAGTGTCATGAGTTTTGATGTTGTGCATGCAGCCCCAGAATTACCTCAATCTCACTGTTAATTGGAAGAGTGTTTTCTACACTTGGAGGAAAAGATTAAGCCTCTGAGAACTCCAGAATTTATTCCAGGAAACCTCATTCTTTTTTAACCTTCAGCATGCACACAGCTTCTCTTTAGTAAGAGGAGTGGAGATGAAGGGCACAGTATAAGGAGAATATATCAAGCAAAGTTTTAAGTACATTGAGGTCAAAGACATAAGGCTGGACCTAAAGTTCCCACAGTGTTGTTAAAACTAAAGCAGGCTAGCACAGGTCTTCATGACAGCTTAAAGCTAATTTTACCTTCCTTCTGAATGTACATGCAGGTTCTAGCTCTGCTGTGACAGAATTACACAGGCAATCCAGCTGCTGCTCCAAGAATCCAGTGGCAGCAAGGCCTCCAAGGCAAGTATTTTACCTTTGTTACAGCTGACATCTGACCTGGCTGCAGCAGTGTTTGCAGGAAGACACACTCCAGCCACTTCAAAGTGAGAGATATTATCCTCTGTGCCTATCTGTTCCCTCTCATTCTCTTCCAGTTGTAGTTGGAAGGAAACAAAGTCTATCTGATCACCCCAATTATCAGAAAGGATGCCAAAAGAAAAGTAGCTTAGCAATAACAATAATCAAATGTTCTAAAAGCCATAGAACCAGCAGATTGATCATATTTGATTACAGTTAAGTCAGGCTGTACTGATGAAGCAGGAAGTAAGAAACAGCATGAGTAAGGGAAAGAAATTCAAAGCCTTTCTGTGTTCTCCCTATTCTCTCCTGACCTGCAGCCTGCCTTAACTTGCCAACTCTCCTTATGTATTATTACTTGTCCTCTTACAGCTCCTGCCTTTCTGACATCTCAGAGCAGCTGGTTTCCATTCTCTTTCCTGGCTCTTCTTTTCTCAATCCCAGTAATTTCTGCTTTCATCAAGAAAGAACAAGATTCAAGACTGTGGGGCCCTGAAGAAGCAAAACACAAGACAGGGAAACTAAACCAGTGGAAAAAAAAGGAGTGAGACTTCCCATCAGTAAGAAAAAGGTGAGAAGACAATAAAACTAGCCTGTACAAGAAAGCAGACTGTGGCATCTGATTAAATTGGCTGGTAATTTTTCCCACAACATGGGATAACAAGCTCCAAAATTGTGCCCCCGCAGCTCCCAAAACCTTTTCTGTGTTCATGAGAAATGCACGAGGCAAAAGATCCCTCTCTCAGCTATTAAAGTATCATTTCAGAGAGAAATGGCAACTCTGAATAAATGTCTTTACAGCTTAAGCACCACAGAAAATACCATCTACAGAAAGGAAAAATGTACATGATCAGAGAATTCTTATCAAAACATTAAAACCTTGAAATCCATTTTACAAAAGTAAAAAGCAATGCATTTTGCAATTTTTATAGAACAGCACTGAACAAACAAAATACACGACATTGTACAAACAGACAAATAAACAGAAACAATCTAAAGTGTTGGGAAAGTACTAACCAGTTACTGACAGCAGCTGTGAAACCCTCACCTCCATTTCCTCCCGATGAGACCTGTCTCTATCCTCGAATTCACGAGTTCTTCGTCGAGCCTCTTCAAAGGCTTGTTGTGCCAATGCATCCTCCTGCTACCAAAGCAGATGACACAGAGTGACACAAAAGGTGACTCTCATTTCCACCAAGTCACATTTCTTCTGAGTATTAACTACCCCTTGGCAGCAAAGTCAAGTATGTCCTGCAGACCCTGCTAGAACACAGGCGAGTTCCAGCAAATGTCAGCACAGGTTAATGAAATACTACTCACCTTCACTACAGCAGTAGAGATAACCAAAGCTGGAATGCAGCTACTACTAAAATACATTTTCAAAGGGGAGCTGTTGTTCCAAAGTAGTTTAAAAGCTGCTGGGGTTTTTTTAAGGCTAGGAATTCTCCGAAGTTCTATGTAAAAGGCAATACATTTTATTCTCCTTATGAAAGCCATTTTGAAGACAGTATTCACAGGTACAGCTAGAGTCCACCAGCATCACTACACAAACAGTGGTAATTTAATTCTCTTTCATTTAAAAGTATTATCAAAGCTACAAATCAAATAAATCGTTCATGTAATCAAAAGCTGCTGCAGGTGCATCACTATGAACATTCTTAATACTTGTCTATCATTTATATTACTTAAATTTAGATGCATTAGAGGAAAGTGCAAAGAGAAATTATTCCTCCACCAATCTGCACACATTCCCATACAGCAGAGGAGAAAACTGCTTTTATTTCAATGAAGGCTATGCAGGGGAACAGATTTAATAAACTAACATTCAAAAAAAAAAAATCCTTCCAACTGTTTTAAATAAAGCGTTAGCAATATGTGGAGCCATTTTTAATTGGGTTAGAAGTTATTTTTCTTAAAGAGACCTTTTGACACGTTTACTGTTCTCCATCAGAATTTTAAAATTTTCAGAATGGAAGAGTCCCATCTGAAGAGACTCCACAAAGCAGGAAGGGATAAACTGTCCTGGTTCTCCTCCCTTCTCGCTCTTCAACTATAATTACTACTAACTCTGCTTACAATTCCCACATACATGCAAATGTTATTTTAAAGTCGATAATTTAAAAAAAAAAAAGCTGACCTTGACTGTTAGAGGACATAAACATGTCAAGAGCACAACTAAGTTTTAATATACCTGGGGACTAAGTGCATAAATTTTTCAATTTAAGATAAAGCATCCCCAGCCTGAGAAAATGTTAAATTGCCTTTTTTGCCGTGGGCACAATCGCGGGCCTGGAGCTGCTCTGTGCAATGATGTGAAGGGGCTCCCTCGTGGCCCAAGGCAGGGAAACACAAACAGCTGCCAATCCCACACTCTGCCCTTCGCCGTCGCTTTCTGGGGACGCCTGTGCAATGTCTAAAGCTGCCAACACGATAATACTTTACCCCAAATATTTTTTTAAGATTAGAATTTTGCCCTTTACAGCCATTTTAATGTTCACACGAGGCATAGAAACCAGGATCAGGGAGTGGAAAGTAAGTTTGTTCTCAATAATGCAGAAGGTTAGAGAGAAAACAGATAAGCTCGTCTCCCAGATGACTCCAGAGAAGCTGCCTTAGTTCTAGTTTACAAAAGATATGTATGTCTTTATTATCCTCTTTTTAAAATCAGACTTAAGTAGAAGAAGATTCTTTTTTTTATCAGAGGTTTTTGCATTTTATCATCATTTAGAGAGGTCATGAAATAAAAGGCTGACATACAGCCTTGGATGAAATATTTTAAAGAAATGGTCATAACCAAAGGAAACTAAATTAGAAATTCATGGGAGAAAAAGTCAGTGTGTTGGCATCCAGAATGAAGACGTGTTGACAGCTGAAACACTGGTTTGCTCATGTCTGAGAAAGGGGATAAAAGCATCAGAACTTTTTTTAGTAAAACATAAAATTCTGCTCTACTTTTGGTAGATTATAAAAAAAAAAACCAACCAACAACTCAACCTTATACAATAGGAATTTAACAAATATTTTTTTAAAATGTCACTCAATTCTAGTAATAATAGCCTAGCAAATTCAGCTGTATGAGACCAAACAATTTATACATCCTAATTTTGTTCTATAAAACTGTTCCTGGTACGTATTTACAAAGAAACATAAGAATAAGCAAAATATGAGCAACAGAATGAGCAATCAACATGACAACAGAACAAAATCAAATCTCCCAATCCAGAAAATAAAATTAAAAAAAATGAAAAAAGAAGCTTACACACACCCACACTCACATACAAATCCTCACAGCAGCCCAGTAGGAAAAGACTTGGTGAGACAGCAAGATGCTCTTCTACAGAAGAGGTGCAAAAGTACTGAAGACAGAAACAGTCTCTTAAAGACACTCAAATATCAAATCCAGGGAAATGTCAGCCCCAAAGAGGGAAGATATTCAAGCATGTATGTACAGCTTTTTGTGTGTTGGTCCATCAAAGTCTGAACAAGAAGTGGAACCAGGGCTTTCAGTAACAAAAACGAAGTAGCAAGACACAGATAGGCTGTGGATTAGGTGGGGATAAAAAGCAGCTGAACAGGTACAATTAAAATATTTCAATGCTAACACATGTGGATTCTTTTCCTAAAGTACTTGTTGACCTGGTGAAGGGTAGTATGTTTTCCAAAGAATGACAGCAAAGAAAAATTTTATTTGATCCCAGCATTAGTATGAAGTGGTACGAGACAGGAAAATGCAAGAGCACTATGTTTGCTTATAACAAGCTTCCAAAAAATGAGGGGGCTGTGAATAGCAGCTGGACCTCTTACCAAGGACAGTGGGTACACAGGCAATACCCTGTGAGGCACTTAAGCCCCCTCTGACATCAGTGTTATTTTGGGATCAAAGTCAGCAGCTCAGTCAACTGCCACTAGCAGTATTACAACAGTTTTAAACAAGGAAGCAGAGTGACAGATACAGGAAAAAGGAAACTGAAGAATATAAAAGATTGCCCCAATGTTTACAATACTAACACATCTAAGGGTGCAGCTACTCCTGTGTCTGTATAGTTCTTATGACACTGGGCACCCTTAGGTTCTACTACGGTAGCAAACAGAACGACCATTGACAACCTCATAGTCACCAAGAATCACAAACTAAAACCAAGCTACACACCTGTAACTGAGTGCAAGCATCTCTGTAAATCCACACAGTGCACTACCTCCAGCTCAGCACTCTACACTCACAACTCAGGAAAGCACTGACACCTAGAAGCAGGCACACAACCCCTCATACACACAAAGAGTAAATCACGACCTCAGTGCACAAACACTTTCTGAAGACAATAAAAGGAAATTGCTGAGTGCTGTTAGGACAGCATATACATATTGGGAAACTAAAGTAATCTAAGCACTTGCAAAAACATTTATTGGGAAATTAAGAAGAGAAAAATTAAACCCACAGGTTACCTGACCCCTCGCCTTTTTGGAAGGGTGCCCACTTTCTTCAGGCACTCTCCAGTTTTGGAAAGGGTGACACAGTCTCCTCCTGAGTGCACGTTCCCATCAGCCTGCTCCCAGTTCAGAAATCCTGTGACTTAGCATTATGTACCAAACTCAGTAACTACAGATCAAGAACCTTGGGATTTACATTACATTCCTCAGGGCTATACACTTGTCCTGGCTGTGCCAGGCATTACAGGCTGAAGGCCTCCTAACCCATGGAGTCTGCAGCAGTGACTCTGCTACAGCTGGAACCGAGCTCACTCAAGTCACTGAAACAGCTTTGCAAAAAGTGAATGCACAGCAGAGTGGATTTTGAGTAAAAGCTTTGGTCTGTGGCTTTTCTCACGGATTCACAAAGGGTGGCAGGACTATTCTCTCTTTCTGGGCATCATGAAGGAACTGTTCAGGGCTGTGACTGCTTCAAAGACACTTTGACACAGTGTTTCTATTCAATCCCAAACATAGTCACATTAACATCACCTCATTAGTGTGCAAATTCGTTTCTCAAGTTAGGGAGAGGCAAGGCACAATAGAGGAATATTCTTGGTATTTTGTAGGAATCAAAGCTTTAAAATACTTTATTACTCTGTAGTATTGTAACAGTGCAAAAGCACTCAAAGTTGTAAAATTACAAATGATTCCTGCCCCCAACACTTTGACCTAATGTAGCTAAAGCAGTGTTTTGCTATGTTTCTGAACTTCTATACTGCAAGCTTTCTTTGGAGTTTGTACTCAAAGTGAAGTCAAAAGCTGTGTTTCCCTCCAGAAGAACAAACAAATATGTAAGAAGCCAAGGGCAGGCTCTCTTACCTGCGCTCTCTCTTCATCAAATTCCAGGCAGCCCATACCATCCAGTCTCTGTAGATCTATCCAGCCTTTCCAGATTACACAGACACCATTGAGAATCATAGGTGCCTTCAAGTACACCTGGAATAAAAGCAAAACACATGCTATGAATTTGCAAGCCCTTACACATGTGTCTGCACAATGAAAATACTGATCCAGGGAGCTTCTATATGTATTCTTAGAAGAACATCCAAACCAGCTGGTAACATGAGACTCCATTTAACAGCTTCCACTGCTTCCTTTCCAAGAACCCATTTTAATCAAGTGAGTGCTTTAACTTTTGCCTACTGTAGTGGATGGAATAAATTTAAGCTGTGTTCCCATTTTATAAACTGGCGTGCACCAGGATTTAGTTAGAATTCTTACTGTTTGCAGTTAAACTAAGAGTTTTTCTTGTCAGCTTACCTTTGTGCCACGAAGGAAGTGGCATGCTGCCAGTCAGGGAGGACCCTACAGCACATCTAAATAGTTAAACAAACACACTCCTTCCTACTCCCAAGACACATTGTATTTTATCTCAACAAATGAGTGATTTCAAAAAAGACCAAGCACCGGTTTCAGTCCTCCTCAAATACACAAACCACTCAGAATTCAGTAAAACACACGACATACACATTGTGCTAAAAATAAGGAAGCCTTCCTGTATCAACTCTAGCATGTGTGAAAGGCTTTTCAAAAGCAGCAACAGCAGCTGATGAAAACCCAAGTACAGCACCAACATGCACCGTGCCTTGTGCTGCAGCAAGGCCCTGCATCTAGAGAACAGTACACAATAAAGCAATGCCACAAGAGAAATTAAACAGAAGCAAATACAATGCTAAATGAGTTTGACGTGTTATACTTAATAATATCCGTCCTAAACAAAACAAAGAGTCACAGCAAAATAACCTGAATTGTAGAGAAAAGAAAAAAAACTTAAAAATCAACTTTCAATAGTTATTTCAGCCTACTGGGCAAGTCAAAACCTCTCATGGAACAGGAGTTTGTCTACATTGAATCACCAGAGAGGCAAAGCTGCACACACGCCTGCATCCACTTCAGACTGACAGACTGCTCAGACATTCCAAATCCATTTGACTTTTTTTCAGCCTTCAGGAGCAGCTCAGGCTCAGCTAGGTAGGGGAACTTTCAGACAGTGTCTCCTCTGACAGTTTTAAATTAATCCTCTGGCAAATCCTCATCAAAGCCTAATTGATGTTTAGCGCTATAACGCATTTCAAAGCACCCCCACTGTGCCCACTTGCTCAGTTCCACACTTACCAGCTAAGGTCACTCAAGCAAAAAAAAGAAAGGGCTCGAGAAGCAGGAGGCACAGAGGAAGGGAAGCCCCCCTCATGCAAAGGCTGTGCTGGCAGAATTAAGCACTGAACAACATGAAAGGCATCCCATGAGTGGAAAAAAAGGGAAAAAAATAACATGAACTGAACTGACAAACAAGTAATGTTATTTGCCAAAGAAAACAAACATTTGATCTCCAAGTCTGACTTTTACAACTTCTCACACTTTGGTATGAAGTGACACAGCTTTAGACCTTTTAATTAGTACAACATGCAGCAGCTCAATAATGATGCAATAAATGTTATTTGAGCATATCTTCTTCCCACCAGCACTTCTACTGCAGGGCCTCTGCTAAGAGCACAGCCTGGCTCTCTGTGCCTGCACTCAGAGCCCATCTGAGAGAGCCATCACAGCCCAGCCTTGCATGGGGACAGCACACCAGGCACAGCCACCTTGGCCAACAGCCTCTGCGAGCAGAGGTGTCAGAACCAGCATGAGTAAGATGTGGACTACCAGGAAACCACCTCCCACAGGCCTCATTTCAAGATTAAACATTTCAAACATACAAAATACATTGCAGCCCTTCAGCACAGTCTTCACCCATTCATCTCACAAGAAACAAACGAAGGACACAGCAATCATTTAATAGATGTATTTAATTAGTTGAGAAGTGAAAGACAGTTGAAAGAGACTATTGGAATTTTCATTCTCTTCTAAGGCAAATGAAGAAAAATTCTAGAGGGGAAATTAAAAGACAGTATAAGCTAACCATGGGTCTGTAAAGACAAGACAGTCCATACCCTAATGCTGGTTATGTCATGCAAGAACAAACAAGCACTTTGCTGATCTTCATTTAGGGTTTACCTCTCACTCAACCTCCCCTATCCTCCTGGCCCACAACAGCAGCCTGGGACATGAAAAGTTACATAGGTCTTCCCACAGATGACAAAACCCAGCTTTCCAAGTTGTCCAGGAATACTTTGTTTGTTTCTTTGATAAGGGATAATACACTGCCACTAACCTGTTTCAGTGGCCATTCCACTGCCTTGGTCACTGCAGCTGCCAGTGCATCACACACAAACTTCCTGCCTCAGTGCAAACAGCAGGTAGCTCAGACAGAGCTGCTGAGGGCTCAAAACTTCAAATGCCTTGTGCATCACCTGGAAGCCCGAGCAGTGCTGCAAATTCTCTGAAAGTCTTCAGAAGTCAAAGGGGAAGCAAGCTGGGGGAGCCAATGTGATTCCTGACTGCTACAATCTGCCCAGAGCACGCCGGCCAACAGCTGAGCTGCTGACACAGCAGCTGGGGAACCTCTGGCACACAGCCTGACCTTTCCAGATAAAGTAGTCTGCTCCTGAATCAGAGCCCTGGAAGCCTTACACCACCGGATTCAGGAGGTCTTCAAAACTCTGATAAACAAACATTTTTCACTTCTGAAAGCATGAATTCCTTCTCAAGATATTTCGAGTTTTGAGATTACCACATAATTATTCAAAAGTAGTAATCATTCATCCTGAAACCCCACGAGCTTATGCAGGAATTTTTCTCTCATTAAAACACAATAATGCATACTGGTACTTTTTAATTTATTTTAGAGAAAGGAATTTAAACTCCTTTTCCCCCCTCTCCTCTTTCAGGAAAATGGAAACCACCTAACATTATAGCCAAAAACGTTTAACCACATATTTCCTTCTTTTCAGATAAAGCCATGTTGGTTCCCTTTCAACTTCTGAACTTAACAGAATTATTAATAAATTACTGCTCTGTCTGTGAACACGTTATCTATTACAGCACCTCAAAATGCAGCAAAGTGGTCTTCCAAAAAATTTCTGAATTGTCTGCTCTGAAAATTGCCTCAAGACAGTCATGGTAGGAGAACAAGGGCAAAAGCTGCATTATTTCTAAAATGACCCAAAATTCCCCCACTCCCTAATATTACAGAAGTAGATAAAAGCATGTCTTTGTTAGAACAACTCTTTCAAGGTTTTATTGCTAACCCCAGATTACCTGCATTTAAATCATTTTATAAATCCTCCACACACCTCTGGGTACTTTTCATAAAAATGCCTGGCAGTCAGTGCTGTAAAATTCAAGAGACAGGTGAAAAGCACTACAGAACAGAAGGAAGCAAGAAGGTTGGAAGTCAGGCAATTACCAAATTCATATTCAGAGGACACATTTATTACTACATAAAGAAATACCGTTATAGGGACATTCAAGAGGAAAAGCTAAATTATGCAGCAGCCTCTTTTCAGAATACAGTCCACCCTATAAACCAAAGGAAGTATGGCTTTTCTGTCACTGACAGTGGACAGCTGTACAACTAAGTTATACAACTTAGTAAGTAACAACTTAACCAAGTTAAGTTCTTAACTAAGTTAAGAATCTTTGTACACATGTTGAAGGATGAGAGTAAGTTCTCTCTCATTTTGCACTCATTTCCCACACATTGGCACAGCCAAAGCTTTGTTAGACTAGGAGACCAAGGTAAACTGTCACATACTGAAATATGCAATTTTTACTAGTTTATAGCAGCTGAATTTTTGTTCAAGTGGCTATTACAGAACTAATTTCATCTTCTATTTCAAACTCCTACTACAGATCAAAGTAGCACTAGAATTTTTAAATGAGAAACACAGACATGTTACTTTTACATTGGAAACAGGCTTTCAGTATTAGAACAAATATTCTGCTTGCTGACTGAATAAGCAGCAAGAGCAAACACTCTTATCTCGTGGCAGATTATCTGGACAGAGGACAAATAGCACCATAAACACACACAAACCTGAGAAGGTGCTGCATGAATAGGCTCAGTTGGGCTCTAAGTTGTTGAGCTGTGTTTGTGCTGGCTTGTTCTCAAAGACCTCCGTGCCACACCTTCAACATTTAGTGTATCTCACCTTCCCTTTTGTACTCTTTTGACTAATCTGTTATTTCTTTTCATCTGCATTTAAATGAACAACCCTCTCCTCTAACTCCAATTAACTGGGAGTTATCTCTGTTGTTAAGAACAGGCAGGGACACGGCTCCTGTAACACCATTCATTCATATTTTGAAATCCAAACTATTTAAACAGAGGACAATTCTCAATTACTTTTTAAAAAGCTACTGTATTTTAGTACAAGACAAAAAAAAACCTCTGTTTCACATCTGATTTTAGTCATCTAGTAAGCCCTTATCTCACAACAGCAGGGTATTTAACTGATCTGCTGGAGGTATGCTATCTGTGTGCTCCATCCACACATCCTGCAGTTACAGAAAATGCTCCTTCTCCCGACAGCAACCAAGCCATTTCCTCCCCCAGCGATTGCACACAGCTCTCACCACCCACCACCTAATGAATCAGCAGGCTCCCAACAGCCAGCGCCCCCGAGGAGATCAAGTGCACCCCCCAGGAAACCCCAGGCCCCAGTGAAGTGGCACAGTCCCCTCCCTTCTGTTTTCATTTTCCCAGCACTGGAGCAGAATGCATTCTTTGAGAAGAGGCTCAGTTCTGACTCACCCTGTGCCTCATCACGCACACATCTGCCCATTCATAACGGGCTGAGCCACGGCCATCCATCCTTCCATCCATCCCACTTCTGATCCCACCTCCCCCTGAATCATACCCCTCTTTTAAACACTTAAACAAGCCTGTCTGGGGAGCCCATATGTGAAACACTGGCCACTAAGAAAGAAACAGCTTTAAACACTTACTCCAAGAAAGAAAGGTGTTAAATCAGGTAAGGCTAACCTCATCATCTCAGCTTCTCATAACATTATCTGTATACACTAGCAAGTAAAAGGAAACAACCTGTACAAAATGTTCAAATGAGAAATTATGTATTCAACTGTTTCCTTTAACAGCAACAGCATAGGATTATATTTCAGAAATAAAATGTTGCGATCTTACCAGAGACATGTGGCACAACTGCTCTGAAATGTAAAGTTGCATCCGTCCCACCCCTGTGTTCCCCCCAAATACAACCCACTTTCATATCACAGGGAAGGGTCTCTAGCCTGGGTTTCAAAGAGGGGTAAAAGCACGAGAGGGGAAGCAATCTATGAAATGCAAAAAGAAAGTAAAAAGGAAAAAAGCTTTTCTAAAACTTTGCAACAGAACTTACACGGTAAAATCCTGAACTATCTGGGGAAGAAACCAGAATAATAACTTCATCAGTGTAACAACAACTGAAGTTACAGCAAAAGCTGGTAACTTCATGCAAGGCTTCACACTACTCTTTCAGATATTGATCATTAGTTTAAAAGAAACAAATGATAAGCAACCAAGTCATGAACAGAGTTTGCAGCATTTATCTGACCTCCTAAGTTTAATCCCCATACACTAACCTTGTAATATAATTTAAACTGGAATGAAACATAAATAGAAACAGCTGAAAAGAATCCCATTTAAAAAGTGACTATGAGTGAAATAAGACTTTTTAGTGCCTTTAATATGGATTAATCCTCCTGTCTCATCCCTCAAAACATTATTCTTTCTTCAAACACATAGAGAAAACATCTTCTATTTTAAAAGCTATATCTTGGAATTTCTTCCATTATATGAGAATAAGGTTTTGTTAAAATTCAAACCTTACACTCTTATGCAAAAATGTACAGGAATTGATACTTTCTGACCAAACAAGAGCCTTTCCTAAACACTTGTGCATAGATGACCCAGTTGTGGCTTTCAAGATGAATACAGCTTCAAGTTCCTCAAGGGTGGCACCCATGGCACAGCTGTACCACACCATCACCAACAGGCCCTTGCTGTCTCCTGAGCAGCTGCCAAGGTGGGACTCCTGGGACAGAGCTGGCCAGGGCAGGAGCACAGCCCAGGGACACCTCCCTGGGCCCAGCACCATTCCTCTGCCTGCTCCTCCAGCTCTGCTTCCTTGTGACCACACAGAGACATTTCACTTGCAGCTGAGGAAAGAACACACTCCAATTCACAACTAGAAAAACACCCCAGAACACAGTGCCATTTTCAGCTTCATAGCAAAGCCTGATGGTCAGATATTATTACTTTGTTCAATTTTAAAGTATGCTTATGTAAGTCACCAGGTTTCATTACAAATATCAGTAAACATTGAGATGCAACATAATCCACTTCCACAATTCTATATAGCAAAAATACCCATGTACAGACTTCAAAAATATCTTTTTAAGTAGTATCAGAGCTATGACAAAACCTCTCTCAATGTGCTTTGTGTACTACTGAAATACTACAGTGATGGGGTTTGGTTTCTAAAATGTCAAAAAAAGAATAGCTGAAGAATTTTCCTTACCTTACTAGAGAGCTAGAATTTAAAAGTCCCTTGTAGAAAACCTGATATTTTTATGGTTTTTTGGTTGGTTGCATTTCTTGTTTCTTTTCTGCCTAGTTAGATCAACTATGTAATCATGACTCCTTTTCGAAAGCAGATCGATGTTTCATTAAATTATGCAAGTTGCTATTTCACTTTACTACAACCCAAGTCTATAACTAAGAACACATACGAAGCAGTAAGGATGTCAGAACAAATGTGATTAAAATCTGTGGAGCATTTTATTCCTGGATTAAGATCACTGGTCAGTACTTACACTTGGAAGCTCACACAGAAAACCAGTAGAATGCTACTGCACAGAATTACACTCCTCATCTAATAACCAAGTCTCCAGATACAGTTCATCATTCCAAAACACTGCAATTTCTTGACTAAGCAGAAAACATGAACCAGACTTACCAAAACCACCAAAAAAACCCCAATACAAAGCATAAAGTAGATGGCTTCTAGTTTTCACATTGTCACTACAGAAGGGACTAATGGCTCCCAAAGAGAAATGCATCTCATGCTCAGGCTCTATCCATTTGCCTTCAAAAGACAAAACCAACCACAGAGCTGGAACTGAAAATCAACAAAAATGCAAGGAGCATAACAAGAAAAATCTGAAAGGCAAATACATGCTGGGGTTTTCCCCTGTGAAACCCTATAGGGTCTTTTATCAGCCTAACTTTACACTAGATTCTACATGAGAAAGATGGCTGGATTTTAAACCTATGCTCCCTTTTAATGGAGAAGGCATGCATTTAAAAAAGACCCATTTTTTCTTGTAACAATTAAAAAGAATAATGCTTTTGCAGCGAAATATTGCCAGGAGATTGCTGCTGGTTTTGCTGCTCCAAGTACACACTCAGGCTTCTGCTCACAAACCCAGTAACTAACAGACACACAGTTTTCTGCCACGTTGACAGAATATTTTCCAGACAAATTTCAAAATTAGTTGGGAAATTTGTTCTTTTCAAGCTTTCAGAAAATCACACAGCAAAAAGCATTTATAACTAGCAACTGCAACAGAGGATTAGAAAGAGAGGTTTACCTAAAACACATCACAGCATGCTGCTACCTGGGTGCAAACAAACAGCCTGCTAATCCTCTACTTATGGACTGAAAATTCAAAACATATAATGCAAGTATACTCAACTACACAAAAACCTGATTTTGACAATATGGGCAAGCAACTAATAAAAACATCCAGGAACTGACCTAAGCAAGAGAGGGGCAAGAAAAGCTGCTCCTTCTACCCTTAGGCTTTCAGTGCTTTCTCAAGCACTCCAACAGTCTCACCTTTCCCCTTAAGCAGGATTCAAGTCTGGAAAAACTGTTCTAACATTTGCTCAACAAGTAGTGCTGCATCAAGGCAAAATAATGTCAGTAGTTTTTTGTCTTTTGTATACTATAACAACTATTCAGCTTTCATCATTCAATGAAATTTCATAGTGTCATAATTATTCTTCAGAAAACTATCAGCTTCTGCAGAGAACATCCTTAGCAATGACTAGAAATTTTCTTTAACAGAGTAACACTAAACTTGCAATTATGCAAGCTAATGAGCTCATTTCATTACTTGTGCTTTGGACAATAAAGCTTCAAGAACCATTTCAGTAACTTTCAGAAAAACGACAGCTTCTTGAAACAAATGTTTCGTCATCTTATTGAATTTTTCTTATTTTTAATATGAATTATTAAGTGATCTTCAGAAAGAAGCAGACGTTCTCAACAATGACTCTCTTATTTTCCTCATTCATGTATAAGAAGAGGAAAGAAGCATATTATTAGCAACTTTGCTTAGTAAGTGGAGACTGACATGCAAACAAGAGAATTCAACAATCCAAATGTCTGGATTTCTTCCAGAATCTATGCTGCAGAGATCTCAAGGATTGCTTTCATCCATACAGCTCTCATCTGTCCTCACATATAGTTGCTTCTCAAATGCAAAATTTAGCTCACTACCTCCAATTTTGTTCCTCTTCTGGGAAACTTTAGGATGATGACATGGGTATATTTGAAATCTTGTCTATACAACTCTAACGAGTGCATTTAAACCACTGGAAAGAGTTCAAGGTAGTCTGACTGAATAACTGCTTTTAGAATACATAATAAAAGCTAAGCAGAAGCAGGTTTACTGACAGCAGACCTTAAGTACTTCCACAGCCGTGCTGCAAGTACTGTTCCCAAGCATTGTCTCAAAATGGCATCGTCCCTGCCTGCACTGTAACACAGGGATGAGGCTGTGGGCAGTGCCAAAAGCACTGGGAGCACTGGGGGGTGAAAGGATTCCAGGGAAAGGCAGTGGATGCTCGTCACATGAGAGGTGCCTGGGGTGACTCACGCTCCGGAGGGCACCCGATGATAAATCACTCTGCAGGAACAACTGTCCAAAGCCAGCCAGTGGCTGCCTGCCAGCACAACGTGTCCAGTCTACGTCCTCTAAAGATTTCTCTTCCCAAAATCCAAGTTCCTAACTGTTCATAGTGTATAAACTGCATGCACATAGAGACATCTCCTAATTGTGAGGGAAAGTGAATAAGCACGGGTACGCTATGACTGTGCCTTCAAAGGGAGTTGGGATTAAACAGCTCTCCTCTATGCAACAGCAGGTCACAATGAAGAACACTTTCAAGTATCTGGACAAAAAAAGAGAAAAAGTTTCACTCTCCTCTAAAGCAAAAATGGGTTTAGAAGCATAAGCAAAGGATGTTGCTGGGGAAAAAAAAGAATAGAAAGTAAAAGAAAGTGAGAAGTCTCTGCCAGCTAAACGACTCTTAAGCACAAACACAGTAATAAATTCTAGAATCACAATCATCTATAGAAAATTAGTATTTTACTCAAACCATATAAATGATTCTGGATGAAAACTAATGAAGGGGATCATCAAGAAAAGTGGATTCTTCTCATCCACCAAGCCTTTATGGGACTCCCACCAAGCAACTCCAAGGAAAAAAAAAAAATAGAAAAATCAAGCTGTTTAGCCAGGTTTGGGTACAGACTGAAAACACCACCAAACCCATTTGTCTGCTGGGAGAATAACCACACACTGACCTCCTTGTTTAAAGCTCACAGAAAAGTCTGAGAAAGATCAAAAGCAACAACAGTGATGTGCAGGACAACAGCACTTCCCTTGGCTGGAGCAGGGAAAAGTCCCTCGAAGGCTCTGAGCACACAGACAGTCCTGCAGCTGACATCCCTTCACTGACCACCTGCTGCTCCTCACAGAAGAATCTCTCCCAGCTACCAATGACCCCAAAGCCACGAGTAGGAGGACAACAATTTTTTAAGGCTGCTTAGGAAAAGTGGAAAGCTGGTTCTATTGGCTGCCATTTGAATAGGTGTATTTTAATAAAAACTATTTCTCATTACACTTCTGTTTCTGCTGTAACACCTGTAGCATAACAAAGATTTGCTTTTTTTAAAATATTCATCCAAGCAGTAAACACCAAGTTACAGCAAAATAAAATCTAGTTATGACAAAAAACTGTGCAAGTAGAAACTCAGCATCTTCAGGAAGAAAACTGAAAATCTTTAGTTACGGCTAGAACAAAGTTAATGGTTAATGAGTAGAAAGCCTAGCTACATCACATGTGGCACAGCAGGCACTCTGAATCAATTTAAATCATGTCTGATGTGCTTTCCTCCAAAGCTGCAGAGTTCACAGCATATTAGAGCAAAATAAACCCGTGTGGAAGACTCTGGTTTACGAGCAGCTGCCACCAAAGAACAGACAGGAAGTAAAGCTGCATTAGAATGAGATGGAGAATTGTATTATAAAGGGGAGGGGAAGTAAAACAACTTCACAGACTTCATCAGTGACTAGTATTTAAACAGAAAAAAAACCCCAATGCTTTTTCAAGTAGGAAAGAGTAGAGCTATAGAAACATCTTGAATAAGAAATGAAAACTGGGGACATTATCTTACTCTTAAGAAGTATACAAAATGAATCATGCAAAGAAAGTTGACCATACAGATCTTAACAAAACAAAGACTTTGACAAAGATTAGATTTTAAGAAGCACTGAAGACAACACACAGCTTAGCCTTAAGTTCGTATGTCATCAGTACAAACCTGAAATAAAAATTACAGAACTTCATTAATCACAATAAAACTAGCCTAAGTCATTAATGATACCAGAAAACCAAGGGGAAAATAAAGCCCTCCATTTAATTGCAAGGTTTAATTATCCACTATTTCAGGCAATACATTAGACTACTACACTGGCTACCTTTCAATTTCTTCACATCTATTCATTTAATCTTCAGAAAAAAAAACCAAATAAAAACCCCCTGGACACTAGCTGACAACAGAGAGGATCAGAAAGCCTTGGTAAGGTTCAGCTCCCCAGAAACAGGACACACACTGCGTCTGACGCACCCCACACACCCACAACCACAATGAAATACAATGTTCTATCACTGTTACCATCTAGGGAGCTATTTTTAGTGCTGCTTTTTCTTCTTCTACGACAAACCTGAAAAATTGCTCCAATACACAATTAAATTTGCTGCAGGTCAAAGACAGCACAGAATGTTAAAGCTATCTCAAAAAAATTGTTAAACTTGAGTTTAAAATGAGTAGAAACATTAAGCATACACTGAGCCATCCAATTCTTGGATTAATGAAGACAGGGTATCCACCAGAGGCCTACCCACCCATTGTGAACATCAGATGCATCAAATTAAAAGGCAAATTAAGCATATAAAAAACCCCCCTCAGTTAAGAAATACCAGACTGAAAAACCTCAAGCCTATGAAGTATGTATTTGCAGAATCCCAACTTTCACGAGAGTGTTGCTCTTTCTAAAACTCAATCATTTAAGCAGCAATTCCAGCAGATGCTGCATTGGTAGCATTGTCAATCTGTGTACAAAACTGCTTTAGCACAATAGTGACATACTTCAAATCTGGATAAACTATTTTGGGCCATCATTGTTTAGCCAAACACCGAAGCAGAATTCCAGAATAAAAATATTCTAATGTTGGTAAGTTTATCTACATTCTAGATCTCAAACTAATGCCTAAGATAATTATTAACTGACAGCTTCCCCCATAGCCTTTTTTTATTCATATAATTAAAAACATGCCTTGCTGGCATAAATCCAGTGATGAACAAACACACATTATGCACTGCCTCAAGAATCAAAGCTCATAAAACAATGTTGCACAGAGCTACAAAAATCACATGGTTTTAAGAGACTGCTGAAGCCTGTGAAAGAAATTCTTAATTAGACCAAATGACAAAAATCTAGAGAGAACAAAATCTCAGACAATTCATATGAAACTCTTTAACTGTTTCCGTTGATAACATAAAACACTCTCCCACTCTGCCCATTCCTCTGCTCCAATCATGGGAGTGGCTCACTGTCAGAGAAGTTTCATTCTGTGCAGAGCAAGCATTCATGTGTGATTTACACAAGTAAGGGCTGATTACAACAGTAAACTTGTGATTTGTCCATACCAGAGTATAACATTATTCCCATTTATCTGTTTGTCCACTCCTAGCCTCATTCAGAGGAATTCTTCTAAACATTTCAGTGAAGCAGTCTAGAATTTACTGTAAACACACATAAAAGAGGGAGTGGCATTCATTAATGAGGCTCATGTTCTATTTTAATATACAGCATACCTACCATGCTCTTACATGATTAAGACAACACAAGAAAATGGATGAAGTAGTTCAGTACCTTAAGAATTCATTCAGAGAAAACAAAGTTAAAAAAAAATCATAGGAGTAAATAAAATTAGTTTTGAACTGGCAAGAAGAGAGACTTCAGTCTTCTTACACATTACAAGAAAAATTCCTCATTCAATTGTGAGCCAGAATCAATATTTTTCAGTAAGAGCCAGATTCAATTCAGTTTCCTTAGCAAAGCAGTCAGGACCCAGACAGCCAACTTCACTTCTCCCCCAATTTGTCAAACTTCTGCAAGCCTCACAGGACTAAATGGAAAACAATTTTTTCCAAAAAAACTCATTAACTTGAATTCCACATACCATAACTGCCCTCAGGAATTTTTTTTTTCTTCCAATCAAGTTTTCCCACTATAGGAAATATTTATCTTCCACCTAGCAGCCTTTAAAAGACCCAATATGCCATTAAACCTGAATATGCTTCAAGTATTTCCTCCAGCCTGGTAGGTTTGGTAGCATTAGCTGTTTCTTGTTACAAGGGTAGGTAAAGAAATTTAGGCAAAAGGAAGGATTTTGTAGTCCATTAAAAGTTCTTAAAAAAAATACACAAAAATTAGAAACAGAAAAACTATGAGGGCTTAAGTGCTGGTCTAAACCCACTGAGTTCTGAAGAAAGTCTCTTACTGAATTCAGTGATCTTTGGATCAGTCCCAAAGCACCTACAGGAGCACAGATAAGAGACAGCATCTATATTTTAAAGGTATGTTTTTCCTGTAAAACAAAGCCAGCCCTAGGTGATTTCAGTAACTTTATTCTGATGAGACCAAGCAAGGTTTCTGACTTTGAATCTAATACAGCTTCAGAGTAACCATCACTGTCACTAGGGAATTTGAGCTTTCAATATCAGTCTATGGGACAACCACCTCAGAAAAAAGAGACTCAGAAATCAATTCTGAAAGTGATGCTGCTTCTGTATTATAGCTGATGGTGAAACTGAGAAAAAGCTTCATTCCATTTAGAGCACACTGACTGCTTGCTTACCAACTGGCAGCCAAAGACAAGATGAAATAACCTGTTGAAAGAATTTTATTTAGTCTACCTCAATTCTTTGGCCAAAGTCTAAGCTCTGAACCACTTTAGAAGCACCTACACAACACCAAATTTAGACTGTTGCCCAAAATTTTATCATGGCATGACAGTAGAAATAGTTCTGTTCTTCAAAATAATACAAAGCCACCAGTACTGCCCGTGTGTTTCCCTATTCTTCCATTTCCCCAAACACGAGCATGCCTTAAAAACAAAGCAATATTTTATCTTACCAGCTTTCACTTGCACCCACACCACTGCCTACCTGCATGGGGATATGAAATACCAGAAATCTCACATCGTATGGGCAGTCCATACCAGTAAGACCATAAGCACAACAAAAAAAATGTCTTTCAGTTCCACCAATTTCCTCCTTACCTTGCCTCCTTCTCTTTCAAAGTCGACATACTCCCGGGTCGGTGTCTGCCGCTGCTCCCCCTGCCAGCTGGCCGGAAAAAACTGGAGAGACAGATTGGTTCCTGTGGCCACAAAAGCCTTTTAGAAAAATCAATACAAACAGGATCAGGGAGCAAGACATTACATAAATTATGCAGGCAGTCATTTATTTTTACATCAGTTTATGTCTTAAGCCAGGCAGCATAGAGAATACTTAAAGTCAAAAACATGCACTCATCATTTTTCTTAAGTATTAAGTTACAAACATCTGATTCCATTTTGACAACATTTGCCATTGGCTGCTTTGGATATAAAATACAACATGGAATCAATACTTCTTTCAAATCAGTTTTGCTGACATTAGAATCTGTCCTTTCAGTTCTGTCTGGATACCCTGCACCAACTTGGTACCTGCAACATTAAAAACTGCCCATGCTTTTCAAAGAGGCTGCATAGCTCTAGAAGAGTACTGCTGAAGGAAAATGAACTCCTTAGACCCATTACTAAGGACAGCTTTTTTTGAAAGAAAAGGGTTTGTTTCTTTTCACAATCTACTTATACATAGATGGACACTTAACTGAAGCATAAATATTCCTATTTTACCATCTACTGGCATGCAGCATCAATACACAGTTCAATCAAGCTTCAGAGGACAAAGTCCTCGTGCCACATTAAGACACCAGTGATACCCAGATCAGCAGATGCTGTGTCAGTGAGACAAGGCAACTGTAGGAATTCCTCTCAGCTGCAGCCCTTTGTAAAATCATTCAAGAGACTGGCTTAAGCCCATTAGAAAAAGCATGCATTGCTTTCAAGAAAATGATTTTCTACAATTTCAAATGAAAATGTGATTCAGCTTTCTTTATAAACTCCCTATATTTCTTAGCATATCTTAACTCCAAGCCATGATGAGTACAGCAATTCCTAGACATGAAGTAAAAAATTATTTTTGCAAGCAGAAGTCAGATTCACAGTATTTATACTCTTCTCTGGTATAGGTGAGCTTGTTGTCCTGTAAGCATGTGAATACTCACACAGACTCACAGCCTACCACTCTTCTCAAAATCCCATAGTTAAACATAATTTGTTGCAATCAAATGGCTGTATTTATTACCACAATCACTTAGATTTAAATGGTCATTAATCTAGAATATAGTTTTTTCTTAAAAGCTATACAACTACTACTTTAATAATTGGAATTTCCTGGCAGATTTCTTTCAAGCAACCCAGAATTCAGCCACTTCATGGTATAGCTGCACTGCTACCTGTGACACTATAGCTAAATGTTATTTAAGATAGTTCTAGTCATGGACTGCAACACTGTCACAGGATTAATACCTCCCATTTTGAAAGTAGAAGTGCTTTGTCTTGGCTCTTCCCCCTCCACCAAGGGAAACTAATACTCTGCAATCAGTTTTGGTTCCAGGCTATCCTTAAAAACAGATTTTTAAATTTTTGTTGCTGTTGTGTTTGTTTGCTTGTTTTGTCTCATGTAGGCACATTCTCAATGTCATTAAAAGTAACAAATCAGTCCTAGTAATGCCAGAAGAATACTGTATTGGTGCATTAATGTTTCTTTCCAAAGACAAACATTTCAATCGTTGTAACAGAAGTTTCATCAAGGATACATTTGCACAAATGGGAGGCCTCTGTCAGAGCTGCAGACTATCACTATCAGGCTCATCACCTTCTATTATCCCTTTGCTTTTGCAAGGGATGCTATTCACATATCAATTAAAAAATTATACCTATCTCCAAATATTAGTGACTCTGAGCCTTCACCATGTAGTCTTCTCACAAACTGTTTTCCTACCTCCAAGCATCTTTAGAAAATGTTTGTTTTATATTCCTTAATTTACACATTTAAAATCTCAAGGGGAGAGATCTTTGAGAGTAAACCAGCTCACCACTGAAGCCCTATGGACCAGTCCAGTTCTGGTACTGGGTCAAAAGGACTGCACTTGCTTTCTGGAAAATCCAGCAAGACAGTGAAGTGGAATTCCTGCTTCCACTCCCAATGTGTACTAGAGGGCCGGGAAAAATAGGGGAAAAATATTAGAGAAAAGAAGATAAAAGTACACAAATTCCACATCCTCATAGAGTCAGGCAGGCACCATTTAAACCATAAAAAGCTATGTAGGTATTTGTTCTCTGAATTTTTGAAGCCTGTTCTCTCCCTTTGAAGAGACAAAATCATCCAGTTAAACCACCTATAAACTTCTCAAATCAAATCACAGATCAATACTGAAAAACTCAAAAACAGTCCTGCTAATAACCACACAAGACTACATGGAAGCCATTAATTTTCATCAAATAACAAACAAATTAAATAAAAAATAATTATGATGATTAAAAAAAAAAATCACACCACTAGTTTGGTTTAAAACTTGAAAGTAAGAAAACTCTAGTTTTGTCTGCAGAGCCTTTTAAAGCCCAGTCTGAAAAGCTATCAGACATTTATGTCACAAATTTTGTGAAAAGCTTATCAGGTAGTACAAGGGCAGCCTGACCCACACATACACAACGTAAATACAAGTACCTTCCAAAGCAAATCAAACACATGAGGTTATTTAAGTTATCAAAGCATTACCAGTAAACCTGAAATCTTATTCAATACACTTCACAGTTACTTCTCAGTAATATTGGCAATTATTTCCTTTATTCAATCAAGAGCTACTACCGGTTCTACATCAAATCCCTGAGCTGGTTTTGGGGCTTTTTTTCTCCTTCGAAATATATAAGGTCATTTGCAAAGGCTCCCTTTGGAGATAAAAGAATAAATCCTTGATGTCTGGAAAAACATTCAAGATTGGAAAAAAATAAGTAAAATTACTAGCCCTTTTTAACATCAGTCATTACACACACTACATTTCTAAATAAACCTGACTACTCATGCCCTGTTCACAAAACAAAACCAGATGTTTCAGATGAAGAAATATAGAGCCTGTTTTATAATTAAGTAGAGTGAAAATATGTAGAACATGCATCACTGGTTGCTTCCAAGGGATGAAGTTCTGGCAAAAAAAGGCAGCAGCAGGCTCAGAAGTACAAAGGTGAAACTACAGCAATTTCCCATTTATATAAATAACTGCACAGGCTGCATTAGAAAGGCAGTTATAAGCTACATGGCCTGGCTTTTTTTTTTTTTTAGGGAGGGATTTGGGTGTCTTATGCACTTTCACCTGTACAGGAACTTCCAATGCTACCAAACTATGTCTTCCTTACCTACCCATTGTTTCCCTAGTGTTTTCTTAAAGGAAGCAAACATGCACAAAGAAAAATGAATGTAAAAAAAATAGTAAAACTAAGAACCTGTCTACAGGGGGCCTCT
This sequence comes from Polioptila caerulea, assembly GCA_013397295.1. Taxonomy (NCBI): domain Eukaryota; kingdom Metazoa; phylum Chordata; class Aves; order Passeriformes; family Certhiidae; genus Polioptila; species Polioptila caerulea. Next base: position 269,257 of record VYXF01000360.1, read on the forward strand.
TGTAAAATAATATTACAGGCTCTAGAACAAGAGATAACAAGCAGGGATAAGATGCAGCTAAAATAAAGTTATTCAGTAAAAGGTAAGTAACCATGTTCTTGAATGTGTAGCCTTTTACTGACAAACACACCAGTTATAGTAACTGGTATTCAAGTATTTTTGGATGTGCATAAGAGTAATTGCATTGTGCACAAGAATAATTTCATTGTGAACTGACTAGCAGTATGTATACCACGTGAAATTAAAGAATGCTCATAAACCAAACTTGGTGGAAGTGGGGTTAATTTTCTATTTTACCCTGTCTTTCACTATATACTCTAAACGGAAAAGAGGTTAGTTCTGCATTTTAATAGAGTTACAAACTTGACAACGCTATATTAATCCTATAGAAGCAACCTGGAGCAGAAATCAAACCGGGAAAAAAGGAATCAGTTCTTGACTACTCCGAGCCATACTTCATCTCACTTATTTCAGAGGGCAATAGTAGTCTGTAACTAACTCAACTAACATTCTCAATGAATGAGAAAAACAGAGCTGAAGTTGCAAGTTTCAAAGCCTAATTTTAAAAGCGTTTGATTTAGTTCACAAATACATCAAACAGCTCTCTCAGGACTTTAAGCTAGCGCCTTCTGAACAATGTTACTCATTTCTCAAAGCTACTGTTTCCGGAAAGAAAAAAAAAAAAAAAAAAAAAAAAAAAAAAAAAAAAAAAAAAAAAAAAAAAANAAAGAAAAAAAAAGAAAGAAAGAAAAGAAAGCTGAACATTGAAATAAGCAGCTCGTAGCTGCAGCACGTGCCCAGGGAAGGAGCGCAGCCCGTTCTCCCTGCCGGGGGTTCTCCTTCCTCCCCTATCAGCCCGGCGCTCCACACAAGCGCTCTCCCCGCTCGGGAGCGAGCCGACAGCTTCGAGCGATAAAGCGCTATTCCTAAGGCGGGCGGAAACGCTGCCTGTTCACCGAAACCTCCTTTTCCTCGGCGTTTGAAAGGCAGCCGATGTCACTCCGCTCCTTAAGGAAAACTCTGTTTCACGGCGCGACTCCGACCGGCCCCAGGCACCGTCCCGGCGCGGCCGGCCCCGAGCCTTTGGGCTTGGGCACCGCGCAGCGTTCGCAGCCCCGACGGCTTCCCCCAAACTTTTATTCCGCGAGCCAAGCGCGGCCCGGCCCGGTGCCGGCGGGCCCCGAGGGCAGCGCGGCGCCACTTACGATCTCGGAGCGGCCGTCGCGGCAGGCGTTCTGGAAGCGGGCCTGCCTCTCCTCGTGCGGCCGGTCCCTGAAGCCGGTGTATTTAATCTGCGGGGAACAGGGCGCGCAATCAGGAGGGGCCAATCCCGGCGATAAGGGGGCAGCGGAGCGCACTGACTGCGCCTCCCCGCGCCGCCGGCTCGGCTCCCGCCGCGGCTGAGAGGAGGTGCGGGGCTGCCCCGGCCCCTCCGCGGCCCGCGGAAACTTTCCCTACGGCGGGCGGAGGGAGGGAGACAGAGAA
>VYXF01000360.1:271187-310594 GCA_013397295.1 Polioptila caerulea
GTGCCGGTGGGGAGCGCTCCCCTCACGGCAGGGACCCCGCACCTGCTCCGGCCCGTTCGGGTGGGGAACGGGCGGTGGCCGCGCCGAGTCCCCCCGCCTCGAGGGTGGCGGTGAGGATGGGGCAGGTAGGAAGGGACGGCGCTGGCCTCGCATCTCCTCGTCTGGCTGCCTCCCCCAGGAAGGCTGGAGGAGCCCAAGGGTGGTCCCAGAGCCCCGCCGCGGCCAGGAGCCGGCCCGCGGTCTGGCTGCCGCCCCGAACGCCGGGCGTCCGGCAGTCAGTCCCTCCGCCTGCCCGGCCGCACTGCCCGAGGCGGGGGCCGCTCCCGGGGGGAGCAGGAGCACCCACCACCACCCCAGGATGTGGCTCGGTGACTTTGAAGTCGTGGTGTCAGTCTAGAGCAAAACCAAAACCCAGCACCTCGCTGCGCCGGTGCTTCAAATGTTCGCTTTCGTGCTAGAAACACAGCAGCCTGAACTCCTGATTCTTTATGAGCAGGCATTGTACAGGAGCTAATTCAATCAAAGAGCACTACAGGAAGTACATCACCTGCCCCTAAATCCGTTTTTTCGTACATACCTAGGTTATACCTCGATTCTTCATTGCAGCCTCCAACTTCCCCGTGAGGGGGAGTGGAGGGGCAAGCACCCATCTGCTGTGTCTGGCAGTTGGCAGGACCCAAGGAAATGTCCTGAAGCTGTGTCAGGAGAGGTTTAGGTTGGATGTCAGAAAAAGGTTCTTCACCCAGGGAGTGGCTGGGCACAGGAATAGGCTGCCCAAGAAAGTGACCACAGCACCAAACCTGACAGAGTTCAAGAAGCATTTGGATAACGCTCTCAGGCACATAGTGTGTCTCTTGGGGATGTCCTGTGCAGTTTTAAGAGTTGAATTCTATGTTCCTTGTGGGTCCCTTCCAACTCAATATTCTGGGATTTTTTTTCTTTCCATCACTCCTCCAGGTTTTTTAGCAGCTCTGGAGCATGATAAGGATGGCAGCATGAGCCAAAAAACATTAAAATACCTATTGCCAACATTAAAATATTAGAGCATATTAGATCTTTTGATAAAGAAATGAGGTTTTCTAATCTCTCAGTATTACAATCTTAACTTTACACATAGTCATGCAAATCGAAGCCAGCAATGCTAAGGTTAGCCAGAAGACATAATATGAATCAAATATGAGCAAAATAATAAAAAAATGAGTGAAGTAACTGTAACCCTTAACTAATTGTATACAGACTTCAGAGAAAGAAACTTTAGACCTTTTTTTCTAAACGTAGAAAATATGCTATGAGAAACTTAATACATTTCTGATCAATTGGAAAACTGAAGATAATTGTTAAAGCTGTACCTTCTGATTTCTGGTATGTGACTGTATTACAGACATATAGGTAAATTCAGAAGTTAAAAGCATTAAAAGAACTGTTTTAAAAGGGTTTTTTCAACCTGAAAAGAAAATACACTGAGCTTGAAAACATAAAATATTGTGTTTTGTCTTGATTCATTTAGATTAATATCAACCCTTAAGTGAAATTTTCGTGAATGTCAGCCACATTTAAAAGGTCCCAAAATAAGACATTTAAAAAAAAATCCATATCACTATTCATCTTACAGTGAGATCAATACCAGGAGCGTAGGCCTGCAGGAAAACTGCCAAGTTCATAAGGTAGAAATCTGCTCTCTTGACCTCCAATAATCTTTCACTGCTTGCTACTACCTCACCCAGTTCTACCTCCTCAGCCCCGAAACTGACTGTGCTTTCTTCCAAACAACAGTTTGCAAAAAATAATTACCAAGGTCAGAAGCGAGATGAGTGGTTGTAAAGCCCTAAAATAAGAAACAGGAGATGTAATCACCTAGCAAGTTTTGTGTTTTGACCTTGGCATGTATTTTTCAAGACTTTGGAAACCATAGCAAGTTTGACTGCTTTCCCCCATGCAGCTCATTGTTTAACATTTGTCATCCTGCAGTTTTCATCTTTCCAAGTTTTTATTTTAAATAAAGTGGGTCAATATTGTCAGAAAGTCTGTAAGGGATCAGACACTGCCCATGCTTGTTGCCTTAGTTAGTTGATGCAGAAACAGGATAGCAGGAAGGGGTGAGATAGAGCACAGAATCATATTATTCTTCTGAATTTATCCAGTTTCTCTACCCTAAGCTAGCTGAGAGCTTTTGCTCTGAATAATGAATACCTTGTTAGCAAAGAGAACCAATTATTTCATCTTCATATAAAGAAAACTATTATTTTAGACATCTTTTGTGATCAAGAAAAGGTAAAAAATTACACCAGTTCTTCCTTTCTCTACCTCTCTCAGCCCCCAACATTTAACAAGACAATTAGGGTCTTAAAGACAGTGAAGTTCTTATTTTTTTTTGTTCCTAACTAGATGGAGGAGAGGCACACAAACTAATAATGTCTTTGCTGCAAGAAAGGCTAGAGCATAATTTGCAGTTATTTACCCTGTTTGGCCAGAGTCACTGGCCACCAGCCAGACAGTCAACATAGATCAGAGGCAGCCTTGCAGGTGGTAGCTGGGGGACATGAGAGGCAAAGCTGGGGTTATCATGTGAGAGATGGGATACAATCTCATGGGAATTCTGCAGCTCACCAAACTTATTTTTGCTTTTAGCACAACACACCAAAACAAGCTAGAACCTTTTTCCTTGTGCATAACCAAATGCAACTGCTTCCCAAAGGCATCTTGGTGATATCTCTGCAAACCATTTCTCCGTGGTTCAGGCTGCTCAGATTTTAGTAGGCTTAGCTCCGTCTGTAAATCCCTGGTCTGTTGATTCACAAGGACTTAGGCTCTTCATCAGTCCTCGGGGTGAGTCACCTTCAGAAAACAGAAATGGTCAAACTTGTAGGCATGCTGCTTTCTGAGTGAATCCACAGAACAGATCCCTGTCCAAAATAAGACCTAATGTTTTTACAGTGCATTGATGATTGAGACAGAACACCACTGAAGGATTTACAGAAGGAATGTTTTTGAGAAAGGGTGCTTTCTTCAAGTTCCAAGTCCTCTTATGTACTGTTCTTTCTATAACCCTTCTTTACCACCTCTTTAAAACCTCTGGTTTCCCCTAGGTAGCAGCATTTGATGAACAACTGCATGGCACTGGTGTTATATTGTTCTCTAGACTCCACACGTGTGAGACACTAATAAGCCAGACTCCTGTGTATCCATTGATCTATGGCAGCTGCAGTATAATCAAACACCAGCATTATGTATGTACAAGCTACTCTGTGATTATAGATCCATTAATAAACTGTTTGCAAGATATAATTATGCACATTAGGTGTGAAATGCAATCCACTTACGCAAGGTCTGTGCTTATGGGTACTACAAAATGGGGGGTGGGGGGCCGGGGAGGAATTGAGCAAATTAAATTACTTCTTTCGCCCAGACAAATTTTCATTTCCCTGCTACTACAACTGATGCTCCCAGCCAGAATATCTTCACGGGAGTCACCCCACCAGTGGGAAGTATTGCTGATCAGTTCCTGCACCCACAGTCACATGCAGAAATCATCCTGAAATACTACAGAGCAGCCTCTCATGTTTAGCCTGCATACATCAGCATAAAGATCTATCTTATCTGAGGACTCCCAAAATAACCCAAATGAAGGATATGGGCAATGAGAAGGACCATGAGCTATCAGAATCTGTTCATGTCTGTGGAAGCACTTTATGCAGAGATGGATGTAGGGACTCCAGAGGCAACAATATGCAGCTTTCAGGATTTGGCCAAGTCCAAAGTTGGTAGCTAAACATCTTACCTAGCACACAGAGATAAGAGCCATACCACAACAGTGAAACAAAACAATCCAATTTTGCATTATGAGTGGGAAGTTGCCTACCACTTAAAAAACACTAAGCACGGCAGGTATGAGGGAGGAAACAGCACCTCATGACTCTTCTCTCTAAACCTACAAGAGAGATGCATCTCTTCATTCCAGATTCCAGAGCTGGAGCCTATTTCCTAGAAGATGCCTACAGGTGATACTGGAAATAACTCGAAGCATTTGGAGTACTCAGCCAGGAGATAGGAGACCTTTCCCTCACTGAAGCTGTTGAAGGCCAAGTTCCCAGCCTCCACTGAGAGCATCCCAGTCACAACGATTTTCATGCTAGAGAAGCTGCATCCACACCTCTGCTTCAGCCTGGGTTACTCCCACAGTGCAACAAAATACCCAAGTCTTCATGGGCAGGCATACATGAAAAGCCAGTAGGAACAGCCATCCTTTCCCAGCTGTGTGATTTTGGACACCCTGGGCTGTCTCTGGTTGTAGGCACTGGCACTTTAGCAGTGTGCTTCACACAGGAATAGCCTTTGTTTCAATAACCTACATGTGCAGCTTCTTCCCCAAAAGCATGGCCTGTACAGCCTGGGACATCCACCTGAATACACCCTTCTGACACTTTATAGCTACTTTTTAATCATAAAAAGGTCACAAATGTGCAAATATGAAAGTGCAGAGTGGTGTCAGCTTCAGGAGTCTGATGTAGCAAAGGTTGCCTCTGATCAGTTACCTTGGTACACAACATCTTAATGAATTGAAAATCTGTTTAAATTCTTTCTGTTAACCAGGGGAATACAGTTTTGGGTTTTTTGGGTTTTTTTGGGGTTTTTTTTTTGTTTTTTTGTGGGGTTTTTTTTAGTAAAAACAATATGAAATGCAACTTGACAATATCAGAACAAATTATTACACCAAATGATGCAATGGAGCCTGAGTTACACAATTGTTAGAGAATTAAAAGAGATTATCCCAGAAGGCTACCTGATTTTCATACTGGTTATTTGGGACAGAGATGATGATTGCAGTAGGTATACATTTCTATGATTTTGTGCTATCTATACATGTTTTGGCAATGGAAACATACAGGTTTTATTTTAAACCCCCCTTTTTTCCTCATTTTATCAATCTCAGTACAAACTGTTAAAAGAAATATTGTCTGAACTCAGAGTCTCCCTTGTCTGGCAAGCAAAAGCCAGGACTGGGTGCCTCTTCCAGCTTTGCCTTTGGCCTTTTAAGTGATGATTTTGGGCATATGGCTTCACCTCTAATGCCTTAATTTGCCCACCTATGAGTGACTCGAAATCTCCAGATGAAGATCTTGAGATATCTATGTAAAGAGCCAGGCACTGTCATTATCCCAGATGTTGAGCAATGAGGAGAAAGTTTAACAGAGCACAAAATGTGACTCACACAAGCCTAAATACATAAAAGGAAGTGTTTAAAAACTGCCTTTGTGAAAATAGCTCTGAAGATGCTCTTATCAGTACACAGACAGTGCTCATGGCACTCAATTGTATGTTGTTCAGACATAGCTTTTCCTGTGTTATCTACTGTGCTGATATCAGCCACACTGTCTCCTTACATTGCATTTCATAATCCATTAAAAACTTAAAATCCTAGAATAGTTTGGGTTGGAAGGGACCCTTAAGGATATCTAGTCTAATCCCCCTGTAATGAGCAGGGACATCTTCAACTAGACCAGATTACTCAGAGTCCTGGCAAGCCTGACTTAGAATGTTTCTGGGAATTAGGCATCCATCACCACTCTGGGCAATCTGTGCCAGTGCCTCACCACCCTCACTGTAAAAAAATTATTCCTTATATCTAACCTAAATCAACCTTCTCTTTGTTTAAAACCATTGCCTCTTGTCCTATTGCAACAGGCCCTGCTAAAACATTTGTCCCCACCTTCCTTACAAACCCCCTTTAGGTACTGAAAAGCTGCAATGAGGTTTCCCTGGGGCCTTTTCTTCTTCAGGCTGAACACTCCTAGCTCTCAGCCTGTCTTCATAGGGAGGTGCTGCAGCCTCTGATCATCTTCACAGTCTTCTCTGAACCACCCCCAGCAGGTTGATGTCCTTCCTGTTCTGGGATCCCCTGAGCTGAATGTCATAGTCCAGATGGGGTCTCAGCAAAGCAGAGTCATGGGACAGAATCACATCCCTTGACCTTCAAAAGCACATGCATGATTTTGGGGCGTGGCATGCAATGGTGGAGAACCTTTTATAAATTTTAAAAACATTAAGCACAGTCAGACATAAAAGGGCCAGACAAGATGTGTAATCCTGGAGCTGTTCTGAAAGTGGCTGCAGATTTTCATATCTCAAGGGCTTTCAGACATGAGGACGGACAATGCAGTTTCAGTTCCTCAGGCCTAGCACAAGCCAGCTGTAGTACTCAGGTAGCTCAGAAGGGATGTGAACTTGCCCACCAGGGATATCTGAAGTTTCCTTCCAAATGAAAGAATCAAGGTGAAAATGGTCACAAGAAGAGACCCTGTATAAAAGGTGGTCAAAGCAAACCCATGCTCTAGTAGCCTCCACCACTTGAATCCATCTGATAAGCTAAATGCAACATCATCACTCTGGATTAATTATAATTTTTTTCAGTCTTCATGGGGTCTTGGGCTTTGGTTTAGTTTAGGGGTTTTGCCCCTCCTGTTAGCATACACAGCACTGAAAGACATTGACACAAACTAAGTTGGTGGCTGCTGTGAGACAGGGGCTTGTGTCCTGCATCAGTGTCTGCTCCTGCATGACCAGCACAGGGTGTGTTAGGATTCAAAGCATGGAAGCAAAGCCCTTGTAGGGATAGCTGTTCATGGGTTTAATTTGAGATCATGGGGAAGAAAGCTAAACAGTGACTCAAAGCTCTGTTCTTCTTTCACATGTGAATGTTTATTACTGAGCAAGCTGTCTTACAGTCTGTTATACTTTTGGTTATACTTAGTAAAACAGTTAGAGGTGATTCAGTCTTGGTACAGATAATGTCCAAGTGACTTTTCAGATTTTAAAGAGATTATTCTTGTAAACTTTGAGATATAATTCTTTCCTCTCAGAGATCCAGTTTGAAAGAAATTGCATTTGTGAAGATTTTTTTACCTTCTCTTTCTAAGGAGTTTTCCTGAAGATATTGTAAGTTAGTCTCCTGCCATTCAGTCATCTTTGTCACATACATTTATCCACATGCCCAACTTTAAATTTGCCTCATAGAAGGCAGGAAAATGTTGACTTTTAAACCATCAGACTATTCTAAAAGGACTGGTTTTATTTAAAGAATTTATTTCATTCTCAAGGTGAACATTTCAGAACTGAGCTGAGTGCTGCTGGTTTGTTACACAGTAACCACATCAAAACCTTACATTTCCATACACCTAACACACCAGGCTGCCACGTCTCAGTGTAACAAATGGATTGTTGGCTGTTTTATTGTGCTTTCAGAGAAATCAGTGGTCACTTAGGAGAACTGAGACACTGGGAGACAAAGTCATGAAACGTGTTGTCTAATTAAACATTCAAGGCTAGAAAGAGCTGCCACCATTTACAGATGGATCACCATGGGGTGAAGTCTCTTGCTGAGGCTGATACTGGAAATTAGCAATATTTAAATTTATGTCTCAAACAAAGTCCACAAGGAAATATTCCTCTTTATCAGCACATTCCATCGCGGGCAGGTTTGGAGTGCTGTGGCACCGGGGGTGCCGACCGCTGCTTTCATTAGGGAGCTCGTAAAGTTAAAAAAAAAACCTGGCTGATGCTTTGTGGTGCTACCGAATTGTGCCAGCCTCATGTCAGCTCCAGGAAAGCAAAGCAAAGCCCATTTCTTGGGTGTGTGCTGCTGAGGGAGCTGCCTTTTCACCTTCTTTCCACACAGAGCTGTTATTGTTTTTGTTCGCATTGATCTTATCCTCGGAGAATTTGGAAGGGATTTCAAAAAGGCAGGGTGTTGATAGTAACTTTGTTTTCATGCTTCTCCTCTGTTGCTAGAGCTATTTGTTTTTACTGACGAGGAATTAGGATGGCCCCAGTCCTGCACCTTGATCCAAACAGGCGCGCCCCGGGTCAGAACGAAGCCTCAGAGACTTCGTAAGGGCACAAGAATTTCTCCATGACCATTTGGTTGCACGTTCCAGGTTGAAGGGTTTATTTACAACAGCCCCTCTGCCTTCTTTATGTCCCAAGACAGATCCCTCAGCACACTCTGCCACAGGATTTTCCTATTAGATGTGGATTCTCCCTCTTTTCAAGTGCTCAGCGCTGTAATTTGCTGCAGTTTTGTGCCTCTCCCCCTCTGCCCAGACCTATGCTTAACAAGAGGAGGGAGATCAGCAAAACATCCACGAGCCAACACTACAGCAGCAGCAAAAGAAGCAAGACACGAGAGTGGCAGACGTTGCTCTTCAGCCCTCAGTCACCTTTGTGGTCTCTGTTAGCAGCTGCAGCCTTTGTAGATGTCCAGTTAAGCTTGAGACTGACCCAGAGAACAAGAAGAAACAAAGGTCACTTCCAGTTTCACCAGAAAGAAATTCCAGTGGCTACTCCAACCCCATAATCCAGCCATGATTAATGTGTATCGAAGGCAGATCTGGTTTCATCAGAGATCCTGGATTTTAAACAGTCTTAACTGTTTGGGAGAAGGAAAAAAAACCCAAACAAAACCACCCTGGAAAGCTGAAGGAGGAAAAATACATCTCAAATACAAAGTTGGATCTTGTCACAGGGATGTTACAAATGACAACATTCTCCACAAACACGGTTTGCTCTGCAGAGTATTAAAGCAAGGGTACTTTGGCTTCCTCAGGATTTGCACTTCCATTCTCCCCTTTCACTCATACCACATAATCTAAAGGCTTTTGAAGGAATTTTTGAAGCCTGCTCTCCCTCCCATGCTCAAATTTGCTTTAGTTTGACCTGCAGACTCAACAATTTGTGGTGTAAGAGAACAGAAAAGAGGGAAAAAATATACACAGGTGTAGTGAGCTCCCACACCTTGCTTTGCTGCAAGTTCTGAGTCCAAATGAGTTTGTGCTGTGGAAGAAAAGTCCTTTCAGGACAAGAGGAGTAACTCCTGAACCTCTCACAAGAAACAGCTCAGTACAAACTGAGATTTCCAGGCCAACCAACCTGTGTCCACCATGGGGAGCTGTCATTTTGGGGGGGTTAGCACCTGACTGGTTGATCTTCAAGTCACAGCCCCTCTCTGAGATTTCAGATCAGAGCACTCAAGGTTTCCAAATATAGTCCCCACTCTAGTTCTCCTGTTCAGCCATAATGCAGCAGTATCATTCCCTAACCTTGTTCTCAGAAACAGCTGAGATTTTTGGCTGCATTTTAAAACAAAAATGCAGAGATGAAGAAAAAAAGCAGGGGGTGGAAAAGAGCTTGAGGGAAATGCCTGGCATGGAAAGGCTTTAGCCTAAATAGCTGAGCTTTGGCAAAGCTGTAAGTAGTCAGACTGCTTCTTAGAGTGAAAACCACACGACACACTTGATGGGTACAAACCCACTCATAAATCCCAGACACTCTTGTATCTACAAAAACCTGTGCTCCACAGCAGATAGGGTGAGCAGTAATGAATGGGTTCAAGTCGCAGCAGCAAGATCAAGATTAGGTAACAGAACATTTAACTGTAAAGATAACTTGAGTCCTGGGATAGGTTTCCCAGGAGAACTGAACTTCCATCACAGGAGGTTGTCAAATGCAGATGGAATGAAATCATCCCTGATCTAGCAAAGGGCAGCTAAAAAGTGAACTGGGTGACACTTCAAGACTTTATTTACTCTATACATAATCATCTACACTAGCTAATAATGACCAATAATTCTCTTCCCTCAGTGAAAGGACTTTATACCTGTTGAAGTGATCTATTTTTTACATCCATGTTTTAACAGAGACAATATCTCTACCCCCATCTGAAAGGAGTGGTGAAGCAGAAGCCCATGGAGGCTCTGCTGTGCCTCTCATGCTCATAGTAAACTAGTTTGGGTAGAGCCAGTGACCAATATTTAGAGTTCTGCATTCATCACTTCTCAACCCAAATTGTTCTTCTCCCTGGGAATTTCTTAAAAGTTCACACGCGCATTTATATGGCCACTGATTGATGGAGTTCCTTTTTTGACTGCTTCTTCTTCTGCTCTTGGGTTTGTTTGACACCATCACCCTAGGATCTCCTTAGAGCTACCTCATCCTCTCTTCTCCAGCCAGGGGATTTCCACTCTGCTGTCAGATCCAAGGTTGTTTATGTCCCTTTTATTTGGCAGTCTGCTGTGTTTCATCTTTCTGAGGAAAGATCCTGAATGGCAGCTTTTCCTCCCCATTTTCATCATCTACCTTTCAACTCTATCGCTTCAGTTCCAACCTGGCTGGTCTTCACTGTGTATCTAACTACTTCATAAAATGGGGAATTCTGTTTATTTGATGTTTCTGTTCTTTCTTGTTCAAGGCTTTGTTTTAATTGTAGGAAGTCGAAGAGACACCCTTTGGGAAGCCACTTGAGCATGTCAAGATTCCACAGAGAACATCCCACCTCTGCCTAGCTGAGGATGTCTGGGGGGCAGCTCCTGACCTTAGTTTTTTTCATCACCACTCCTCTTTTGCTCTTAGCAGTAGCTTCCTTGATGTTTCTGTGTAAAAACAAATGTGTGAGTATCAATTTTGAGCGTCACAGATCTTTTGGGATCCAGAGGTTTTTGTTTTGCACTCTCCACACTGATTTCACAGAGTGTTGAATCCTGGCCCCCATCACATCTGTTCTCATTTAGTTTGGCAACAAATTAATTTTCCACTATGCCACCTCAATGGTTCTTTTCTGCTCTTATAAGGAGTCTACTGCCATTGCAGGGCTTTTGTATGTTCTTATTTGGCAGGAACCTGAACCATGCATTTCCAAAGATGAAAACCTGGTGCACTCTCCATGCTACTGTTTTAGGGTCAAGGTGGGGCATGTTTGGCCACCCACCTTAGGCTTCTGTCTCTGGGAAACGTCAAGTACAGATTCAAGGGATTCACACCTTAGGCTTCACCAGTAACAATCTGGATGAAAGTGTGCCAGAGACAGCCTGCAATGGCACTCAGGGATTACCCTCCTGAGAGCTCTGCCTGCAGCAGCACGGTCCTTCATCACCGCCAAGGCAAAGCTTGCAGGCTGGTATGAAGGAGAAGCCAAGCCTAGCTAACTGGTATTTTGCAGCCCCTTCACAGTTAGTAAGTTGTCAGAGCAGGCCTGTTCTCTCTGGGCACCACTCATCTGAGAGGGGATTTGTCAATGACCAAGGAAATTGTTCTTAGCAGAAGATAGAGATTCAAGCACTTTAACTTTCATGTAAGACCACCAATAAAGCATTTCAGAGCAGAAACCTAAGGTCCAGCTTTCCCCATTTCAATGTCTGTCACCCACCACACTATGCACCTTGGTTGCTAAACACTGAATTTCAATGGGTTTTCTCCTCTGGCTAGAATTTTATCTCCCACAGAAGAAGCCATAGACACCTGAAAGTGTCCCCAGGATGCAAATTCTCCCTGACAACCACAAAGCTGGGAAAAGCCTCTGCTTTCTGTCCACTAAAAATACACCCTAGTCATTTTGAATTCAAGTATTTGCAGTCCCTGAATTCCTTTGGCACACGCTGAAATTGAAGCTGGTTGAGTCATTCTGGTCTTTAGGTAACTAGAGCTCAACGTCAAAGCCACACACCACTGCCGTCCCCACCCAGGCACAGGAGTACAGAGAGTCCTAGCTGTGCTCTCAGTGGGTCTGTTTCCCAGCATTTATCACTAACAGTGCATTTAGGAATAGTGTGATTGTCAGCAAACATCTAACAAAAGCCCAGGAGCACCATGCAGCGATTGAACTCACTGCCTGGGAGCTTCTTGCTCCCACGGCTCCTGTCTGCACACCAGCTTTCCCTCTGCTTTATGTGAAGGGCGTGCAAAGGGCTTTGAAAGCCAGGTCTGCACGTTTTCCTCTGAAGCTGCCTGTAATCCACCTTTTTTTTTATGTTTACGTAGGCAAAACTGAGTACCTCGGGAAACTAGCTGCAGTCCCAAGCACAGAGGCAGGCTGTTAAAAACATGCTGATGCCCTTGGTTTGGGAGCACCATCCTCCTCCACTTTGTTTCTCAAACACCAGTATTTAATGACAAACAAGAACTTTTCTCCAACGAAAGCGACATTGCCACAACACAGGCGTGAGAAAACACAATCACGAGTTGCTAAGTGCAAGATGCTACGTTTGAAATAGTGTCAAAGCAGAGGTGGGCATGAATATGGACATGAAGATGGGTCTCTCCATCTCGATCCCTCTGCACTGCCTTTGAACTGAAGAGGAAGTGCTCGTGGCAATGCAGGATGTAAAGCTCATTATGCTTTGCTCTGTAAGAAAACACATGTATCCAGGGAGCACATGACTGCTCAAAGATTAAAAGGAGCCTAAAATTCTGCACTTGGTCTTTATCAGCAGTTGCATTAAGTACTTGTTTTTTTCATGCTGCTTTCTCTTCAAAACCTTCAGAAAACACTTTATAGACAGCTAAATGAACACCCCAAATTCTGAGAGCAGAGGTAAAGAAAGTGAGGTGTAGTTTATTTTCCAGTTCAGCTGCACAAAATGAGCTAGAGCAAAGCAGCAACTGCAATTCAAAGACCTCTAGTCACAGCCTCCATCTGCAGTAGCAGCTAGTCACATTCCCATCAACTATTCTCTTACTGGTTTGTGAAAGCTCCCCGGCATTGAACTCTCACTTGCTTTACCCTCTCCCTAGTTCCGCAAGTGTTTCAGAAACTCTTACACCCTTGCAGAGGCAATATTCACACTCTTACTTTCCTGCATTTTCCATTAATCTGCTCAGAAACTATTTGAATAGTTTCTTTGTCTTTTTGATTTCCTAATTTCCATTTTGAGCACGTGAAGCCTTTGCTGTGACAAGCGTTCCCCCGAAGAGCTCCTGTTTCTTTGCTGATGAACCTGTAACTTAAATATAGTGCCAAGCACCTGTGAGATGCACGTGTTCAAAGAGACAATTACAGTTCCTTGGGGTACTAAGCCAGCAGCAGCTATTAAAAGTCAGCTGGGCCAGAGAAGGTGCTCCAGCTGCTGATGGCTTGGGAGGTGAGGAAGGGACCGTGTCTCCATTTCTGGCACTCCTGGTGCAGGCAAGGCACACACACCTGGCACAGAGCTCAGGGGTGCTGCAATTGCAGTGGAACATAAGCTTCAGCCTAATTTTTCTTCCAAAGAGTCATTACTCTTGTGGGATTTTCCTGCAAGATGTATTGTCCTAACCCCAAGGGGTTGGCTTGTCAGGCACAGCTTTATCCTGGCTTGTAAAGGCAGAAATACGAGATCAAGAGCAGCTGCTTTCTTTACATTGCCAATCCGTTCCCAATGACTTGTGCTCCCCCTGTGCTCATGGGTACAGCCCTGGCTCAGGAAGACATTTATTCAGCACATGCCTAAAAGCCACTGACCTGAATGAGCCTCAGGCTTGTGCCTCAGATTTGTTCTGAATCAAGGCCTGATAGGATATTTTTTTCTGCTTATTTAAACATTGAAACCCAAGACTGTAACACAGTATATTGAAATGTCCCTCTGCTGCTGTTCCATCAGCTCATGAATCTTGTGGAAAGGCCATCAGTTACAGGTTGCTGCAACTGTGGTAAAAACTGAACCTTACATTTGTCTTTTCATAGTGTACATTAATGACTAAGATGTATGATGTTTTCTTGCTATCAGATTTAGAAAATTTGGAAGCTTGTGGCATATGATGGACTCCTTGAAATGTTTTCCTTGGATTGAATATCAGGTTGCATTTTGATTAGGAGAAAAATATAGCAGGGGAAGGCAGGCAGTGATGAATTAACAATTTCCTATTGCTTTCTCAGACTTACTATTCATTTTAGGTAGAACAAATTTGTGTCAATTGAAAATTCCATAGAGCCATTGATTTATCTGGTATTTAAGGATACAGTAAAGAAAACATTCAAAGAGTCTTAATCATGAAGAGTATGGTTTTGATTAACTTTAAGATTTTTTAAAAAGAACTAATTATTTTCCAAGCTGTTTCCAAAAAGTCTTCTCTTTATACCAACAGTTTAGGGAGAGGCACATTGTTTCTGAAAGAAAACACAGCACTGTTTAGGTTTCTGCCATAAAGCACTAAGACTAAACCTTCCTCATCTGTCAAATCCAGCTGCCATTTGCCTTTTGGTATTTCTAATTAAAATAATAACAAAGAAACTAACAATGGACCCCATTCACACCAAAGAGGGGAAGCTTAAGACAAATCCAAAATTACCCACTGGAACCAGTACTTGCTTCCTTGATAGTCCTTACCCTTTTGAGAAGGTTTTGGAAAATGCAGCTCACAATAAAATTCTCCATCACTCTAAGGGAAAAACAATTGGTCTATATTTAGGTTAAAAAATTAAACAGTAATAAACCCAGTGAATTCTAAGCAAGGCTGACAGTCGTGCTCAGAGCAACACAGTCACAGAGGAAGGGTCACACCAGTGGTCTGCCTGTGCAGCTGCTGTCACGAAGATGTCCCCGAGCAGGCTGGTGCCCCCAGCTGCATTTCCAACACCAGAAAGGCACAAGCAACAGCCCCAGTGCTGCTGGCAGTGTCTTGCTCTTCAGAGGCACTGATCCAGCTGCAGCCGTGCACTCAGGGGCATGGATGGGATGATTTAGAGCCTGAGCTGGTTTCGGGGCTGCCTGCTGGAGACCATCTCCTGCAGAGTGGGGAGCAGAGAGGAGGGAGCTGTAACCCCCCCAAAGGGGCAGGGACATGCTCTCTCTGATGATGCTCCAGCCTGGAGTTCATGTCTTAGGGGTCTTTCCCAACCTAAATGATTCTTTGTATCTGTGCTCTCAAGCCCATACAATGAGGCACCTAAACACCACCCACTACACCTGTACAGCAACATCCACACATGCCAGAAAACTCTGGAAACTTGGAGCAACTCTCCCACATGGTCTAAAACCTGCTGGTGCCTCCCAGGCATCCTGAAGTAATTCAAAGTTGGGACTAATGCTGTTTCAAAGGGCTCCCCATACACTATCAGAAAACAGATATGCAAGAACACATACATTTAAATGAGGAAAGGGGCTGCGGATCTTTTAGATTTAAATGAAGAATTGTATCATGTGTGATAATTACAGCCTTTGCAGGCAGCAAATGCTTCAGTCAAGTTCACGCTCCTTTAATTAAAAGAGCTGTATCTCCTTCCACGTTACATATCCTCATCTAAATAATGAACTTCCAAAGCACATGACCTGATAAATACTGCCTCTGGATTGCACATTCAGTATCTTCAATAAATAAGGCTATACTTGCAACTACTAACTAGTTATGAATAGCAGTTTAAAATAACAAAGCAGCCATTCAAATGCAAAGCTAAAATGGCACTTCGAGTGGGAAAATTGTTGGAAATTGTCACTAATGGGAGCCATTCTGCTCCAGTCAGCAGCCTGTTGTCACAGAGCTGGACACCCCAGAGACTCCTACCTCTCCATCACACTGATCTCAACTTGGCCCTTGGGTTCAAGCTAATTGGAGCAGGCGATGGACAGCCAGAGCACGACCTCCTCGGCTTTGTTTACGGAGGGAGCTCTTCTCATTAGATAGCTGGATGAGTCTGCACATTGCTGGGAGACAAATATACGGACTTTCACTTGTAGGTCAGCAGTTCAGATCTGATGGGGATGAGTAATGACAAGCTAATTGATCTCAGATGGCCGTTTGGTGGTCTCTGCAAAATGAATTTGGTGATCTGGGTTCAAGTCTCAGGGGATGAACATCCATGTCGCAGAGAATCAGCACTGCAGAGCCCCTCTGCAAGGGCAAGGGCTGGAAGGAGATATGGAAAACTCCCTCTTTCCTTATTCTCCGAGGGAGTCCTTTGGCGGCAGGGCTGCAGCACACTTACAGCTGGAGTCGAGGAGGTGGCTCTGAGAAGCTCCCCAGCAGCCCTGAAGAGCTGGGCTGCGTTTCCTCAGCCGGCTCCTCTGCTCCCAGCGGAGGAGCCAAAGGTTTGCTAACAGCCCCTCTGCGTGCCGGGGAACTTGATGCCCACGCCTAATTGGAGAAATGCTGACCATGTTCTCTTCTAATCAGAAACTACCGTTTGCATTCTGGCTCTCTAATAATATATCCCCTGTCCTTCCAGCATATGAGCTAAAACATGACCCTATGCAATTCATCTTCCGGCTAAAATTAGTGATTTTTAGAGGCAATGCATTTCTTAAATTGTGTCCAGTGGGGCAGAAAGAGCCTGGAAAACTCCTTCTCTCAGGAGGGTCATTTATTCTGACAGCAATGCTAAAGCATATATCTTTCTGTCACAGCTCTGGCCCTCAGAAGAATTTCTAGATACAGCATTGCTTTTTTTATTTCTTTTGTTTAAACATTATTAATTGCCTCCCCAGCCCTCTTCACTGAAAACAATTGTCTGGGGTCAGACTTGAGGGCTGTTGTTTCCATTCCTGCTATGCACAAAGGACTGCTCCATTACAGAGCCCTGCTGGAGGAGCCGCAAACGGACAGATCCTGCTCTCCCACTGCTTCATCCTGGACTCGCTTTTTTAATACCAAAGTTGCTCAGCAGGTTTGCTCCCGCTTTGCAGGGGCAGGCAAACCTCAGCCTCTCCAACAGACCTAAGGCCAGAGGTACCAAGGCTGAGGGGTGCCTCTCAAAAGGGCTCCAGAGTGTCGGCACGTCCCCATTTCGTAGCTGGACTTCTTGGAGGCAGCAGCTCCAGCAGGCAAATGGGGAGGATGTGTCTGACCCAGCGGGCATGGCCAGCCTCACAGGAGTTTCTGTTTGCCTTGTCCCCATGGGAAGTGCCTTGGAAAACTGGCAAATCCTCCAAGGAGGAAGTCTGCGCGGGTCGGTGTGGAGGTGAAGCACCGGCTTTGTTCTCCGTCCCAGACACAGTGCGTGGCCTCGGGCGAGCCCCGGGGCTCCCAGCCGGCCGTGCAGGCGGGTGTGGGCAGCGGCTCTGCCCAAACACAGCCCCGGGGTCCGGCGGGTCCGGCCGGGCGGGCGCAGGGACGGGGACACCGAGCACCGCCGCACCCGCAGGGGGCTGGGGCGGCACCGGCTGCCCTTCTCCCGCCGAAATCCTTTGCACCCCAAACGTGAAGGACAGCGACCAATTTGTTCGTGATGGGAAAATACACGGGGGTGCTCAGAGGGAAAGCACTGAAGGAGCACAAAGAGCCGTATTTGCATGTATAATGGCCGTGTTTGTTGTTCCCTCCCCTACTCCCCCTCACCTTCCCCTCCCTGCTTCTCCTGCCATAAATTAGGGAACAGGCAGGAGGTGCGCCAGTGCTCATCTGCTGGTAATTTGGTTGAGGCAGGGTGTAGCCGTGGCATGCAAATCCGCTTTTGCTTCCTCTTCTGCCGCGGACGGGGCGCCCTGGCACGCAGCGCTGCCCGCGGTGGCGAGCTGCATGCCCAGCGCCCAGGCCACCACAATTCCTCGTGGCTGACCCCAGGCGAGGCGAAGCTGGCCAAGGATGATCCTGCAGCGGCATGGAGCCAATGTACCGGGTCCTGCATTGCTCCCTGTCCTACGGCGAGTGCAGTGGAGCTCCCCGACCACTCCCGCCCCTCTTGGAGGGCACTGACCAGATCTCACCATTCACAGAATGGTCTAAATTAGGAGGAGGGCCTGGTTGGGGCACAGCGTGGAGCACTGAGGTCATTTCTTCTGGCCTTTCCCAAGCTTCTCCACCTGCTTTTGGGGCAGGCAGGGATGAATGGGAGGACAGCCTCCCACTCAAGCCATGGGCTCTCCAGTTGAAGCCCACTTTCCCCAGGCAAGCAGGGCTGCCATGGTCCCTCTGTGCATGCTTAATCCCTTGCCAGCTCTGGGCAGGATTTGCATCCACTGAAAGCTTACTCCAAGTTAGAAAACCTCATGCTTTCTATGTGGGTGCTGGCACAGCTGTCAGCAGGGTAAAGACTGGGCAACAAAGTCTGGGCATCAGCACCAGCCCTGCACATCTCATTGTGGTGGCCACATGTGAATGGGGCTGGGACACTTTTGGGGTGTTCAGTGGACTGCAAGAGACCTGAGCTTCTGGTGGGCAGCAGGCATGAGAAGTGATGCAGGGAACCATAACTGATCTCTAGATCCCTCTAGATCTACTACATGTTTACCCTCCTGCTGCTGTGGTGGGTGTCGTATTCAAACCAAGGTCTGATGTCAAAAATAGCCATGGCTAATGCCTCTTGGTCCTCCTTCATCCTTTCAGCAGATCTGTTTCATCCAGTAGTGACCACATCCCTCCCTATACCCTGTGGGCTGGGGTCTAAATGAAAACCCCACCCTGCACTACTGCATCCTCCTCCAGGGTCATGTCAGCCATATGCAGCTGGTGCCTTTCCAGCATGCAAAGGCCAAGTTGAATCAACTCTCAGGCAGCCTGGCAAGGAAATATTCCATTTGTTTGCCCTCAACTACCCCAAACAAGCCCTCCTGTAGTAGTGGCTGCTCACTACCCCCATCCCAAAGCATCAGCTGCAGTGAGCAGCAGCATGCCCATCTTCAGGGAGTAGGATGTCTGGTAGGAGAGAGCACATAGGTGTGTGCTCTTTATCCTCCTGCCTCGCTGTGAAACATCCAGCCTTGCTGGATCCACACTCTCTCATCTCAGCGCCTCTGCTGAGCCCACGGCGCGGTGGCAACACATGGCTTGCCACATGAAGAGGATGCAGCATGCCTGGTCCTCCTCCACAGCAGGAGGGGAATGTGAAGAGGTGCCTGATAACCCTTGGGGTTTTGTGACTCTCAAAGCCCCCACAAACCTCAGCTGAGAATCTGCCAGTGTGTTTACTTTGGTGTTGGGTTCAGGACCTAAAGCTTTGACACCATCCCTTTCATGCAGCACTTTGTATCCCTTCCCCAAAGCTGCTCCCTCAAAGCTTGTGGCACTGGGTGACACCAGCCTGGGAAGAGTTGCCCTCTGGATTAAAAACCTTCCTACATACACAAGCACAGGTGCTTGCATTTGTGCTTTCAGGCCCTGCTCACCTCTGCAGTCAAACAGCACATTTCTAAAACTCCACAGGGTAAAGGTGCATTTGATTCCTAATGAAGTCTCCACCACAAACCCCAGAGACTCCTCAGACTGCTCTGTGTTTACTTCCAGGCTTCTGGAATAGAAGGGCAATCCCTGCTCCAAGATCCATAAGTGAGTCCTGCAGCTGATGAGAGCCCAGCTCCCCCTTCCCACAGGGACCCTGGGCCCAAGCCCACTGCACAGCTGGGGGGAAGGGCAGGGCCCTCAAGGGGACATCCCTGGGGCTGCACATGCCTCAGGAACAAATTCTGGAGTCATTTTCCCTTTGATTGAGAGAAGTTCTGGCTTTGGTATAAGGGAAGTAGGTGCCCATGTGAGCAGTGTTAGCCTCTTGTTGGAAGGAAAGCCATTGTCTGGAAAATACCTGTAATACAAGGACCAGGTTTAGTTTTTTCTATGCTGCATATTTTTCTTCACAGTAAGACCAAGGATACATTTTTCATGCGTTGTAGAGAGGCAGATTTTGAAAGGTGATGTTTGGAGACATTGAAAACTTAATGATTTTCTAGTGAAGGCAGGCATCTCTGTGCAATAAGAGCTTGAGCCCAGCGGACGGAGAGGGAGCAAGATTTCTTCACATTTCCCAGGAGGTTCAGAACTGGTGCCCTCTGGAGCTAACTGGGCAGCTGACACCCATTTTGGACAATCAGTAGCAGCTCTCTGATGGCTCGTGGGCTGCATCTGGGCTGCCAAATGGTACAGAGGACCCTATGTCAGTCTGCTGCCCTGTTTCCCCTGCAGGGTACAGGGGAGGGAGGAAAAGGCTCTGTGGGTCTGCAATGTTTTCCAACCACTTCTCCTGCGTGGCCAGATGAAAAGAGCTCATTTCTAAATGATAACACGTGGCAAATGATCCTGACTACAGATGGGACGAGCCCAGCACGATTTTCCGCAGGACGTCAGCCTTCTCCGGGTGTTTCCCAGCACTGGAAATATCACCTCCAGATCAAAAAAGTAACCTCGCAGCCGAACACAACAGCTGATTTATGTCGTGGAAAAGCCAGAGCTGCTCATCAAAAACAAACTTAAAAATAACATTGTGGTTGATGTTCTCACAGTTCATAAATATTCCCACTCACTCCACAGTTGGGAGGGGATTTTTTCTTGGAGGGGAGGGGGGAAGTGGAGCAAACCTGGATTGTGCACTCTTTATTTGTGTTAAATGCAAGGAAGAAAAACCCAGCCAGCAGCTCTGCATTTGAAGCTGCCTGGGCTTCATTGCTGGAGGAGGAACCAGCTCTGCCCTTTGCTCCAGCATCCTCCTGCCAGGCTTCCAGTGCTGTCTGCCTTTGCAGGCTCTCAGCCAGCCCTGCAGCCTCTCACTGGTGCATTATTCACCCAAGCTCTCCCAGAGCAGGCAAACCATGCTGGCTGTGCCTGTACACCACAGCGTGCCCTGGTTTCTGGCGGGGTTTTACACCCAGATAAAAATCGATTGCTGTTTTATATCAGAAATCCCCATGGCTGCAGCTCTTCAGCTTCCCACAGGCAAAATAAATCACTCTTTAACCCTCCCCACACACGTACAGATGCTTCACACAACAGGGACTAAGCCAGGAAGGAGGCAAGCTGTGTTTGACCACCAGCACATGCAGCCACGGGGCCCTGGCTCCTAAACCCTTTGGCACTTTGGCTGCTAACGCACAGCAGCCTTGGTGGGCAGCTGATTGCAGCAGCTTCTGGTTCAGATTAGAACAGCCACTGCCTTGACCAGTGCTGGAGAGGAACAAATTAAGGTAAGAAATCCTGCTTATCATGTTGGGACATTGCTCACAAACATAAAGCAACAGAGGTCCCTGGGGGAATCTGAGGGTGCATGTACCAGCTTTGCCAGCCTGGTAGGGGATCTCAGAAGAAACCTAAAAATCCATGTGTGTGACTTGGAAGAAGAGATTAAGTTGCATCATAGCCCAGACCAGCTATGTCTTGTGAAACCAAGCCATGATTGAAACAACAGACGTGTTTGGGTTGGTTTTTTTATTTTTTTTTTTTTAACATGCTTTAGATCTCTCATTGAGGAAAGCTGGGACATGAGTCACCCATGGCTTCCAGACCTAGGGGGAGAAAAAAAAAAGACAAAAAAAAAGAGAAAACAACCCTGAAAAAAAAAATTCCCAAACCATTTTCTAACCAAATGTTTGAATGCATTTGTTTTTGGCATGCCCATGGGCAGGCTGCGAGACCAGCCCTGCAAAGCCTGCCCGCTGCCTCACACAGCCCAACTCGAATTTTGAGTAATCCCCACGAGCTGTTTGATGTGGTTGAGCCTGGCAGGAACTGGGGTCGATACAGGTGAACGGCTGCACTCTCGCTTTCTTCACCATCTATACAAACTTGCCACCACCTGATGAGTGAGACCTGGCCATCCTGCTGCCACACACTGGAGTAACATGGCCCTCCCCACCACAAGGTCAGGATCTGCCCTGGGAAGTCTCCATAGGCAGAAGTAGCTCTTGATGCTTTCACTGCGAGCTCAGGGAGGCACCTTTGGCAAGTACATGAGTAAACATGTCTAATTGTTGGTTGCAAAGTCCCCCGAGCATCATTTAAACTTAGCCCACGTGGACCCCGGGCTCCACCCCTGCATGGGCATGCTGGGCATGTCCCTGCCTGCTCCTGCCTCCCTGAGCATGGGGGGACACACGGGGTGCTCCTGGAACAGAGCGGCCGTAGATGGGCTGCCTGAGAATTGACATGGAAAGAGGGAGGAGAAAAAAACTCTGGAAGGCTTCTGAACATCTCGTAC
This sequence comes from Polioptila caerulea, assembly GCA_013397295.1. Lineage (NCBI taxonomy): Eukaryota > Metazoa > Chordata > Aves > Passeriformes > Certhiidae > Polioptila > Polioptila caerulea. The sequence goes on from VYXF01000360.1 coordinate 292,822, forward strand.
CAGCAATTGAATAGAACATTGTAGGAATTACCTGCAGTAATAGGTTGGTCTTGGCTTTGACATTGCTTTTAGCCCCAAGCTCCGTATTAAGCAGGCCAAAGCCCACAGAAGCTCTCTTAATGGATTACTTCTTAATAAAGCAACCCAATATATTTTCTGTATAGATTTTGGTGTTCTCAGCATCAGCCAGCGTTCCTGGAGAGTGCTGAGGGGTGTGGGGTAAGCCCTTCTGTGGGCAGCGGAGGAGCCCAGTCCTGAGCTCACACACGCACTTCCCTGCAGTGGAATTTGGGTTTTTTGGTGTCTAAGTGGGTAGTATAAGAAAAGGAGGGTGGAAAGGAGAGGAAATCCAAGCTCTGACAGGCTGAAGTGGACTGTAAATCTCACACCAAGAACAGTGTTTGATCCATCACCAGAAAGCAACTTTGGAGAAAGAGGGCACGGCAATGCTCAGTGCCTGGGGGTAAAAATCAAGCAATAAACCCTCCAAACTACCTGGATGTTGCAGTGCATGTTTTANGCAATGCTGTGCAGGGCCAGGAACTGGAGAAGAGCAGGAACCCCAGCAAGCCAGCACACAGGGGGAACTATTGGCAATCCAGCAGGATGCTTCACCAGCTAAACACTTCTTGAGCCGTAATATCCTTCTTTTCCAGACAAGAAAAAATACCTCAGAAGCCCTTCCCCGCCTCCAAGCCCGGTGCCTTTGCTTGCTGGATCTATATCAGTACTCACCCAGGGGTTTTTATTTAGCATCCCTGCCTTTGTGCCAGCAGACCTTGCATGGCAGGTTCAGTCACTTTCCACGGGGCCTTAAGAATTCAATTTTGCTTTTAAATTTGCTGCCTCTAGGCAAGATGTAGCAAGTTTTTATGTGCATGGTGCCTCTTTGTCTGCGTAGTGGTCTCATTCCTAATGAGGAGAAGGAAAACAAAAATTCTATCTCTCTAAAGGATGCTATTGTGTGAAATTATTAAGTAAACAGGGGAGCTGGGGCAGGATCTGCCCAGACTCACGTGCTGTGAGTGGCAGGGCTGGCCAGAGCGGAGCCTGGGTTTCAGTCTCCCTTTTCTAGCAACATCACTTGCCAGGCCCAGTTTTCGTAAGAGTTTATTTTCAGAGTGACTCTCTGGGAGCAGAGAGGAGCAGGAATGCTCCAGCCCCGCATCCCACTCCCAGCACCATCCACCTTCCCTGCGGGGAGGTTTTGGCATGAGCTCCCCCACTCGTTTCTCTCTTTACTGCTGCCAGAGACCCAGCCAGCGATAAACAGCAGCGGGTGCCTTTTAATTAACATCCTCATTTCAAGGCAACATATTATTTTCATTAAAATCCATAAATAGTCTCTGCTTGGACCTTTTCGTATGCCTCGTATTGAGAGCAAATCAAACCCGACCCCTGGCATCTGGATCCCATACTTCCTCCACAGGATGCTTTGCTGCAGAGGCTGCACCTGAGCAGGCTCAACTCAGGACAGGGATTTCCCAGGAAGAAAGGCAGCAGCAGGTCTGATGTTTTGGGGATGCTTCTCCCTGAGAGAGGGAGTCGCTGTTTCAGATGCCACAGAGGACAGAGCTCAGGGAGCAGCAGCATCCCTGGCAGTGTCCCATCCTGGACTAAATCCCTTCTTGCCTCACTTGGACCCTTCTGCCCTGGGGGAGATCTGGACTCATCTACATCACAGCAAGTGATCCTTTCCTTCCTAAGCTGAGTTCTGTTAAATTAGGCAGGCTGACCCGAGTTAGCCAGGCCTAACACTGCAGTACTTTGGGATCTGGGCTGAAGAAGTGGTAAAAGTGAAAAATCACCCCACAAAAAGCGGGAATGAGGGCATTGTGTTGGTAAGAGATGGGTCCTGGAGGGCCAGGCTGGACATGGGGGGCTGCACGTGGTGCTGAGGTGCATGTGAGCATGGCAGTGCACAAGGGCACAGGGATGTGCATGCATGGATAACAGCTCTCCCTTGCAAAGCAGGAAAAAGGCTGAGCAGGGTCTGTCCCAGAGCAGCCAGCACAGTTCATCTCTCCAAGTGCTCCCAATATGTTCCCAGCATCACGTCCCCAGTGCGATCTGGGCAGGCCTGCCAGGGCACAAAGAGGCCTCAGTCCCCTCCCTGCTTTCACTGGCCATTCTTCAATCCCTTTCTCCCCACACTAAAGTCTACTTCCACACACAAAGCCTCAGTTTGTCCTTGAAACTCCCTGCAGAAGCAGTGCTGTCCTTTCCTACAGGCAAGGGGCCAAAGCACCACACTGAGAGATTTCCCCCATTGAGATGAGCACCACACTGGGAGGTTTCCCACGGCCACACAGCAAACAGACCACCCCACAGAGCCCTATCATTCCCATCTCCTCCCAGGTCACCCTGACCCCCAGGCTCATCCTTGCCTGCTCCTGTGTGCTGAAGAGAAATGTCTTTGCTGCAGTGGCTTTGGCAACGACTGTTATCCCGACGACTTTTCCAGGAGAGCTGGTGAATGAGATGTTTGTGTCCTGGTTCTTCACAGTTTATCCAGTCAGGTTTATTCTCAGGGAGTGGCTAGGGTTCGTGCCGCCCAAGCCCGGGAGCTAGCTTGAAGGGATCCAGTTCCCAGGGACAAAATAAATCCAGTAGTTGAACATGATCCCTGTGCAATGCAGCACCCTTGGACTCCACCCAGAACAGAATTTTCCTCCAGTTTGGGGCTTTATTGCAAATCTGTGACAAAGCCTGGATTTGCCAGATGATTAATTTTGACCCCAGTATCAAATATAACCCAAACACAGAAACCACCCCAAACTGGTCTACCAGGTGATCTCCAAGCCCTGCCATGCCAAGCACATGTTGATTTAATGAGGGGGCCACAGTGGTTTGGTATGAGTTGCTCAGGCATTTTGTGGAGGGGGATAAGTAAATGCGGGACACCCACTGACTGTCACCAGGTGATTGCTGTAGGACCTCAGGGTCAAGGCATCCTTCCAGACCTCCTGAAGTCTCATGAGGTTGCTCTGTTAAGCACTGGTAAATAGCAAAGCTACTGTCCCTTGTTCCTTGCTGCTGGCAGGGGCACATCCTGCTGTCCCTCTTGGCAGGCATGTTCCTTGGAGTGCTGATAGCCTTGGTTTGCCCTCAGTGGGTCTCATAGCTTTGAGAAAGAAAGCCTCCCAGAACTAGCCTTGTGTTACAGAGTCAATGGGAGCATGTGAGAGCTCATTCTGCCTTTGGTTCCATATTTTGATCAAAGCAAATCTTCAGAGACCTCCAGATCCTGGAGCTGGGGATGGCAACCCACCACAATACTCAGAAGCTCAACCAGGCATCAAGTCCAGGGAGCTCCTACAGAGCTGTGTCCACCCACATCCCTGCATCCAGCACCCCTGCTGCCAGCACCAACTGCAATGAGGGAAATTTAGTTACTTGTCACTGAGGAGCTCAAAACAAATGGATTTGTATAAAATGCACTCACTCCATTCATGGCCTCAGCAGCAGCCGGCTGCCTGCCTGGGAGGGACTGTGTTGTAATGACCTCATTTTCTAGCTTGGATTCAACCCAAATGGTCACCTGCACATAGAAATAATGATCATAGGACAAGCTGGTGCCCCTTAAAAACTCCTAGCTCAAATCCAAGTCCAGGAGAACCCGGCATGCAGACGTGACCCAAGGGGCAGCCAGGCGTGCTGACTGCAGCCGTGCCGGACGGCTGAGCCCCGCAGCGATAAAACCCGACTTGCTGGCGGTTTCTTGGCTGGGCTTCTCTTGAGCAAGCAGTGTCTGAAGTGGGGTTTCTCACTGTGCTATTGTCCCTTGAAAGCTGCCATCCAGCTTCAGTGCACAGACAGTGCCTCGCTGAGGCGGGCAGCCTTGGCATCCAGCCCGCAGAGATCCCTGAGCCCTGCCATCCCAGCCCTGCCTGCTTCCCGCTCCTGCACGGGATGGGAGAGGGACATCTTCTGCAGCAGCAACTGAAATCTTCCTGACATTCAAAACAACGTCTGGAGTTCATTAGAGCAGCAATCCGCAGATTGGGCATCAGGCACTTCTGAGGGATCACACAAAGGCGCTTCACGGGGGTGTGAGCTCGCGTCGGCGCGTTTTCTTCACGGCCCAAATTATTACAGGATCCAGATGTGCTCAAAGGCACATCTGCAGTGTGCGTAAGCCCGTGGGCTCCCCAGCCCTTTCCTAACCCTGCTGAGGCCATTCCTGTCTGCTGTGCTGCCCAGCTCACAAACCTTCCTCTGCCTGAGCCCTGCAAAAAAGCAACAAGACCTGAGGACAAGTCACCTTAGGAGTGAACACTTTTATAAGCAGAGATAATCTTCAAACCAGGCTTAAAGTTAAACCTGTGCTTGAGTGTCTTGTGGCTACGTAGCAGCTCTGGGCTCATGGTGGATGGGCTGGTTTTCTGCCTGGCTGCACCCACTGCAGGGCTTAATTAAATTACAGCAATTAAGGGACATCAGTGTTGCTCCTTTCCATAGTTCCAAGCTCAGCCCTTCAGCTGGGCAACGGCAACACCATTTCCCACCCAGCGACACCCCATAGTTGAGTTTGCAGAAGCATCAGTCAATGCAAAATCCCTGCAAGCTGCTGAGCAGCCCTGAAGTCACCTTCAATAGAAAGGGGGGACAGCTTCCCCTCCATGCAGGGATCCACTTCTCCTGCCATCCTCAGCAAAATTCCCTGACCACTCCATCTGCTCACAGGCTCAAGTCCTGGTGCACCTAATGATGCTTGTGTAACGTGGGCCGAACACGTCCCGTCCTTGTCAACAGGTTAAGCTTGAGAAATTTAGTGATGTTGGAAAAGAGCTGCTTGTGAATGGAACCCCGTTGGATTAGTCCAAACAAAACACATGTGATGGATTAAAAATAAAAATGCTATTAAATTCTTTCAGGATGTGAAATTTAACAAAAGGCCTGTTGTGCACAGGATGGAGGGGAAACGCCAGAGTCGGGACCGGGAACTCACTTAGCCAGGCAATTTTGGAAGGACCACCTTGGATTTATTTTGCCCCACTATAATTGGATTTTGCATGAAGGTTTTGTTTATGGAGTGATCTATTAATGCCTCTGTCTTGTCTCCCCAGGTTCGCCTTGCCCCAGACTTCCGCAGCGGGCACTCCAGGGCAGGCTGGGCATGAGGGGCTGTGCCAGAAAGCAGAGCTCTCCCTCCCTGCCCGGGAAGCCGTGACCTTTCCCAGCAAGCAGAAACAAAACCCGACAAATTCCAGAAAGTTTCAAAATCACGACGGCAAAACCCCAGAGCATCGCCTGGGAGCGGAAAAGCCCTTTTCAGATCGACACTGGAAGCTTTTCGGCTCTGATTCCCAAACGCTTCAGTCCAAAAATCACTATGTTTTTCCTTTTTTTTTTTTTCCCCAAGGGGAAATCTGTGACTCCACCAAAGCCACATGTGGCACAAGGGTATTGTCAGCCATCATGGCTCAGAAAGCAGGATAAAGATGACCCACTGCTGCCCTGGCAGCACTTCTTGCTCCCCCAGGCTGCTTTCTGCCCCTCTCGCTCTGTGCCCTGTTCACATAATCCCTGCTTCTTCTGCCGGCTGGCTGAGAGGAGCCTGCCAAGCTGGAAAAGGGCCCGGAGCCCTGGCCCACCGCAGCTAATGCAATATTTACTGCTGTGGAGCAGTGCTGGAAGCTGCCGAGAATGGGCTGCTTTGTGCGGGGCAGCTGTGGAAGGGGGGGGTTCCCGGGGGTCCCCCCACCACCCTCCTGCTCAGGGCATCTGGGGTGAAACCAAAGCTTCCCAGGGCACAGTGGAGCTCAGACACGAGCTGGACGTGGGCTGTAGGACGTGCACATGAGAGTGTCAGTGTGTCCAAAGGCCTCTCCACAGGGCTCCAGGGCCATCTGGGGACACAGGGACAGTCTCGTGGTGTGGGGCAGCCGGGTTACTCTCCTGCCAGGATGGCTGCTCAGATCCTTTCTTCTTGGAAAGATGGTAATAAAAAGTGGGAAAGTGGCCTGAGTTTGCAGGATCTCAATTTGCAGGAGTGAGGAGCCATGGTGTGTGCCCTGCTGGGGGGGACTCTGGTAGGGAGATGCCCCCACTGCACACCAAGAGCCCTGTATGGGGAGTCTTTTAGTTAATAAAGTGCAGCTTTTGTGCAACCTCCTGCTTTTTCATCAAAAAGAAAGAAAGCATTTTCCAACAGCAGCAGGCAGAGACCTGCAAACTGCACTCTTCTTCTCAGGTAGCTGTATTTTATTGACCATTTTTACTGAGAAATTGTCCACAGGACTGAACTGGAGCAGCTCCAGTGACCTCTGTGGGTCACTAGTGAGGATACCTTTGGCCCCAAGAGCAAAAGCATTGCAATTTCATTGAGGATTCAGCTGCCACGGCTTTAAATTGTGGAAGGTGCTGGGCTGAGCTCCTGGGAAAACCCAGGCTGGGGGAGCTACAATGCCTTGGGAAAATCTGTCTGTTCTATCTTTCCAGACTTGGCATGGTGCCCCTTTGAAAATCTTGCTCCAGGATGTACCTGAGGTCAGCCAGGGAAGAAATTGTGGCACAGGAAAGGCCATTCCCCGACAGTGTCTCTGGGGTGGGGACTGTGTGTGATACAGGGGGTGGACCCCTGAAGTGAGCTGCTCATGTGAGAGCTTTGACAGTGATGGGATGATCTGCATCCTCACTGTGGAATGGCTGCACCAGTCACACAGCCTGGACTCACCACTTCACCAGCTGGTTAGTGCTGAAGAGTTAAACTGAGCTGAGAAATGCAGCTGGGTGGAAGGGGCTGCTCAGCCTCCATTCATGTTCCTCTGGAGTCAGTGGCTGTTACTCCTCCTCCAAGAGCCACCTGCTCTGCCCAGAGAAAGGCACCAGGCAGAGTACTCATTTGCGAGGTGATTACCCCTGTGCTAATAACTTAATTCTGCCTCTGTGTCCCAGGTTTGCAGCCGTCTTTGCCAGCAGGGCAGGCTGGCTGCTCCAGCCTCTCCTCTCACTCCTGCTACAGGTGGAAGGGAATGACTTCTCCAGCACGAGTCCATTTGGTGCTAAAAACAGGAAATCAGTTTTCTATCGATTGGCATTTCTCTTAACGTATTCTCGCAAGTGCTCATTAAATTTTCATTCAATTATCTCGGGCCACGTTGTATTTTTTCCCCCCGTCCTTTTCAGAAGGAGTAGGCGATAATGGAGGCATCCATCCCTCCCGCGGAAGCAGGCCGTTCAAGCTAATTTAATCAAGGAAAGGCAAATCTTAATAAAGGAGGAGGGAAGAGCAGTCCCTCGTACCAGGATGGCTGATGGTATAATGACCTGTCTTCTGAAGAAGCAGCGTAGCCAAAGCTCTCCCAGTGCCATTAACGTTCGATATGTCAGAGCTGAAGGTACCAGTGAGGGGAAAACAACATCATTAAGCAGGACACTCTCATGCTGGAAGGGAAGGCACATTTATATTCTGACAGGGGATTATCTAGGCAGCAATAATAATAGCAGGAGTAATAACAATAATAATAAATCATTATCACTTGGCATTGCTGGCTGTAGTGAGACCCAAGGGTGTGAAATGGCTCTGACAGAGTTAAAAGGGTGAGTGGTAGACAGGAGCATCAACAGGAGAAGACAAGTTTGCAGGTTGATCTGGGGCAAGTCCCTGTCTGATTCTGCCTCAGTTTGCCCAGCTGCAAAGCCAGATTGGATTTGCTCCTACTCTGCCTAGAAGAGCTTTTCCCTGCAGGAACACCACACTTGGTGCAGAGCCCCCAAGGACAACCCAGCCTTTGCTCAGCCCATTGCATGGGAACAAGAGGGGTGGTGCCAAATCCAGACCTTGTCCGAGCTTGAAGGTGAGCTTGTTCTTGGAGCCTTTTCAGATCTTCACATAAAACCTCAGGAGAACATTTTGTCATAAGGCTTGTGACAACAGCTTGTCCATCTGCAACACTGACAAGTCCTGCCACTCACCAAAATACATTCCAGATTTGGCTCCAAATGTCACATGTTTGACCTGCCTCTGAGGACCACACATTTCAGACAGATGTTGTTCTCTGTGCAGCCCCTTACGGGGTGATGTCCGTGTGGCACCGCTGTGCTCGTTATGCTCAGTGTGCGAGTGTTCAGCCTGGGGGAGATGCACTCGCTGCTATCACTGCCTTGGGCAGTCTGGCTCTTGGCAGAGATGGGCGAGCCAGGGAGAGCTGGGCTCTGGCTGATCTCCACAGCATGTCTGAGTGGTTACATGGAGGGTGGGAGCCTCGCTGCATACGCCACCCTTTATCTGGGTTTCAAGACAGCCTTTGATAAAGAACCACAAGGCAGACGGCGGCGGCAGCTGAAAGGGATTGGGGATCAAGGTAGAGAAGGAAGACCTGGCTCCAAATCAAAAGGACCTTGGTGGCTGTGCCAAAGGGTTGGCTCCTGCTCGAGGTGGGATGGGGATATTCCCTCCTCTTCAGAGCAGGGGAGTGGGAGGGGAGAGGGGAAGTGAGGCTGCAGTATTGCCGTGCATCCTCCTTGCACATAGTTTGCTGCACTCATTCATTTTGCTCTGCCTCCTGCAAGGACCCAATTTATCTCCAGCAATGGTTTGTTCTGTCCAGCTGGGGCATGGAGAGAGGAATGCCATACATCCTGGAGGCACGTGGTGCTGTCCCACAGCATGTCCAACACCCCTGCAGCTCACCCATCCCCTTCCTATTGCCCCAGGTGTGCTCTAAGCAAATGTGAGACTTGAAAGGAGGGAAGAGAGTCAGAAACTCCGGATGTGCTCAAAGCAAATAAGTGTTTTAGCTGGAGTGCTGAGAGCTCTTTCCCTGAGTGCTTGCGGTAAGCTCCATTACCGCCGGGGCTCGGGACCTTCGCTGATGTGCAGGCAGGGAGAACGCTCCTTAACGCCAGATTGGAGCTGTCTTTTGTAATGCAATTATTCCTCAATAATCTTGAAATGGAATACAATTAGGACAGGAAGAGGGGGTAGTGTGTGCAGTGGTAGTCGGGATCTGTAATACATGGGCTGTGCTGGCACTGTGGGGACACTGGACCTTGGCCAGGGCCACGGGCTGTGGGGCATCTCCACACGGAGCTGGCTGTACCTTAACAGTGAGGAGTAAAGAGGAGGGTTTGGGGTTCTTCTTTTGCCTTTCATCTTGAAAAATAATTAAGCTCAAAAGTGTTTCAGAAGAGGCTTACAAGCTTTAAATCAAGCTTCTGAAGAACCTTATGAAAGCAGCGGCATCTCCATTGGCAGAACTCCCCCAGGTTATGGAGCTGTGCCGTCGTCCCTGGATAACCCATCCCAGCCAAAGGGATCTGAGGCCAGGATGCAGGAATCACAAAACCACAGAATAGTTTGGATTAGAAGGAACCTTAAAGGTCATCTTGTTCTACGCCCCTGCCATGGACAGGGACACTTCTATTAAAAGCATGGAGAATCCATCCATGGATGGAAGTAACCAAAAATCCAATAAATAATTTCCTTCCTCAGACTGATTCTGAAACCTCTGCTGGTCCATGTTGTCCCTTTCTTGTACCCCTGTAGGCAAAAGGTTTATTTAAACTGCTGATTAAAAGCAGCCAGGGTTGGAGGCTGAAGGATGGAGGAGAGTCTGTGGGGTTTGAGAGGCTCCACATCCCGGGTATGGATGTAGAGAATATCCCCAGACCCCTCTCTGACTCTAAAGCTTTAGGACTTTCACTGGTGGGAGAAACCACAGAGCTCCTGGACCATGGCTGGCTTTGCTTCACCCATCACCCATCCCTGGACAGACACTCCCCCTACTCCCAGACAGACACCCCCCAGACAGACAGCTCACCAGTTTCTGGGAAATCTTAGCCGTGGAAAAAAAATTCCCAGTCCTGAGTGACTCATGGGGGAGATAATTGCCTACACTGCTTGTTTTTCTTCCTACTTCTGCCTAAAGAAACCATCATCTCCAGTGCCTGGCACTGGGACACCACAACTTTCACCATTTCCCTTTGTTTGTCTGAATTATTCACTTGGGGAGGAGTGTGTGTGTGTGTGTGTGTGTGTGTGTGTGTGCGTTGTTTCTCCCGCTGCCAGAGCCCCCCAACAGCAGAGCAGGGCTGGGGATGTGCCTGGAGGAGCCACCCCACTGTTCAGATTGTCTGTGCTGGCAGACAAAATCTCTCCCTTCACCCCATCCAGGGATTTCATGAAACCTGGGGGAGCATGATCATCCCTGGGGCTGATTCTGGATCCATCTGGGCCCATAACTCGGGCTGAAGTTGGGGCAAGAGCCACAAGTACTGTGCACATCCCTCCCCAGGAAGGCACCAGCTTTCTTTTTCTCCAGGATTGAGGCTGGAGAAAGAAAACAAGCTTTATAGGCAGCCCCGAGCTCACATGTGCACCCCTCCTACCTCAGGGATCCCAATGGAGGGCCCAGCCTCAGCGCCCTGGCCAGACAGGGACTGTGATACCCCAGCACCCACCACAGCCCCACGTCCTCTGAACACCCCCACACCCTTATAAAACTTTGCTGAATCAGATCTAAACCAGGCCTGGAAATTCCTTTGGCATGAGCTGAGCTGGGGATTTCAAACCACATATAGCTATTTCATTGCAACGCCTGTGCTTACTTTTAAATACATATATGTATTTTGATTTGGGCAGGGTGGGGGATCTGCTGCTTTCCCAGCCCATGGGTTTTATACAGTCTCCATCCCGATGCTGCTGGGCACTCCGGGGCTGCCCCACTCCCATACTAAAAGCTTTTTCCTTCTGGCTGCTGGCTCATTAATACAGCTCAATTAATGCCTACTCCCCTGGCGTCTGAAGGTACTGGATTCCCAGGCCCTTCTCGCCCTGCCCTGTTATGGGCACAGAACTACTGAGTACCAGGACTGTTACCCCTCTCTAGGGTTAAAAGGGTTTTTCTGGAGATTTTTCCCTTTCAGGCTTGGGGAGTGGGGATTTCTTATGTGTCACTGGAGCAACACTGCTGCAGGATAGAGACACAAAACCTCTGTCTTGGCTTTACCTCCAGACATACAGAGCATATTTAAACACAGGTCCTGGCGAAGTGAGGGACATAAGGTTCCAGTCACCCCACAACCACCACCCTATTTCCCAGGGGGGGGATCCTCCTCGTGCTGCCACAGGGGCATGAACCAGCTCTGAAACCACGAGAGACAGAAACTGGGCAGGCAGGAGAGTTTTTCCAGGGTGGGATTAAGATGTAATAATTTCCATCAGAGTCTCTGCCTACCATGGCTGGGCAGGGCTCCTCTCCCACAGCCCTCCAGTGCCCTTCCCCAGCCCACCTCCCTGGAAAACACCTTCACAGGGAGACACTGGGAGCTTTTAATAGAAAATCAGAAGTTTAAATTGGCACGGCAGTAGCTGAGGCAGTGCTTGGGGCCATGCTGTGCTGACAGTTTATTTAAGAGAGAGAAAAAAAAAAGGAATAAAAGGAATAATAACAATATTCAACATGCAAAGCAGAGTGAGGGAGAAGGGGGCTGTTCCAGCAATGCTTCTCGCTTTTGTTTGGGGACACTAAGGAAACACTACTCCCAGGCTCAGAGTAATGGGACATTTAAAGTTTAAATTGCATTGCTTGGCCATTTAACTAGCAGAGGAAGTTTGGGTCTGGGGACGAGGCGTGGCTTTAGAGGTGGCATTGCTCCCTGAGCTGGTGGCCCAGAGAACACCTAGTATGTGCCAAAACCCAGGGGCTCCTCTTGAGAGGTTCTGCCACAACTCCCCAGGGCAATGACTTAAAACGTTTCCCTTCCTCCACAGGGAAAGTTGGCAGGAAGTCCCCAGGAGCTCAGACGGGCAGAATTTATCCCCTTCCCTAATTTCTAGGCTGCCAGGCAGACTTCTGGCAGCAGAGGGTTCCTTTTGAACAATTTCTCATTGCAACAACCACAAAAGAGAAGTGAGGAGGAGAAAAATGGGCTGAACTGCTCCATTTGCTTTGCCAGCATGAGGGTTCCCTGGTTGGGACAGGTTGGAGGCTGGACAAGCAGCAGGGAGAGATGGGGCTGGGTATTGGGGGGCTGGGCAGGGTGTCAAGCATCTGTGCTTCCATGGAGGGAAAAGTGTCCAAAGGGATTTTCTTTTGGAAAGGGTTCTATAATTACCTGGTCATTTCCTACGGTCCCTAGCAGCCCTGCTCCAACTCAGCGTCCCCCCACTATGGACCTGGATGTCTCCACCCCAAACATTTAACATCCAGCCTGCTACCACTTTCCTGGTAGCAAATTCCTTCCCAGATCTCCCCTGCAATTTGCGGCAGGCAAACCTTGTTTAAATTTGAGGATTTAGCACATTTTTGCTGCACTGTTTTTTGCAGGGAGGGTTTGGGGCTGTCCAGACTGTATTTGTGTGGTCTGGCCACCCCCGAGCACAGCATCCCACACCCCACCTCACCAGGGTCACCCCAGCATCCATCCTGCCCAGCCCCAGCAGCAGGAACGCACAGGACCCCCACACCCAAGGACCATCCCTGTTCCCTCTGCCCGTGCCCCTGCACATCTGGGGCTGCCACTGGAGCTCAAGGTCTTTGGGCTTTTATGTTGTTCTTTCCTTTTCCATTTTATGTGGTTTGTGGGCATATAATGGAAGGTGGATTCTGGATGGGTTTGTTCTCTTGCCAGCCTGAATTATTAATCCAGTCGGGCTTCTTTCTTTCTCTTTTTCTTTCTTTTTTTTTTTTTTTTTCTTTTTTTTTTTTTTTCCCTGTGGATTTTATTTTAGGCAATGGCAAAGTCACTGGTTGGCAAGGCCGGCCCTCGCACCGGTCTCCGATTGCATCGCTCACCGAAGCACAGCCGCACCCTGGCTCACGGCAGCAAGAAGCCGCCAGCCCTGGGAAGCATCCAGGGCTTATCTGCCGGTGGTGGTGCCCCTGGCTCGGCACAGCCGGCACGGAGGAGCCCGGCAGCGTCCTGCACCTCCGTCCTGTGCAATCTCGAGCGTTTTGCTGAAAGAGGGGATTGAAGGGTGAATAAAGCCTTCTTCTGCGAGGGGAGATGCTGCCTGTGCCGGAGGCGATGAGGACGCAGAGCTCGGTAGCCATCCTCACCAAAAGGCACGGCGCTGGGCCATGAGGAGTTAAAAGCTTGGCCAAGGCGGAGCAGGACCAGACCTGATCCAGCTCCCCACAGTAGTTTCATCAGCACCCTGAGCTCCCCCAGGCAGGTCCCTGTGGGGCAGCCGAGCCCAGGGTGTCCCCACCCCTTGCAAGCCGGGATGTGCTCGCTCCCCATCAATCCCCTCTGTGTCACAGAGTGACGCAGTCCAAGTCCACCGGGGCAGGGACATGCCACCTACGTGTCCCAAGGTGGAGGGGCAGCCCTACACATCGTCGGCCGCCGGCAGCATTGTGGGGCCCCCCAGACCCTGGCCCTCGCCAGGAGGCGATTGCCGGTGGGAGGCCGGCAGGGAGGCGGCGATGCGGCTCTGCTCGGGCAGCCTTGGCACCCGCCGCCCTGGCTTTGGGTGGCCCTGGCCCACCCAGCCGCAGCAGGAGCCTCCCGGGCTGAGCGGCCGCGGTTTGTTGTGGCTGTATCTGCTTGTCCCCCTGTGCACCCTGCATGCCCCCTCCTCTTCCTCGTGGGGACCAGGGCGCTGGGACTACAGCACACACCAGAGAATCCACATCAGAGGGAATGGGTGGGAGCACCCCCGCACGCAGGAGCAATGCCAGGGAGCGGGGGATGCCCGGCTTTGCCAGGTCTCTGCTGGAGGGCTGCTGGGAATGCCGTTCCCCTGGAAAGATGCTTCCCTTGACCCCAGCGGAGGGGTGATGGACGCCCCCAGGTTTGCGGCGCTCTGTCCGCGTCTGCTGTCCCATCCATGGGCAGGCATCGAGGCATCACACAGCTGGCTGGGGTCCCGGAGCATTTATTTATACGGGCAAGACTGAGAGAGTGTTTCTAATTTGAGCATCGCCAGACGGCCACTGCGGAGCGGAGGATGCTCGCTGCCATCGCGGGCTGACATCGCTGTTCCCATCGCACAGCGCCTTGGAGGGAGAACGCGGCTTCCCGTGCGCACGGCGCTGACGGAGCCCCGGCAGCCCAGGCAGCAGGAGAGCCTGCGGCGGAGGGGCAAAAGCACTTGTTGAAAGGAAGGGGCAGCCAGGTGGGAGGTGCTCCGGCACCCCTCCGGCTCATCACGGCACGGCAGCAAGCGCGCCGGTCTGCGCGGCACCGCCGGCACTTTGCCTCTTAATTGGTGAGCCCTGGCTGGCAGCAGTAATTAGAGCCCCAGCCCTCCCCCGGGACCCTCATTAGCCACCCCTGGCTTTACTCGCCGGGAGCTGCGGAGCGGGAGGCCGGGGTGGGGAGTGACACGGGGCCGGCCATGTGCGCGCCGCTCTGCCCACCCCGGCTGAAGCGGGAGCGCGGTGACAATTTGTAGCTGCACTAATTGGCCGGTTGCTGCGAAGTTGTGTTGACTGGAGAGTGGAGAGGTCAGCAGATAAGGGTCATCCTCCTCCTCGGAACAGAGGATGCGTGTCCCCAGGGGCTTCTGATTTGCGTTTACTCTCTTGCCCGAAGCAGGTTTCGTAGCAAGGAAGCGGCCAAGGTGATACTTCACTGTCAGCTCCAGCCCCAGAGAGGGGAAGGATTCAGCAGCCAGATAGGGAAAAAATTTCCTCTCACTGAGATTTGAAGCCAGATACTCACAGATTCGGTTATACTGAAGCCTATTTTATCCCTGTCCGGGTTAATGTTACTTTCCATAATTTCTAGCTAAGCAGGATCACGATACAACCCGTTAAAATCACCTTCTGAACTTGCCATTTCGTGAGACCTGAAAAAGGGGAAAATCAGTAAAAACTACAAGCGTGAACCCGTCTCTGCCCACCAGGCTAGGCAGCATGAAACAACCTCGTCTACTGCCTGTGGAAAGCTGAGGCTTTGCTGAAAAATAGGGACATTGGTGTAGAAGCCTGGGCGTCCAGGTGAGCAGCAAGGGTCCAACTCCGAAATGACGGCACTGATGCAGCAGGCTGGGAAAGCCTGGTGAAACACAGCACTCGTCTTTCCCCTCCAAGCAGACATCAGATGACTCCCCTCTCTGAGATGAGATGCCCAGCTCGCCGCAGGAAGCCATTGGTTGTCAAGGACAGATCCTGGTGGCAAACAGCATCTTTGATCTGGCCGTGGCTGTTACTGGCAAGGCTGCCCTGTGGGGTTGGCTGCGAACGTGGCGCAGCAGGCTCCCTGCTCCCAGCCTCAAATATCTGTCTGTTCCGCTCCGGCCACAAACCCTCCCCCGGACTAGAAAGAGGGAAAATTACATGCTACGATTTGCAGATTTGGCAGAGATAAATCCCCCACGGAAGGCGCGGCTGGAGATGCCAAGGCCGATAGCGCCAGGCTGAGCGTGTCGCGGGAGCGCCCTGTCCCCCGCCGAGCCCACTGCGCTGACTCTGGGGCTGTGCTGCTCCCGGGGAGAAGCTGGGAAACTCCCTCCTGCCCCGCTTGGTGGTGGCAGAGGGCCAGGCCGATCCCGTAAAACCCTGAGGGTGGATCACTCCATAGGCAAAATCATATTGGGTTAAACGTGGGAGAAAAAGCAGAGCAGTTATGCAGAAAGGGTGGCCACTCATGCAGTGAGAGTTTGGCCTCAGCTGCTGGGGAGGGCAGCCAGGCTCGGCAGCATCTTGAAGGGGCAGAAGGGATGAAAAGGACAGCGCAGCAGACCATCAGCGGGGAGTGATGGGGTGGGTACCAGCCCTTCTCGGACGATGCTGAGCGGGATGCTAGGCGGAAGGGCTGCTGGCTCTCACAGGCTGTCAGCTGAAAACCGAGAGGAGCCCAGGAAGGGGGAAAAAAACCCTGACGTGTGCCATATTTCATAACATGAGATATGAAACTTTAATGGGCTCTGCGATACCAAGGAGAACAGGAAGCCCAAACCTGTACGTGGTGCATGAAACCCAACAGCAACACGCGATACCATCACCGCTCCTTCGCCCGCGGCGTCTGCCGGCGGCCCCCGAGGCCGGTCCCGGCCGCCTGCACAGCACCAGCTCTTTGCTCAGCTCCAAGACATGAGATACTGGCCCGAAGAGCTGCGACAAAGCGGCAGAGTCCTAAATAAAAAGTGATGGTGCCCGAGGCCAGGCTCCGGCGGAGGGCGAGCTGGGAAAGCGCCGCAGCCCTCGGGGCTGGCAGGTGCGGCACCGTGAGTTGTGGCCAGGGCTGTATTTCTCCGCTGCAAAGTTGAGCAGTAAATCCTGGACAGTGGCTCTCACTGGGACAGTCACTGACAAAATTTATGGCTCAAAGGGAGTAGAGACTTGCCATAAATATAGGAGGTGTGCAGGAGAGCTGGCCCCCCTTGCCTGTCCTCATCTCTCATTTTGGTTCGGCAGCCCGTGTTCATTGTCGCTAAAATGTCCCACACGCTGAAAGGAGCTGGTACCTGTCCCTGGCAGCACTGGGAGGGCCACACGGGGTAACAACGGCCTTGACTCACACCAGCAGCATCAGGAATAAAAGAGAGATGAGATTCGGGGTAGTGACATCTGCAAGCCCTCTCCCTATCACCACCATCCATAGTTGGCCTCTCCTGGGGTTTACCCCCCCTGGCTGCATCCCACAGGCTCACTCATCATTGACCTCCACAAAAACCAAATTTTGTGGCAGTTCCCACACCCTAAGGCCAGAAAATATTTATTTCAGCTATGCTAGCACTTATGCCAGTGAATGAATCTGCTGCAGTCACAACCTCTCTACCAAGTGACACCAAGAGTGGGCAGTCAAGCTGGGATAGAGAGTAATGTGAGAGCTGAATGTGCCAGCCCTTGATGGGTGGCACTGGGGTGGCACTGGGATGGCACTGGGATGGCACTGGGATGCAGGCTGACATGCAGGCTGGAAGCACACTGGGATCTCATTGCAGGTAGTGGAAAATGAACATCTGTACTTCTGAACAGTGCCAAGGAATCAGAGAACAGTATCAGTGGGCTGAAGAAGAAAAGGGAAAGGTGTCCTGGGAGGATTAACCTGACATTTGATCCCACAGCAGTGATTACACCTATGGGCTTGCGAAGAGAATCCAAAAATGGGTTCAAAGGGACGAGGTGGGAAATACTGTCAGAAATGTAAAGGAATTAAAGCAGCTGCAAAGGGAACTAAGCAATATTTATCCAGTAATTAAAAACAATAATGAAGAAATAAATTCCTACTGTTGACTTAACTTTGGGACTGTGCCCTGATCCAGAATTTATAGGCCACATATCTTTCTCATTTGAGGGAGGATTTGTAGACCTGTGCCCTTACCCATGCATGAGGCAGCTGTGGGTACCACACACCTGGCTATCCTGGGCACAGCTGATGCTTCTGCCTGAAAACCACATCGGGAGAAAATCTGAGCCTGGGATGAGAAGAGATCCCATCCAACGGTGACAGTCACCACATTATGATGCGGCAGCGGGACCTTGAGGCAACAGCCTGTTGACAGGAAATCATCATTCCAAAAAGGAACATGCTCCTCTAGCCCAGAATTCTGATGACGACGGCAGAGCCTTAGTGAGCCCATCCCGGCAAGGACGTTTCTGCCCAAAAGCAGAGGCTCGTTTCCAAAGGTCTGCATGTTCACAAGTCACAGGGAGGAAGAATAAAGCCGTGAAAGAGATTCCAGGCGGGAATGCGGACCCAGCAGCGCTTCTGCTGCAGGGGCAGAGAGAGTCGCACTGCCCCGGCGCTGGGATCGATCTGCGGCGGGCCAGCAGCAGAGCTCAGGTTCCAAAAATCCCAACTCCTTATCCGGCCAGTGAGAAAGCGGCGGGCAGAGCACCCACGGAGCGCAGCCCTCGGGGCAGGGGCGTTA
>VYXF01000360.1:310804-335897 GCA_013397295.1 Polioptila caerulea
CCCGCCGCGACCCCTGGCGGCCGCGCGCGGAACGGCGCCGGCGCGGGGGCCCCGAGCGCCGCCTGCGCCCCGGCCGGACGCTCACCAAGGGCTTTCCGCCGCCGCCGTCAGCGTTTAAAAGCTCTCTAATGTCTGGGTTACTCCCCACTGTGTTGTAAATAATTTTTTCCAGCACTGAATATTGTTTACTAACATGTTATTGAGGCCTGCTTTTCCAAAGAGGGATGTGGCTTGGGCACGGATGGCGACAGCTCAGCCGGGGCTCTGGACTGCTTTCAATGGCTGATCAGACACTCTTTGTAATTCATTTACCATATTCAGAGGGAAATTTTGCAGTTTAGAAACAAAACATTGCCTCCCCTCAGTCTCAGTACTTTATTCACTATTTTCTTATGTTCAGTTCTGATTTCAGCCCCTAATCAGAACAGGGGTTTGGATCTGGGTGAAACACATGCACTGCTCATGCCTCAGTATTTGCAGCGTTACACCTCAGCATCGGCTGGGATGGCCCCAGACACCTCAGGAGAGGGAGACTCAGCCCTGCTCTGCTGAGACCCCACCTGCAGTGCTGTGCCCAGCTCGGGGACCTCAGCATAAGGAGAACATGGATCTGTTGGAGTCCAGAAGAAGCCTCAAAGATGCTCTGAAGGATGGAGCACCTCATCTTCTGGAGACAGGCTGAGAAGGCAGGGCTGCAGGTGTTCAGCCTGGAGAAGAGAAGGCTCGAGGGACGCTTTAGAGCCCCTTCCAGTAGCTAAAGGGGCTCCAAGAGAGCTGGAGAAGGACTTTTGAGAGGGGTACGGAGTGACAGGACAAGGGAGAATGGCTTCAAACTGACAGAGGGCAGGATTAGATTGGGTATTAGGAAGAAATTCTTCCCTGTGAGGGTGGTGAGGCTCTGGCACAGGTTGCCCAGACAAGCTGTGGCTGTCCCATCCCTGGAAGTGTCCAAGGCCGGTTAGACAGGGCTCTGAGCACCCTGGTCTAGTGGAAAGTGTCCGTGTCCATGGCAGGCATGTGGACTGGGTGATCTTTTGGGTCCCTTCCAACCCAAACCATTCTAGAATTCTATGATTCTATTCCATGCTCCCTCAGCCTCCCGGGATCCAGAGAAACCCCCAGGAGATGGGTTGTTTCTTTGGCTGTGTAAAGCAGAGCCCAGATGCCCAAGCACACACGCCCTGGCTGTTGGGGCATCACTGGAGAAGTAGCAGTGATGCAACGTGACACTGGGAAATGATACAGCCAGCGGAGCTGCTCTAATGGGAAAATGAACCAGACATCATATGGTGCTGATTTAGTGCTCAAATATGAAGAATAGGGGAAAGGGAGGAAAATAATGCCAAACCAACCTCAACCCCCCAGGATTTTATAAAGGCATTTTGTGCAAACACGCTGCTTTTACCCCGAGGAGCAAACAGTGCTGCTCCCTGTGCCTGTTCCAGGCTGCAATTAATCTGGTTCCGGCAAATCAAAGTCCCCAACTCTATTGAGAGCCACCTCTTGTGTCATCTTGGACGTCTGAGCAGCTCAAGGCTGCTTTGTAAAAAGCTGGCGAGGAGGAAGGAAGCGAACGCGTCGTTCAGCGTGACGCCATCCAGCTCTTCCCCACCAGAGCTATAATGATGCTTTTGTCATTTGAGGCACCTGATCAGCTTCCAGGAGTGTGGGCCGACATCTCCCGCAGAAACTCTTGAAGTCTTCATGCTTTTTTCTAAAAATTGTGTGTTTGGGATCCAGTGAGAGCTGGTCTTGCTGGGGGATGCAAGACTATGACTACATTTCACCTTCTATGGCTGCAAAAACTAAACTGCCTTGTAAGGAGTCCCAGGGCTGGTGTCTAATGATAAAAATGAAGCCTACTTTGGTTTCTTTTAGAAACCTGAGTGCCAGCTGTTAGGAAAGCAAATGCACTCCACAGCCAGGCTCCGGGCTATTAAACTGAGAGGTTTCCTGAGAAATACAACCCAAAATCTTCCCCATATCAGGGTGGATCTGAGTCATACCAGCCCTACCTGAGACTATGACTGTAAGGAGCTGCAGAAGGCTCTGGGTTTTAATAAGACACTCCGTTTACAGATAAGACACACCGTTTACACTAAATTATTTTTTGAAATCCACTCTGTGAAAACTTTGACAAAATACAAATCTCCCTTGAAATGCCCCATGACCAAGGGTGTCCTTCTGTCCGGTCAGCCAGCTTGGGGAAAACACAGGAGTTCAGCTAAGGCCATCCTGTAAATGGAAGCTGATTTAGAAATCTGAGCCATCAGCAGCATGTGGAATTTGAATCACCCACACTGAGTCCCCTCAGCAGAGGCAGAGGCAGACCTGTGTTTGGGGAAGACATAATTAGAAGAGATCCCAGATCATTAACTTCATTACTGCAGCTGTGATTAATAGCAGCAGCAGCAGTGTGAAGCATCACCAGGGAGGATGGATGCGGGATCCCAGCTCGCTGGTGATTTCCCAAGTCCTTGAGCTGCTCTCAGTGGCTGGTAAAGGAATTAATTACCAGCCAGAGAGCCCCAGGGCTTGGTCCCAGGGTCGTGGAGTCAGTGGAGAGGTGCTGGGGATATGGCAGCTTTGGGTCTGCAGCTGCTGTGGCTGTGGACACCATGAGTCTGTCCCACACCATCACCTGTGCCCTCCTGCTGTCGTAAAACTCCCTCGATTTGCCCCATGGATAGACATTATGATGCTTGGTTAGCGTAGAAGATGCTCCATCTAACATAATGCTCCAGTAATGTCTCAGTAATCTGCTGGGGATCCTTAAAAATTCATTCCCTGGCTGTGCTGTTGTCACACACTGACCCTTGGCTCCTGCTATTCCAGCCATCATCAGCTGCTCCTGCTCCCCCTCCCCAGCTCACGTAGCTGAATGTACATCCAGAGGGGGTTTCTCCTTCCATAACTAAGTCAACCTGCCAGCAGCCAAGTGCTGCTGAGCACCAGAAGAAGCCGGAGGCCGCTGGAGGAGGCGAGTGGGGCCGGCGGGGCTCAGGCAGAGCCGGCTCCTCCTGCGAGATGCTGAAGGTGGCAGCATGTACCGGCAAAAGCGACCCGGCCAGCGGCAAACCTCTCCTCCCTGCACAAAAACATCGTGGCTTAAAATTTATCTTGCTACAGGCTAGGAGCAAAACCAAATAAACCCCAATTCCAGTTATAAATCCGGAGAACAGCCACGTATGTGCAGGTGTGTGTCTGTGGGGCAGAGCAGGGTTGGTGCAGCTCAGTTATGCACACACAAGCCACGTGCAGAGCTTGTGTTGTTCATCTTCCTAGGAAATACTTTGGATATTCCATGGATATCCTTCTTGCTTGGAGTGTTTCATTCAGGCGGCTTTCAGAGGCTTTGCTCTGCACCACACCGTGGCAGCTCCTGCTCGACCCAGCTGCTCCCTCCCTTGCACAAGACTTGTGGACAGAGATTTTGGGTGATGGGAGTCTCTCCAAAAGGGAGAGCCAGGGAGAGCACCCTACATCCCAGTGTGCAGGTGGACAGCCACAGAGTCAATGCCACCAGGGAGCTTCTGCTGGCTGGGCTCAGTGGGTGATGGGGCAACAGAGGATGACAAGTGCCCATTAATCCATCTGCAAGGACTCAGCGAGGAAACCAGGCACAGAGTGAAGTTGTGTTTTTATTCCTCCTGCCAGGCCAATGGATAATGTCCATGCTGCAAAATTTATGGTAGATATGGCTTGGGCATGGAATTGGCTTTTTTTCCCCCCTTACAATGTTAAGTTCAAACCCAGGAGATTTGCTCTGTCAGATGGGTAATGCTTTATTTCAGAAAGGATTGTTTTCAGTTCTGAAATGTTTAAAGATGTTTGGAATCTTTAAAGGGAAAGAAAAGTAGAAGTGAAGGCACTTTGGAGAGTTGAAATGAAGGAAACAAAAATTAGTCTCTTCAGAAGCTTATTTCTGAGTGCCCCAGAGCTGACACGTTCACTTTTCATTCTGTCATTCCCTGAACGAAGTGCTCTTGCTGTTGATCAAATCCTCCAGGACTCAGGAACAGGAACAACCCAGCACCCCAATGGAAGTAGTAACAAAGCTGTACAGATGCTCAGAACATGGAAAAAATCAAATATGCCTCACAAAAACGTATGAGGGAGGCACCACTTCTGGTGTGACATGGCTGTGTACATGCCCAAATCCCAGCTCTTCCAAGCACTGCAAAATCCTCAAGTATTCCAGCTGTGGCAGCCCTGAGGTTCCTGGCACTCAGGTGACCTGACCACCACATATACAGGGAGAATACTGGCAGAGACTGAGCTCCAAGAGATTAAACACCAGTCAACAGAAGCTCACCCTAAAATCCAACTGCAGAGTGCAAGGATTCAGGAGAAGAAATCAAACCCGACCAAAAGCCATCTCTAACCACCTCATCTGCAGTTTCAAGGTGACTCCAAACCAGGCACAGCAAGTGCCCAGGCTGGTGTGGGGTGGGTTCAGTGCTTGGCACACAGGGCTGCAGCAGCAGGTCAGTGATTTTCCCCAAGGAGAGTCTCTCTTGCAATGCACAGTGCTGATTTCTTGTGGCTGTCACAGGCAAGGATGCTTCCTCATCCCTGAGGATGTAAAACCATGATGGACCATGAGGATGCAAAATCTGGATTCTGTAAAACCAGATTTGGCTACAGGGGTAGGGAGAGCCATGATCCAACAGGAGCTGATAGACAGAAAGGCTGTGAATTGCCAAGAGTTCCATTAGAGCTGATATTCACTGTCCCCCCTGGATTAACACCTTCCACCCCTCGGGGGGCCAGCACAGCCTGGGCAGTGGCCGTGCACAGGGGACAGCCCTGGCTGAGACTGGGCAAGGTGGGTCCCACCTGCACGTCTGTGCTCACTTACCAAAAAGGAGGATGGCTTTGCCATTTGGGTGTGTTTATCCATCTGCTTGTAAGTTGGGTGGAGGTTTCCTGGGAAGGCACTGCTCCTCCATGGGCTGTGCAGCCTCACAGTGACCTCCTAGGTCACAGCGCTGTCAACATCAGGTGAGCCTCACCAGGGAGGACCAAAAGCAGATCTAAGGGCAGCTCCACCCTCACCCCAAATTCATCCATTTCATCTGTAAAAGGGACTGCCACTTCCCAGCCTGACCCTCCAGAAAGAAATGCTCCTTCCACCTGATCTCCTTGCAGGGGTGGTGGGACAAGATGAGCTTTAAGGTCCCTTCCAGCCCAAACCATTCCAGGATTCTATCAATCCCGTGCTCCCAGGGCAGATACAGGGCATTTATTTGACGTTATAATCACCTCAGTGATTGAGTGGCAGGCAATAATGGAGAAAGGGAGGAAGTTGGACTACAGAAACTGGAAGCACAGCAGTGATTTCCTGCAAAGGGATAGGACTCTGGCCGGAAGCAGAGGCATGGCCAAGGAAGGAACCTGGGGAGACCAGAGCATCCCCTCAGCACTCAGGGGTTCATAGCAAACAGAGAAAAGAGGGAAAGAAAAGCAATGCATCTGGTAATTTCCCTGACATTGGCTGAGGATGAAACCATCCTCCTAATTAATTGCAATTGTTTTTGGACAAAGCAGGAGGGAGGGAGGGAGAGCTGCTTCTGCTCAGTGAAGTGGGAAGCAAGAGCCTCTGGATGGAAATCTGGTTGCTGAAGGAGCTGCAGCTGTGGCTCAGGTGCCACCATACCCCAGGGAAGGAGCCTGAGCCAGAGGCTGGGAGATGGGAAGGAGCTGGCTGGCACTCACCTCGCCGGATGCGCATGGCCTGGGGATGCCCAGCTCATTGTTCCCTGGATCCGGCCAGGCCCGCAGGATATCCTGGAGTAGTTGCTGGACCCAGCGTCTGCAGAGCTGGTGGGGAGGGACATTGGGACAGTGAAGGCCCACCACCATTGGGACACTTGGTTTTATTTCATCTTTCCTCTGAGAAAAATCACATATAGATGATGCTGAGGTTGTGAGGACATCATAGTAATTCAGAGTGAAGCAGGAAAACTGCTTTAATTTTAGTCTCATCAGTTGGAAAGTCAAAACCCAGGGGGCTTTAGTGACCTGTAACCTTATGTGGGTGCCGGGTGAAGGGGTTGGCTGGAAAAACCACAGCCAGCGAGCAGCCGGCTGGAGGGAGGAGAAGTTTCCCAAGGTCTGATAAGCCCTGGGGACGCGACGCTCCGGCTCTATCTGCCTGGCTGGGTCTGGCTGGCGCCTGCTGTACCTCAGCAAGGCCACCCCTGCTGCTGCCACTGGCCCTCAGGCCCCTGGAGGGTTTTCTTCAGCACCCCCGAGTGCATGGCAGCACCAGCAGCCCTGGGGCTGGAGATGGACCCGACCTCGCCACGTGTTCCCCTTGGCTTCTCGCCACCCTCCCAGTATCGAGCTGCTAAAAATAATTCAGAGGCAGCAAAGAGAATGCAATGAGCACCCGTGCCTTCACAGCTTTGCTTCACAGTGCCTGGGCATTCTGGCAGATAGGGCTGAATGGGCTGACGTGGCCACACTCCTGTCCCAAGGGGCCCTGGAACACAGTGAGGGATCTGCCTTTCCTCACCCACCCTGCAATTACAGAGAGAAAACTCCTCAGAGGTGCCAGACCATGGCTGGGTTCCTCCCATCTGCTTTCCCAGCAATGGGAGAGTGTGGGCCGTGGTGGAGCTGATCCTGCCACCAACTCCCCCAGTGGCCTTGGCCACATCCCTGCTCCTCCACTGCCCACGTAAGCTGGGCAACCTTTGGCTTGTGCTGGCAGGTGAGGATCCCTGCATGTGCTGCCCCTGCTACCTGCCTGGTTTCCTTTGGGGCTTTTTTATGGTTTTGGATTTTTTATTAAGGCGTGGGAAGCAGGTGGGAGGTGGAGCACAGGAACCCCAAGCTTGTGCCTTCATGCCAGCACCCCCAATCTGGGAGCACAGCTCATGCCTGCCCACATGCCCAGTGTGGTCCCCACCAGCTCCTGCTCTGGAAAGTGTCACAGCTCTGCTGAGACAGGGGATAACATTCCTTGGGTTTTCCTCTGCCTCTAACAGGAGCTGATTGAAACTGCTGAGGCATCTCAAATACTCAAAATGCCCAAATGTCACAGTGAGCACCAGAAATATGAAATATGCTTTTTTTTTTTATCCTATCTGGGTGATTACTTGGATGCTCATTTATATTTGCACCCCAAATATATACACTGGGGAGCTTATGCTGCTCATGGGAGAGCAGCAACAAGAATGGATTTCTCCAAACCATGAGCCAAGAAAAACCATTAGGAAAGAAGTTTTTTGGGGTAAATGGAGATATAAAAAGTTCAGTAGAGGCTGGTATGAGAAAAGGGCAACTGAATTGGGTAAAATGTTTAATTTTGGATCCTGAATTGCTTCTTTAAATTGCACTGGGGTACATTTGGTGAGGAAATGTCAGTACAGAAAAAGTGTAAAATCCTTCTGAGACATCCAGTGTGAAAGAGTCTGACTTGGGAGAGAAATTTTCTTGGTGTTTTTTTTTCCCTCCTGAAGAAAAGTGATGAACAGGAATCCATGGAGTGATTGACTTGACATGACTCTGCTTATTTCTGTGTGAGAAAAAAAATAGAAACTCCGTGATGCTGTGACTCAATAATGCTGCCCAGTACCGGAGCAGCTCCTGTGCCACTTGTCACCAGCTCAGCCAGCTCCCTCCAGCCCCGGGCACCTCCAGCAGCCACGGGACAGGCGGGCAGCTCCCCCTGGGATGTTTGTCCTGCCGCTTGCCCGGCTCAACCTCTCCTGCAATGTGGCACCAGCCGCGGCTCCTGCCGGCGGTAACGGGGATAATACCCGGCTTTTAAGGGATGAAAAGCGTTGGGCAGGGAAGCTGCTCCCGGCTGCTGGAGCGATTCCTCGTCAGCATCTGTCAGGGAAGATTAATGCCTAAGTAGGTTGTGGGCTGGCTTCCAGCAGCATTTTTAATAATCAGATGCTGTGCACTGTTCGAGCAACCCGCGGAAATGAAGTTGTCTCATTACCAAAAAGAAATAAATATGTTGGTATGAAGTAGCTCATTTGCTGGGGATGTTCAAGCTGGTGACAGCCCCGATTCACTCCTGGGGGGCTGACGCTCCCCAAACCCTCTCCTGGGCTGCTGCATTGTCTGTGCTGGCCCAAGGGCATGAGGCGGGATGGGCAACCAGCACAGCTCCTGGAAAATATGTAAATAAGGCCCCAGGCTAGCACTTGCAAGGTCTTGGAGATTAAAAAAAGAGCCCCAGGGAAAAAACTCCTGGCCCCAGGGAAGAGGGTTTGGGTCTGGGAGCCCATGTGCTTGGATCATGCCTCAGAGCATGGCCATGGCTGTGGTAGCACCACCATGGTCCTTGAGTGTCTACTTGAGCCTCATCAGCAAGATCATCAATTGGCAGCATTGGGCATATGGTGGAAAATGGCTCTTTTCCATCTGCCGGCACTCAACACCAGCCTGCTCCCTGATGTTGCCATAAAATCCTTGTTGCTCTGGAGTTTGCACTTAATTTTCCAGTACCTGCAGAGAAAAGTAGCCCGTTTTGGAGGAAATTACAGATATTTTAACATGCACTCCACTCACAGATCATCAATCCTAATCCTGCAGGATGCTGTACTGCTGGCAGTGCCAGTCAGGGAGCAGACAGCAGGACCATGTGCACCCAGCCCTGGGGACCAAAGGGACTTGGACATCTCCTGAGACTTCTCTGGAGACCCTGAGCAGCTGCCAAACCATCCTCACCCTCCTGGAGTCTCACCTGGCACCAGCCCAGCATTAAATAGGAGCTTAACCATCCAGAGAGGCTGGGCAGGATATTAATAGAGGCAAAGCGGAACCACCGCTTACGGGTCCCAGAATAGGCTGGTGAGATGAGGGGATGCCCAAATGGGGCTGCTCTGTCAGGGAGCTTCCCAAAAGGGTGGTGATAGCAGGCACCAGCACATCTGGAGCTGTGATGTGTTGGGAGCACTCACAGGCACAGGGCAGCATTGGGCCCTATCCCTGTCCTGGGGCAGTGGCAGCCAACGAGCACCAACCTTTCACTGCCACAGTGAAAACATATTTCTGCTCCCTGGCATTACACAAAGGCTCTGCGGGTGCCCCAGGCTGACCCCCATAAGAGGATTACCAGGCTATTAGTGGATTGGGACAGTGGGGAGGATGTTTGGAAAAATTTTCTCTCCTACCCCTCAGAAGGGAATGTTCACAAGAGTCATGGGTGATCCCAAGGCTCCTCATCTCTGTCCCCATCCCTCTCAGCCAAAGGCCACCTGCAGAGATGAGGACAATGCAGGGCAAAGACCTCTGGTCTGCTGCAGCTGGCACTCAGAGCCCTCCACAGGCTCACAGAGGTGAGTTGCTGGGGCTGGATTTTGCATGGGGCAAGCCCAAGCCCCCATATGCCTGTATTCTGGCCAGTGCTGGCCACTACCATGGGACACTCAACACACCAGGGAAGCTCCTTCCCCTGGAGCTGCAGAGATCCTAAAGACTTACATTTATTTAACCTGAAAACGTAGCGGGGTGGAAAGAAATCTGGGAGTGGTATCGACAGCGAAATCCCATTATTGGCCATGAAATATGCATGTGCTGTAACTGCGTGGGAAGGGCAGGGGTGGTGTCCCTGCAGCCTCTGCCACTGGCCCTGCACAGACACCCTCACCCCTGGGGCAGCACCAGCCCCATTTTGTGTGCCAGGATACAGAAGGAATCTCTCCTCGTGCTCCTGGGGAGCAGCCCCCCACCAACACGTCCTGCTGTGGTGCTTATCAGGCTGACAGGAGCCAAGTGTGCCTAAATGCACTCCACAGTTTATAATTCAAGGCACATGTTGAAGCCGCTCTGCCGCTGCTCTTGCCGTGCACAATGCCCTTCACAATTCTTCCCCCGTGCAAATCCCATCCAGAACCTTAAACCCCAGCATTGGCTTGGCATTTGGCATCATTTGGGACATTTTCACACCAGTTCCAGAGGGAAAATTCCAGGTTAATGTATTTTGGCGCGGTGCTGTTCCTCCCACTGGTTCCCATTGCTTTCTGCCACTCTAAGGAGGCAAACCTGGAGCTGCAAAGCTGAAGAACCTGATGAAAATTTCTTGCTGGTGACGAGCCCTTGAGAAGGGTAGGGATGCCCACAAGCAGGCCTTAATTATGGCTCCAATTATTTGCCTGTTATTGTTGAAGCTGGAGGGGGCTCCAAGGGAGCCTTGGCTGTGAGACCACAGAAATGAGGCAGCCCCTCACCCAGCCATCTCCTGCCCCAAACGTGGGGTGCTGGGAGGTTTAAGAGGTGCTGCCTGGCCGTGTGTCTTGCTGGGCAGTGGTGCTGCCTGTTCAGGTGGCATTTATCACCCCTCTTCTCACCAAGCTGTGCCCCAGCTCCAGGCTCAGGTACCTCTCCATTCCTCTTCTCAGCCAAGAGGGATGGAGATGTGCTGAGCTCAGTGAGACTCTGTGCTGTCAAAACATCCCTTGGGATCAATATGACCCAGGTAACCAGCCCAAAGAGGGGATGTTTCACCCCAAAATCATCTCCATCATCTCAGCACAGTCTGAGAGCTGCTCCACGTGCACATTCACGTGTTTAATCAGCACCCAGCTAATTACCTCCAGCAATAAGGAAACCCTGTGTTTGTAGTGAGTATCTGCTTTAAATGATGTTTTACACAACATAAAAGGATTATTTTATAATTAGCTGTCTCCTAAACCCTGCCCTATTGAAACTAGGATATTAAACCATACACCATTCTCTGCTTTTTAAATATCATCTGGAAGTTGATTAGTTTTGCATTACTAAAGAGGAACCCATTGAAATATTTAATCATCATGAGACCTTTCTCATAGAAATGTTAACATTTGATTTTTAAAATTTTTTTCCCCGGTAATTACTCTAGCTTTGCTTACACCAAAAAAAGATTGTTGAAGCAATTTCCCCACAACGAAAGGATCAAAATAGTGCTGTGCTTAACACCTGGAGCATCCTTCTGTGCTTGCTGCCTGGCACAGCTCCAGACAGGAGTCTGTGCTGCTGCTGCTGCTGCAAGCCTAGCGGCCACCCTGAGGACAAGGGGAGACTTCCCTTTCCCAAGGGGTTGATCGTGGCTCCCAGAGGAGCTGGTGGGAACAGAGCAGGTGAGATCAGGCAATATGGCCCAGGGGATGAATGATTTCACACAGGCTGAGAAGAGATTTTAGGACAGACAGAGCTGAACTGCAAACCATGACAGTGGGATGCTCAGAGCCCTGGGGCAGGGGCCCGGAGGGTTGGAGCATCACTCTTGGACACACAGAAGAGCCTGGGGATGATCACCCCTGATCACAAAAAGGGACAATGGGAGCTTCTGGTATGTTAAATGCAAAAGGAGAAGCTGTGGAGGGGGGTGGTTTGCTGCCTTTAAACCCACATAGAATTGCACATGGGCACAAACAGCTCATCACATGCTCAGGTAGAGGTGGGTGCCAAACTGCACCATTCCCATGTTGGGATGGGAGCAGGGGGTGAAGGGCCAGACATCCTCTCCCCTTCTGGTCTCAAATATAAAGCCTGAGCCAGGAGGTCCCAGGAGCAGGATCTGTCCCACACCAGGATCTGACTCCAGTGTAGGGAGCAGCCGCTTCCGCTCGGCTTGAGTGGCCACAACCACACCAATGCTGGGAATAAACCAGCTGGATTTAGACACACTTTAAATTCATCTCCTGCTCCATGCCAGTCATTGGAAATGATACATTTGTTGTGAAATGAAGCCAAGAGAGTAGTATTGAGAGAGTTTTTTTAAACACGCCTTAAATAACAAGAACATTTATTTTATAGGCGATAAAACTCTTGCACATTTCGGTCAAATAATGAGGATAATGTTTCTGGCTCCAGGAAAACACTCCTAACATCAGCAAAGGGGAAATGCATATTTCAATTTATAATTTCAAGTTATAAATTTGCATGCAAATGTATATTTAGAAGTTTGAAAGAGCTAAATCATACATTTTTGGCAGGCTTTTACTTGCAAAAGAAATTTCCAGCATGGATATAGCTTTGTACTAAATTCCATTATGTTGCTTAGAAGAAAAATATAAAAGATATGGAAAAGCAAAATGCAGCCGTGTGTTTTTCCTGAGACATGTCCTAATCCTGCAGCTGCACCAGTCAGACCTCGGAGTGTTCCCTGCCAGAAAAGGGGTCCCAAGTCGACATATGTGGATTGACTTTTGCAGCCTGTGCATGTTGCATTTGCCTCTTGATTTGAGGGCAATTTAATTTTACTTTCAGGAAGTGTGGGGGATAGAGTGATGCTGGGGGATGTAGTGATGTTGGGGACCATGGGGAGATAGGTTCATCTGCTCTTCCTGCCTGGTGAGAGATGGGGTTTTGTGTGAATGCCACACTGGAAAGCCCTGAAATACTTTGGGTTTTGTAATATTCCCTTCTAAGCAATATTGGGAGAATTTTCCTAGTGTTTGTGGGTTTGGACCATGCTTTCCATGAGGAAAATAAATAAAGCTCTGATGAGGAAAAATGTTTTTGGTGTCTTTTAGGTCAAAGCCTAAAACCTCCATTTTCAGCCAAAAGTGACCTTAACCAGTGAAGATACATATTCCTACCCCACCACTAGGAGGAAAATTTCCCTTCAAGCAGTGGCTCACTTTAAACTAACTTCAAATATGCCTTTAAAATTATTTCCCTCCTTTTTAAAGTACATAATTGTTTCTACTTGCAGTAACCTCCTTTGAAATGTTCATGGCTGGTTTATTGAATAACTTCTGTGCACGAGGAGAATCACCCATTAGTTGTGGAGAGCTGCTCCATTCACCATTGTCATTTTGCTTGTATTTTGACTTGACATCAGCACCCAGCACCCACAGGACTGGGGAGGGCACTGGCAGGAGTCTCCCCACACTCAAAAACGCCATTTGTTTTTAAAAATGGATGATTTGGGTGGCAAAAGGAGGGCTGTGGGTCTGGGGTTGCGTTGCAGTGGGGTTTGTCCCCAAGCCCTGTCTGTCCTGGGCCATGCCATGGACATGCTGGCACTGTCCTCCTGCCTGGATTCTTCCTTGCTCCAGGCATGGAGAGGTTTTGTGGCACAGGGCATACCATGTGAAGGATCCTCCCAAAAGGAAAAATAACCAGGAATTATAAGGAGGAGTGTTGCTAGGGAACCAAACGTGATTGCTCAACTCCTTTTTTCCCTAAAGAAGTCCAAAAGAAATCCCTGAATTTCAGATCATGTGCAAGGAGGCGCTTGGCTGTGCCTCTGTGCTGGCTCGTTGGGGATGTCGGGATTTGGCAGAGCCACCCACCACATGGATAGGGATGAAGGATGGAGAAGATGATGGAGGATGGGAAGGATGATGATGGGGGATGGATGATGATGGGGGATGGATGATGATGGGGGATGGAGAGGGTAACAATGGAGGATGGGAAGGACAATGATAGAGAATGGAGAAGGAGAAGATGGAGAATGGGAAGCATGATGATGAGGGATGGAAAAGGCAGTGATGAAGAATGGAGGGGACCTAATCAGAGAGAGTGAAGTGGAGCAGGGAAACAACCAAGGGCTGTGGCTGGGGCCTCTCACTTGACCCAGAAGGAAGTTGGGTAAGCTTTAACAGTCTTGCACCAGTGAACATTATTTATGAGGCTCCAGCACCCCCGTGTCATTAGGCCTGAAAAAGGCATAAAATATAAATGATGGTAACGAGAACCAAAGGGCTGAGAGACGTAGCTCTCCTGGCTACCGGGGAGGGATGTGCTACGTTCTCCTGGCTGGTGACTGCCCCTTTTTCACCCCAATGTCCTGGGAATGCTGCCCGTGCCAGGAGCCCTGTGTGCCTCCACTGCAGCCACCCTGGCCCCAAGCTTTGTTGGACTGCCCAGCACAGATCCCCCATCCACTGCAGGTTTCTCTTTACACCCTTCCTCATGGAGGAAACACAAATCCTAGTGTGTGGTGTGTGTGATTTCAGAGCCCTGAAATGACTTTTAACCCACATTGTGTTCCAGCTTAGGACACAACTAGCTTCTGTTACTAAACTTAACTCTGAATTTTCCTATTTTTTTTTCTGAAAATATTTCAAATATTTTTCAGAGCAAAGATCCAGAGATGCTATTTTCATCTCCCCAGGGGGCTGAGGAGCTAGCTTGTTTTCCGCCCACCAAAACAGCCATGATATTACATGGATATTTCATTTTTTACAGGTTGCTTCCCACCAGGATCCACAAGCAGCCAGGGAAAGGAAGCTCCTGGCTGGACTAACACATTTCAGACCTTACAAAGCGGCTGGTGCACTGCTTTTTTCCTTCTTCCCTGCAAAGGATTTGATTTTCTAAGACTTCCTATTTCTTTAGCACTGCCAGTTACTGAGCTGATGGGCTCATCTTTCCAAGGGACACTGAAGGGAGTGTAAAACACACAGCCAGGATAACAGGATTGTTGCTGGCACTGCAAAATGCCACCTGGATCCCTCTGCATGCAAAGTCAGACGAGGATTACAGTATTTCCCAGATTAAGCCATTTTAAAGAATTCAACAGCATAGGGAATGCTGGTAACAGCCACAGCTGAGATTCGGCTCCACATCACTCAGCTCTGCCAGGAAAGGCAGAAATTTTGGGTGCTCTGCATAAATGCAAAGACATTTATTCATGATCCCCGTGGGTTTATTGATCTCAAAGAAGGCATGGAAGGCTTCAGCTCCAGGAAAAGGGTGGAAGGCAGAGAAAGAGGATGGGCATGAAAGCAGGAAGCTGATCTGGTTGATTTTGGGAGAAAAGCCCTGATCAAGCTGAGCGCTGCTGCTCCCCCCTACCCTTGCACTGTCAGGGATGTGAAGGATGCTCTTTGCTGCCAAACCAGAGTGACAGTGCACAGAGCCCAGCTCCCAGGCTCCCAGACACTGCATTTAGCATGAGCAGACAATTCCCACCAGTTGCTGCTCATCCTTCCAAGTTTTAACAGTTTAGGGGCCAAATTAAACCCCTTCAAATTGGAGGACCTTAATGGGTTTTCAAACAAAAATCCTTCTGCCCTGGGACCTCTCAAGCAGAGTCAGAGGCTACACACAGCTACTGTCTTTCACATTTCTCTGGCATTCAGGGCTCGGCTCATTTGTCCACAGTAAAAGCCATTTTGTTGGAGAGGTGCCTTATCACAGCTGAGCCCCATCGGGTGGATGCTCAGAGGAGAATCTGACATCTGGCTAAGGCCCAAGGACTCTAAAGAAGATTTTAGTCTAAAACTCTACATAATCCTGTGATAACACAACCTGAACTTGTTCTCTGAGTCACCCTTTTGCTACCAAATCAACCCAAACTTCAGTAATGACCTTTGAGCCTCCTCGACCAGCTCAGTGCTGGGAAAACAAGGGAATGTTTGTACATACCCAGAGCTGCAATTTAATCCTGCCTGCCTAGGGGAAGAGTGCAAGGGACCGGCTTTTCTCGGGAAAATATAAACTAGTTCCTTCTTCCTTTGGCATTCCTTTTCTAAATTAGAAATGGGACAAGCTCATCATATGGGGAGGACAGTGCTGGAGAGGATCCTGTGTCCAGATCCCAGAACTGGTACAGTGACATCCTTCAGGCCTTTCCACCCACCTTAAAACCACCATGGTCTTCCTCAGAACCAGACCTGAGCTGTCCTACATCTCAGGCTCTGCCCCAAAATTTGTGGTCCGTGAAGAGCCTTTGGCATCAGCAGAGCAGAGGACACAGATTCCTCTGAGCTATGCCAACTCCTCCTCTCCTTCTCCTGTTCAACCACTCTGCTTGATGTTTCCAGCCCTTCTTCAGTCCCTGTGCCCATCAGACCCTGCCTCCCTCCCTGTGCCAGGCACCTGCCCATTCCAGTGCTGGCTTAGCCCTACCAGGGGATTAGGATTACACACACTGTCAGGCAAAAACACGCCTGGGAAGAAAGCACTTAGTGTTGTATTTTTTTTTCCTAAGTAGGTAAATATCCCTGTTGAGTGAAATATGAATATCCATCTTCAGGCTCAGGATGGGATTTGGTGCTGTAAATCTCTCTTCGGGCCAGCTCGCTCCATGAGGTTTAACCTGGGGTGACCCAGGCTGGAGCATAACATCCCTCTCTCAGGTGGGCATGAGGCAGATGGACACATCCATCCCACCCACCCAATCTGTCCATCCCAAAAAGCAAAAGGACTGAAGGCAAAGGAAAAATGTTCTGTGAAACCCAACTGCTCAGCATGCTCCAGGAGACAGGTCAGTAGCCATGCCAGGAATGGCCTGGGCTATTGGAGGGTAATTCACGGAAACTGGGAAGAGACAGCTCGTGGGAGACCTTAAAGCAGCTTCCAGTACCTAAAGGGGCTCCAGGAGAACAGGAAAGGGACTGGGCTGACGAGGCATGGACTGACAGGACAAGGGGAAACAGCTTCAAACTGATGGAGGGCAAGGTTAAATGGGATATTAGGATGAAATTCTTCCTTGTGAGGGTGGTGAGGCACTGGCACAGTTTGCCCAGAGAAGCTGTGGATTCCCCATCCCTGCGAGTGTTCAGTTCCAGGTTGGATGGGGCTTTGAGCAGCCTGGTCTCGAAGGAAGGTCTGGAAGGTGTCCCTGCCCAAGGCAGGAGGTTGGAACAAGATGTTCTTTAGGGTCGATTCCAACCCAAACCATTCTATTGTTCTATGATTCCATGAAACGATTCCTGTCAGCTTGATTGGAAGATCAGTAGCCAGTTCAAGTTTTTATTCACTAGATATATAAATGTGCTGATTTTTCAGCATCCCAATGGGAAAAACCAACAAAGCAGTTATGTAGAATAAATAATACAATAAAACAATAATAATTATGAATATACTGACATAGGCAAAGAGCAGGGAACAGCAAGGCTCTACGGCCTCAGCAGGAGACCCCAGCACATCAGCCCAACTGATTTTGTGGGTCCAACTGGTTGTGTGGGTCCAGCATCAGGCACAAGTCTTTCCTAGAGCCAGCAGAAAGCAATAACCACCCAAATCCCAGCAGAGGTGTTGAAAGGGAGATACATTCTCATGTCATAAAAATACTCTGCAAATAATTGCTTTTCTTCATTTGCTGACATTTAATGATAGGAAGCCAGAACAAAAATTCATTTCAGGGTGAGACAATGTGACACTGGATTCTCAGTTTTTCCACTCAAGTGAAATAAAAAATCCCTGTAGGTGGAGCAAAACAGTTCATTCCACACTCAGGACATTTTGTTTGGTTTTAATATTTAATTGAGGCAAGGTAATTTCATGACCAAAGGTCAGTTCAAAGCCAACATTTGCAGTGTTTCACTTGGAAAATGGTGAAACAAAAGGCTTTGACACTTAATAAAGCCTTGTTACTGGTTTTGCTGCCACTCTGCACTAAAGCATCAGTGTGAGAATCCCCCACACCCAGACTGCCTTTTCCTGCTCTTCTGAATGGCAGGAGAGGCCAAGGCAGCCCCCACTGGAGGTGCCAGCATTGCCTGGATCCAGCTGGTACATCAGCTGTCCTGCAGCAGCAGGTTTACACCATATTAAGCCTCCCAAAATGCAGCTTTGATCCCCAAAGCCCAGTTGCTGACATCTGAGCCCTTCAGTAACATTGACGGGGAAAGTTAACTCCAAACCACAGGGAAAAAATAATTGCAACCCTTGTTTTCAATGTAGTCCCCAAAATATCTTCCTCAGTGACTTCTCTATTTTAATTTGACAGGCTGATGATGTGAAGAACATCTCCACTCACACCATGCTGTCTATTCCCTGCCTCTGCTTCTTGCCCTGCATGCTGCAATCAGAGGTGCCCCTTCCCTGTTCAGAGCAGAGCATGATGCTTTATGAAACCCCTTTTGAACCTGTTCTTATTTAAACCCAAGGATTTTGCCCTCAGCAGGTTTTTGTTCTGAACTAAGCTCTCAAGCTGAGTGTGCCTGGTGAGGGACCAAGTCAGACCCCAATCACAGCAGAGGGCCATGTGTGAGGGCAATGTTCCTGGCTGGGTCTGAGGCTGTTGGGATGCTCCAGTGCCCCATGCAGCACCCAAGCCCTTCAGTGGTGTCCAGCTGCCTCCTCTGTGTCCGTCCTCCCACTACCTGACACAGTCTCCTTTCCATCATATATCCAGTTGCCTAAAGTACCCACTCACTGGAAAAAAGATGACATTTTAGAGGTAATTAATATCCAGGGAATATATATCTCTGCTTCCTATGCTTGTACATTTGTAATCTGAGTCTCTCCACTCACTCTTTTCCCTTCTCTGCAATGCCCTCTGGGGAGAGCTGGGCTGTGGGGGGATGTAGGGGTGCCTTCCCCTGCTGAGCCCAGCCCTGTGGCTTAGACCCCATGGGCCCTCCTGGGTCCATCTTTGCTGGGAAAGCACTGACCTCAAAATCAGCTGAAAGCCATGGGCAGCACCCCAGGGAGAGCTGCCTTTCACCTCCCTCTGGCTCAGTTTTCCTTGGGGATCGGTGCCTTTGCCTTAAACCTGAAAGGCATTGCAAGGGCTGGGCCAGGATTGGCTGAGAAACTCCAAAATGGTCGGGAGATTGTGTTTCCATCTAATGAGCCACGCAGTTGTGCTTTACCTCCAAAGACAAACCATGGTTCTGCTCTCCTCCACAAGCAGTGCTGGGGAGATGCCCGGGCACCACGTGTCACTCACACTCCTTTGGAACAAGTGCATCTCCCACCACCCATTTCATTACTCCTCATCTGCTCTGAGCAGGGTGATGTTTTGGGCAGAGGGCTCATCTAACATCACCAGTGCCACATGCTG
This sequence comes from Polioptila caerulea, assembly GCA_013397295.1. Taxonomy (NCBI): domain Eukaryota; kingdom Metazoa; phylum Chordata; class Aves; order Passeriformes; family Certhiidae; genus Polioptila; species Polioptila caerulea. Next base: position 329,496 of record VYXF01000360.1, read on the forward strand.
TGCATAGCCTAGAATGATTTTCCATCCTGAACTCAAAGCAACTCGCCAGGAAGTAGTACAGGCAGAGGCAGCACCATCTGCAATCAGCTATATCCATGTCATGTTCCTCAACCCCTTCTCCCATCCAACTGTCAGATGCCTTAGTTTGTGTTTGCAGCCAATGGAAACCTGGATATGGAAACTACAGTCCAGGAGCAATGGTATGCAGGGAGTCAGGCCAGCAAAGGCTGAGGTGGTCAAAACCCTCCCAGCATCCCCAGGTGGAGGGGAGGAGGGACACAGAAAATCTGCTGCTCATCTCCATTGAATATGAGAGCTACACTGTGGTCATTTTTCTCAAAACAAGTAAGGCCTGTTCCAACCAAGCCAACAATGGGCAATGAGGGCACTCAGCTGGTACAGAGGGAATAGTGTGGAGGTGCTTCTGGAGTGGGAAGCAGAGCGTGAAGACGAGCTCTGCTCTGCAGCTGAATGCATTGCCAAGCTGGGTCCGGTTGTTGGTCCTAGAACAGGACTGGAGGAGATCCCAGGGAAGGCAGCACTGCTGAGCAAAGCACTTGGACACAGGCATGGCTTCTCCATCCCCACACACCCTGGCCAGCCCAGTGGTATGTGACACCAGTGCTCCCATCACTCACCTGGTGAAGTGCTGCCTCTGCACTGACAGGTAATCTAACACTAGCACAGCCCATCTACTCCCTTCACAACCTTGAAGAGCAGCCTCAGCTGGCGCCCTCCTTCCTTGCAGACACTGGCAGGTGTTGGAGCTGGTACTCCTGCGGGCTGGTTTTCCACTGGGAATCAGCAATCCTGGGCATTGGGAGGATCAAGTTCCAGGAAACAGAGCAAGGGGTTGTACAGCCTGTGGGGCCAGGAGAAGCCTGGGTTTGGAAGGAAGGGTGTGGAAGCAGAAAGGTCCGTGGTCTGCATGTCACAAACCTTGTGGTTTGCTTTCTGGCTTTAGGATGTGATGCACCTGTTGTAGTGTGACTGTGTGCTACTTTTTGGCCATCCAGGACAGTCACAGCCTCAGCTCAGCTGATTCACAGTGCCTCAAAGTCAGATTTTCACTCCCAGGGCCTATGGTCCCTTGTAAACTGTGCAGCCAGAAGGTAGCCCCAGGCAACAAAAGGTACATCAGGCACCCTAGCACACCTCTGCATTTGGATGAGCTGATTCACACTGCTTTCCTCCTGGGATGATAAAATAAGCCCAGAGTGACTCATCCCAGCTGTGGCCTCAGCTTTCAGCTGTGGGCATTGAGGGACACGGTCCCTTTGGACCAAATCCTGCTTCCCTCTCTCCTGCACCAACCCAAGCCGCCTCCTGCGAGAGCAGCTCAGCCACAGCACCTTGCAGCAGAAATGAGGCAGGAGAAATCCCCTCTGCCCTGCTTGGGGCAGAGCAGTGCATTAACTGCTACATCTCTGTCACGGGCAGCTCAAAGTCATAGGGGTTGGGAAAATGCATCTCCCAGAGGTGGATGTCCCACCTGCACTGGGGCTGATGGAAACATCCAGGACATGGCTTTTGCTGCCTGCTCCAGACAGGATGAATCTGGCAGCATTTGAAGATGCTGCTCTCCGTTGGCCATGCAGGAAAAACTGCAATGCAATTTAATGAAATATTAAAACCCAAGCAGACCTTAGAGGATGGCAAAACAGAGGCATCATAAACACGCCATGAAGCAGCCTTATTTCTCCTTCTTGAGAGGCTCTCCTCCTAGAGAGGCTGTCTCAGCCCCATTTCAGTCTTAGCCAGGGCCTGAGAACGCCAGGAATGTGTCAGGACTTCCCTCCACTTCTCAAAGCATGCCCCCGCCCTCCGCTGGAGCCCCATGGGACACCCCTGCAATTCCCCAGCACGCCCCAGGTGAAAAACACATTGCAGTGACAACTCCCTCCCTCCAGGGCAGCAGCAAAAGCAGCACAGCACCCAGAGCACCCCCACGACCTTTAGGGGGCTCATCCTAAAGCAGGTTCCCATGTCCCCTCTGCCCTACAAACCCCGCTGTGCCAGGGAAGTGGGGACCAGAGGTCACCCTGCAGTCCACTCTGCAGCGCTGGTGGCTCCTCTGTGGAAGCACATCGTGTGCTGCGTTTCCATGGAGACCAGCATCGCACACATGCCAGCGTGGCCGGCCAGCTCCCAACCCTGGGAGATGCCGCTGTCAATCTCTGTGGGTGTCTTTGCCTCCCTCCCTGGCTCTGGCATCACTCCTTGTGGTATTTCCTGGCCAGTGGTAGCAGTGAGGAGCAGTGGGGCGGGGAGAAACCCCTCTGCTCGGTACTGCAGAGGATCGTGGGGGCACACAGCTCGTGCCCTCAGCATGCCTTGCTCTCTGCAGGCTGTGGTTGCAGGTGGCACATGAAAATGTCCAGCTCATGGCCTGGGGTGATGCAAGAGATGCATTTCTGGCGTAGGAATGAGATCCACACGCAAGGATTTTCCTTATTGTAGCTTGCTGCCGCTGGGACTCAAATTTCTGGCAAATAATCACAGCCCTGTTATTCTTGCCCTACCCTTCTCTTCCCTATTCACATCTTAAGCACAGCTCCCTGCTGCTTGTCCCAGGCTGCTCCTTAACAGCATCACGGCAGAGTCTCGACTGCGTGAGGAGGGGCGTGCACTCCCAGAGTTCAGGGCTGTGCCGGCTCTCCTCCATCCAGCACTGCAGATTGGATTCCTCCGTGGCTGCTGGAGGAGCAAGGGTGTGTTCCCATGGTGCCAGGCTTGTGGCAGTGTGCAGAGCTCTTTTTATCACTGTCCAGCTTCTTTCCTCCAGGATCTGGAAGCCCTGGAGTTCCCCAGTGCTACTAAACCCTTTATGAAACAGAAATTCCGACAGTTAGCAGTTTATCAAAATAATCTTCGCCATGCTCCAAGACACATTGCTTTGGCCACTGTCCTTCACATCTCCTCCACTATTCACAAATATCTCGGCAAATGCAGCATCTGCATAGCCCCTTCCCTGGGTTATGACACCTGCCAGACAAAAACTACCCCTGAAAAGGGAATTCTTGCCCTTGCCCTTTGCTAGCAGTGATGCAAATCCCACTCACAGCTGCCTGGAGATGTTTATCCAGTTACCACCAAGGGAGCAACAAGATAAGCACTCTACTGGTAAATACAGCCCCCAAAAGGAAGGAAAGATAACCACAGCCCACAGCCAACAGGCACTGGAGCTGCAGTGATCCTTGGCAGTGATCTGTGGCAGAGTTAGCATCGTATCAGTGTTGATAAGGACTTTCAAACCCTCTTGAAAATCACAGAATGGTTGGGGTTGGAGGCAACGTTAAAGCTCATTTTGTCCTGATCCCATGAGCAGGAACAACTTCCCCTGGACCAGGTTGCCCAAAGCCCCACCCAACCTGCCCTTGAACATCTCCAGGGATGGGGTAGCCACAGCTTCTCCACTATGTATCCTGTGGGTATTCCCTGGGTGAGAGTTATGGATAGGGAAAACATCTGAATTCAAGAAAGGGCATGAAAAAGAAGGCCAGAATGCTTTCCAAAAGGTGATATTGTTTCCAGCTAGATTCAACTGTGGAGCTGATTTCATCTTCAATCAAAATCACAAGGTGATGGTAGGGTTTGCAGAAAAGAATCACTCTTAGACGATGTTGAACACATTTACTCTGATACAAGGTAGATAATTTCAATTTGATTTGCCAGTTTCTTGACTGGTGAGAGAATTTGGAGACTCATCTACCACTGACACACAACATTTCACACCCTGAGTGTTCCCACATCACATCCTGATGGACAGCATCACCTGGAACCTGCTGAGGTCAGCAGGACTTGCCCTGTTTGGGCACGGCTGCCCCACAAACCCCAGCACCCCGCTGGTTAAGCAGCTGCTCATCCCTCGGCTTGGGGCTAATACTGTGGACTGGAATAGAACCTGGACAAGTCCCCTTTTTAAGCACACAGCCAAGTGCTGGTTTTCTCCAACAGGATCTTGAAAATACTCTGTTTACAAATGCAAAAGTTGACTTTAAATTTTTTAAAGCGAACTTGAACTTTACAAGCTCCTGAAATCCGGCCCTTCCGCGTTGCTTCACTGCTGTCTTTGCTTTCTGGTTGCCTATGATGCAGTAAGGATGCCACGTCCTTGTCCCCACAAACACTGAACCTTGTATTTATTGCCCGAAAATTGCTATGCAATGCAAATAACTCCGTTTCCGGATGGATGGAGCACATTTTCAATGCACAGGGCAGAGGATTAGGAACAGCCTTCAACGTTCGCAACAGCTCTGCGCCAAGTGGGAATAAAAGTTTTGTACCAAATTAGAAACACGGCTCCCATTCCTGCCTGCAGATTTGTGGTCTGTGAATACAGCTAAAATGAATTAAAAAAAAAAAAAGCAACTTGGCAAGCACTCACTCCCTTTGAATGAATTTGCTTTGACCAACCGCACGAGGTTTCCACATTTGTAGCCTTGCCAAAATAATGCACCGTGCATGGTCGGGCAGGCCAGGTCCCAGGGGGCAGNAAGCACTCACTCCCTTTGAATGAATTTGCTTTGACCAACCGCACGAGGTTTCCACATTTGTAGCCTTGCCAAAATAATGCACCGTGCATGGTCGGGCAGGCCAGGTCCCAGGGGGCAGCAGGGGAGCCCCTGTGTAGCAGGAATGATGCAGCCCCTGGAGAAAAGGTGGCTGCTGTGATTTGCTGGTGTGTACAGACAGCCTGGGCATGCTCAGCTGGCCGTGGCATTGGGGACCATGCTGCACACTGGTGTTTTCTGGTGTTCCCTGCCTCTCCCTCATGAGTCCATCCACATCTGTCAGCTCTTCTGACATCTACATGGATGGCTGACTCCATTTCTGAAGCAGTGGGATGCTAATCTATAATCAATGCTCTGGAAACCCAATGCTCTGGGATCTTATCTTAATGCACTGATTGCAATATACTCCTGAGTGATTCCTCTATTTGAACAGCGCTAGTCAAAACACTTCACATCTTGAATTTCATTGGGTGGATATCACTAATGAACTTACTTCTACATTTTGCAGAGTTCAAAAATTGTCAACTGGAGGGTGAAGGGAATCAGAATGTCTTCCCTGCAACCTGGAAATAGGGAAAAGGGAAGAGCTATGCCAAATAAATGATAAATCATCCAGTCTTCTCGCAGCCTAAGTGCTTGTGTTAACCTCTGAAGAATCCATCTCCACATGTGACCTCTCCAATTGCAGGGTGAGAGTTGGGGATGTCCTGCCAGAGCGAGCAATGTCTTGAGGCTGGCGCTGTCCAGGCAAGTTGTCCCCTCTTTCTAGGGACACCTCAGTGCCACTGGTTTTAAGGGAAGCAGCACCTTTCCTTAACCTTAAGTAATAATCTCCCCTCCCATGAGATACCCTGAAAGCCAGATACCCCAATCTCATGCCAAACTAAAGAGACAGGAAAGAGAAACAAATAAGCATTATGTCTCTCTGCAGGGTAAATATATACAATATTGACACCAGCAAAATGCCAAAGTCTACTGATGGGCTACGTGTGTTGTTGAAAGAGTAATTATCCCATTGAGTTTCCAGCTCTTGATGACGCAGAGGATAAACAGAAGTTTCCTGTTTGGAGCTTCATAAACACCCTGAGCAGATAAACACTCATAAGCGAGGGGTTTGGGATGGGGAGGGGATGGGCAGCAATCCTCTTTTATGAGAAATGAGATTGGAAAATGGTAATCTCCTAAAAGGCCATGGCTGGTGGGCTGATAAACAGAGCTCCTGGTTATTACAGTGATGAGCTCCATAGAAAAAGTGTAATCCCAGCCCAACTGTTCAGGAGATCGCTCTTCCCCCCTCTCCCAAATCATCACATTAGGCTGATAGGAGAAAATAAATGAGATTTCTTTGTGCCAGGTTGTATAACGCCGTTGAACAGAAGCATCCAGCTTTGCACTTTTATCTGGGGACATCGGTGACTTCCTGCCCCGGATCAGGGAGAGGAGCCTCAATCTCCCTGCATGCAGCTCATGTCCTCTGGTGCCTGCTTTCCCTGAGATTCTCTGCTGGGTCTGGCTCCATCTCCTCCACCAAGCAGCAGTGACCACGGCTCTTTCCTTTTCTGGGGTCCATTTCCAGCCAGGAGCTGAGGCTGGGGCAGCTGCACACTCGGGGCTGGGGCACTGCTTCCTTCCTGACCCCACCAGCACCACTGCCACCAGACCAACCTTCCCAGGAGGACCAACAGCCCTGCTCACTGCACTGTGCAGAGGGAGACACATCAGGGGAAGCCCAAAACACAGCTCAGGGATGAAAATCAACAGGCTATGGGGTGTTTTTTCCACAGTTACTTTAGTAGGACTGCAGAGGAAGGCTTTGCATCCTGGTGCATATAGAAACCCTCCCCTCACTGCCAAAACTGTAGGCTGGGGCCAAATTAAAGACAAAAGA
>VYXF01000362.1:10611-52227 GCA_013397295.1 Polioptila caerulea
ACCGTCTCATAACCTTCGATTTTTTCGAGTCTGGGTCCTCATGAGCCCCTTGTATCGCCCTGCCCTCGGTGCTGGGGGAACCTGTCCCCCCCGAGCCGCTTCTGCTGCTCCCGCAGGCCGGGGTTTGTTCCGTGTCCCCGTGCGGAGGGCCGGATGGCCCAGCGCGGGCCCGGCGGTGCTCGGGCCAGGCCCTGCCGCGGGTGCCACCTGCGAGGGACAGCGGAGCTCCTGGCAGGCAGCTCCCGGTGCTGCAGAACCGACCCCGCCGGGCAAGGCCGGCTGGACAGGCTCGGCACGGACCTGCAAGCACCAGGTCGTGCTCAGGGAGTTCGGGCAAATAAGGAAGGATGCGCTTCCCAGTGGCTGCGTAGCCCATCCCAGCTCTGGTTATTCGGTTTCGTGAGGAGAAATTCACAGTTGAGGACTAACAACCTTGAATTGTGAAGCAGAAGAACATGTTCAATTAGTCGCATACTTGACTTTACCCACTCAAACGTGCCGTGTTTTTGCACACCGTGTTGGTGTTTGCCGGATTTTTCCCGGTTCCTTGTCACAACTGCTTTTCCTCCGCAGCAGCAGCAAGTGGCAGTGACCCGTGTTCCCTGTGTCCCTGTCTCTCCCCAGGATGGCTCAGCAGCAGGCGCTGCGGTTCCGCGGCCCCGCGCCCCCCCCCAGCGCGGTGCTGCGGGNGGTTAGGTGGGATCTCGGGATTTCTCGTTCTCCTGGGTTGGTTAGGTGGGATCTCGGGATTTCTCGTTCTCCTGGGTTGGTTAGGTGGGATCTCGGGATTTCTCGTTCTCCTGGGTTGGTTAGGTGGGATCTCGGGATTTCTCGTTCTCCTGGGTTGGTTAGGTGGGATCTCGGGATTTCTCGTTCTCCTGGGTTGGTTAGGTGGGATCTCGGGATTTCTCGTTCTCCTGGGTTGGTTAGGTGGGATCTCGGGATTTCTCGTGTGTTTTCGCATGTGGAAGTGTCCAGTTCTGGGCCCCTCAATTTCAGGAAGGACGTGGAGGTGCTGCAGTTTGTGCAGAGAAGGGCAGTCAAGCTGGTGGAGAGTCTGGAGCTCACGTCTGATAGGAGCAGCTGAGGGATCTAGAGGGGTTCAGCCTGGACAAAAGGAGGCCCAGGGTGGTGCTGGGGTCCCCATCCCTGGAGGTGTCCAGGGAATGACAGGATGTGGCACTCAGTGCTCTAGGCTGGGTGACAAGGTGGGGATTGGGCACAGCTTGGACTCGATGGTCTGGGAGGGCTTTTCCAATGTAACTGAATCTGTGGTTGTGTGGAAATAGTCTGAGAATGGACATTGGAATGGGGGAAGGAAACAGCAAGGCAAGATGAGAACACAGGGCTCAGGTGTGGTGTTAGACACCAGTGCATCCCTGTGGTGTGCAGCTTCAGCTTCTGCTCGGCTCCTCCACTGCTAAAGCGATGGATGGTTTAAGGTCTTTTGTCTGTTTTTCTAAGGCCTGAACAGTTTGCAAGAGACAGCACCTTTGTGAATGAGAAATGGACTGTTTTAATTGCTGTTGTTTAATTGCTTTGTGGGAGTGCCTTCCCATTAGGGCAGTGTAAGTGCAGGCTGAGGAGCTGAACGGTCCCACGTGCTGCAAACAATGGATTAAATCCACTATTTAGAAGAACCAACCAGAGTTGCACTGGACCCCAGGCCTGGCTGTGGGTATCTCCCTGATTTCTGTGTTTGATTTCTATCCAGGGTGTGCTGCTGCTCCCAGCTGTCACTCAGACTGAGCTCTGCAGCTCCTCAGCAGCACGAGCCATGGCTGGGTGTCTCAGGCTGTGCTGGCCCTGTGCTCTGCTCCCTGCCCCAGGGGCAAGGGCAGCTGTGATGGGGAAGGGCCCGTGGGCAGAATGGGGGGAGCTGTGCTCGCAGCAGGGCTCAGGATTTGTGGGACCCTGGCTGCACACCTGGCACTGACTGCCCTCGTGGTTTTACTCCTGGGCTGAGGAAGGCAGCTGTAGCAGGAGGAAAGTGGGCTCCTCCTCCCTGGATTCTTCCTACAATTCTTCCTACAGGTTGTAAGAGTGAGAAAGAGGAAGCTCATGGTGTAGCAGGTGCAAGAGCTGTTGGAGAGGAACAAGGGAGGGAAGGCAGGCTGCAGCTGAGTTGAGGGCTTGCTTTGTTTGTGTAGAATGCCATCCATGCACTCTTGGCTTCCTTTTTTAGTAGTATTTAATGCAAATAGTCATTACTAGTTTGGTATGTGGATTTAAAGAGCAGTTTAAAATGCCACTCCTGGAGCAGCGAGTTGGGTCTCAGGGCAGCTCCTGACAGAAGCCAAGGACGTGGCAGCACTGGCAGCTGCAGGGGCACAGCTGTGGGAGCAGGGAGGCAGCTGGGGGCCCCTGTGTGCAGCTTGTCACTGAGCCACCCCCTCCCTGTGGCACGGGGTGTCCTGGGCTGTCCCAGGCTCCGCAGAGCACTCGAGGCTCTCATTCAGTCACAGCTGGAGTGCTGGGCTTGGTTAGGGCAGTTGTAGGTGTTTGCAGACTAAGCTGAAGAACTCGGTGAATTTTGTCAACAGGGAAGTGTTCACTGTACTTGTTGTATATAGAGAGTTTCAAACAGTCCAAGTAAACAAGTGAAATGAAAGAACTGAATGTACTCTGAATTACAGACAGGTATTCAGGCTTTCAGGTAACTTTGTGCAGGACAGGTCAGGATTTCTTATTGTGCAAAAATGAGCATGTCATTTCATCTTATTTTTGTTTTAGTTGGCACTAGTTAGAATCTTAGTTAGTGGGAAATTTAGGTGTAATGGATTTTAATTAAGCCCACTGCTCAGCTGTGCTGACAAACTGGATGCTTGCTTGTAATTTAGGTTTTTTTAAACATTTATTTCGTGGGAGAGCCATTGGGTTTCTGGGGTATTTGGTTCACAGATGGGGATGTCTGAGCAGCAGCTACTGGGGAACAGCTCTTCCATTCTTTCTCTTCCTTGTATTGAGATATTTTCTCCTTTTCAGGAGAGCACTTTTGGACTTTGACCACATTTCTGTTCATGCCACCTGTTTCAGGTGCCTTGACGTTTGTCTCTCAGAAGTGAAATGATGGCTTCAGCTGTTCTGCCATGGGTGGGGGGTTGGCAGGAAGCACATTTCCTGAGCTGGGAGCGTGGGGTCGATAGAGCAGCTTCCAAGCCTGCCACAGCCGTCCTTCCTGCTAGTGCAGTGTCCGTTGGTTCTCTAAGGAAGGAAAACTACTTGAAATTATTTTGTTGTTATCATTGTCATCATTGTTGTTATTATATGCCTTTAGAGACCACCATTTATGCCTCCTCCCATGGGTAGCATGCCACCACCTCCTGGTATGATGTTCCCTCCAGGAATGCCGCCGGTCTCCGCGCCGGGAACACCAGCAATGCCCCCAGCTGAGGAGATCTGGGTAGAGAACAAAACTCCCGACGGGAAGGTGAGCTGGGGGCCCTGCTGTGAGCCGGGGTGAGCTCCTGCAGAGGGCTGGGGTGTGACGGCCGCTCTCCCCCAGGTCTATTTCTACAACGCACGGACACGGGAGTCGGCGTGGACGAAGCCGGACGGGGTCAAGGTCATCCAGCAGTCAGAGCTGACGCCCATGCTGGCGGCCCAGGCCCAGGCCGTGGGGGCCTCCACCCCCACCACCAGCAGCCCTGCGTCTGCAGCATCTCCATCCACCTCCTCCAGCACGCAGTCCTCCACCACCTCCACCACCACCACGGCCACCTCAGTGTCCCAAACCAACTCCAGTGAGTACCTGGGGCGGCTCAGGCCTCGCGGTGCTGGGAGCAGGTGGTGGGGAAGCTGCATGGGGCATTGCTGCAGCACAGCCTGGATATTCAGGATGAAACTGTTTCAGCATGGCGTGTGAATTTAAAGTACAGTGTTTAGTCCAGAAGAAGCTTGCATGCAAACTTTTTTTCTCCCCAATCTTAAAGAATTCTTCAGGTCTTTGTATATTTTTCTTCTGCTGTTATCACATAATCTCAGAGCTATTACACATCTATTTCCTTTTGACTATAGATAGAGCTGAATAGTTTTTAAAAATGTTTCACAAGAAACGTTGATCTGAGGTAGGAGTTTAGTTGTAGCAATTTCCTGATTTTCTCCATGGCATCTGTTTCTGTAGGTCAAGTCTCAGAGATGCTGGTCTGTGAGCATTAGTTGTTTAGAGAACAGAGCTTCTTTGTTGTATTACTTTTATTAGCATTATTCTTCTGCCTAAGCCTTCTCAGTTCCTATTTTCTAGAGTTCCACAAAGAGGAAAAAGAAAGTCCTTGGAGCCATTTTTGTTTGTTTATGACCTTTGAATGATGGTCTGGAGATTACTGCTGCTTCCATGGACTGAGCCTTTGCTTGTAGGAGTGTTCCAGCTAAGGAAAGGGGACTGAATGTATGCAGCATGCACATAAATGCATGGCTGTGCACACAGCAGCATGGTTTGCACTGCACTCTGGCAGTGTGCTGCCCAGGTGCCTCAGAGCAGGTTGACAGGGCTGTGTTAAGTCTGTGGGTGTCTGTGCAGCAGACAGTGAGCAAGGTCAGGCCCCGTGCCCAGAGCGAGGTGTGCAGGGCAGGGGCAGCTCAGAGAGCATCCTGGTGTGCGTGCAGGGCCCCAGACAGACAGACAGCACTGGTGCTGAGCAGGACTCTGGCTCTGGGACATTGGGCAGTATAGCTGCACCAGCTCAGAGTGCCCTGAGCCAGGCCAGAGAGTGTGCACCAGGTGAACTGTTGCAGCTCCTGCTGCAGGGTGCAGTTGCATTCTCTGGAATTCATCTTTTTCCTGCAATGGGTGAGACAGTTCAGCTTAACTCACCATTTAACCTGAACTTCAGAATCTGTGTGTGAAAGGGAGTCAAATTTAGGTAACCCTCCAATTCTGCTTTCCTTAAGGCTGGAGGGAGGACATGTCATTAGAGCAGCAAAGAACTTGCATTGCTCAGAGCATTTAGGGCTTTTGTTTTATTGGAAAGGTAACTCAGTATGGTGTTAATTTGCTGTGTTGAACTGTGGTCTGCTCTAATTATGCTGAGTAACCCGTCAGGTGGGAGGTAAATGTTAGCTCCTGGCCCAGTGTCAGGCTGGGGAGAGCTAGTCATGCTTTGGGAGCAGCACTTTATGCACTTTCTCTGAAGTTGAATTTCCTAATTCAGTTGAATGCTGACAATCTGTTCCACTTCTACCTGTTCTATCTGCTAAACTTTGTCTTTGCTTTCAAGAACTGTTACTGTTGGTGTCTGTGCCTAGGTGATGAAATTTTATAATTTAAAATAATTTTATAACTCTTAGACTTGGCCTGTAAAAAAACCCTGTGATTTCTGGCTGAGCTTCATTCTTGCCTTGTACTGATTTGATTTAGGTCTTACAAATCACATACTGACTGTCTGCTCTGTTTCCCTAAATGTTAGGCACTGCTAGAACTTCAACCCTTTCTGAAACGCTTATCAAAAGAGCAAAAATCTTTATTTAAATATGCTAATGCTGGTATGCTGTTTGGAATGTTTCTGGTAGAAAATGCACGGTGTGCCCATTGGAATATGGCTGTAAATTGGTGTGGTTTCTTTATTTTTTTCTCTTTTTCCCTTCTCCTCTGCACCAGAACTTACAGAGCGAGTTTACATGTTTGAGCAGACTTGTCTCAAGTTCCTGTTGGCCTGTGCTGTGAGACTGTTTGCTCCCAATTAAAACAATTTGAAATTGAAACCAGTCATGCTGCAAGGATTATAGAACTGAATACCAGTCGTGTGTTTTCCTGCTGGGAGGCACTGAAGACTGAGAAAGTTCTTGCAGCTCTTGAAGAAAAGTATTTTCCTTTTCCTTGCTTATTTACACATTTTTATTGACATTTCCCTGTTCTGGGGGTGCAGCCCAGCACAGTTTAAAGCAGAGTGCTGTCATGCACATGCTGCTGCTGTTAAAAGCAGAACCTGTGTTCATGTAACACAAGGACAGCCTGTTGCCATTGGAAACTTGCTGTAATGTTCCCTTTCTGTTTCTCTGAACAGAATAGAACCTCATTTCAGCCTGTGTTTGTCCTTTGATACAGCCCTGCTACTGCTGTAGAGACATGTTAGGTGTAAAGAATGGGACAAATTGAAAGTGGAAATCGACTTTCTTTGTGAATAATGTTCCAGAGAAGGCAAAGTATTTTTTGTCCAGGAGTGTTTTCCTGCTGGTTCTATCTGAGCATACCTGCTACATACGGGGAAACAGAGCGCCAGTATGTTTGCAGCAATATATTGCAGTGTCTAAGATACAAGGTGTTCTTTGTGTTTTTTTATCAGCACCTACCACACAAGACCAGACCCCGAGTTCGGGTGTTTCAGTTGCCACACCATCAGTCAGTGTTTCAACCTCTGCTCCTTCTGCTACACCTGTGCAGACTGTACCCCAGCCAGTCCCACAGACATTGCCTCCTGCAGTTCCTCATGCAGTACCTCAACCAACTGCAGCAATTCCTGCTTTTCCACCAGTAATGGTACCTCCATTTCGTGTCCCCCTTCCTGGCATGCCTATTCCACTTCCAGGTAAATTGGCAAACTGTAATTGTCTTGTCTGCTACATGTCCATGTTGTCAGTTGTTTGCACTCATGTGTCCACTGTGTACAGAACTTGCCTGGATCCTCTCCTCAGAGTATCTCTGAAAGAATTCAGGGTTAGCAGACAGACTTTTTAATTAACAAAGAACATATATTTTTTGGACTTCTGGTTCTTTGCTGTACTTGGGCAGAAAACAGCTGCATTTAAACACATAATGTTTAAAAGAGAATATTGAGGAGTATATTTTACTAATTGCAATATTGCTTTAATTTTTTTCTACTTACTGATTTAGACCTTAAGTCTTGTGCACTAGGACATGGATGAGCAGGAAGAATTACCTTGGAAATCATGACCCCAGTGGTATCAGGTGTTCCCAGTTCTCTCAGGCTGCAGCCATTGGGTAGGATACTGAGCACTGAGGTGTGACCTGAGGATCACAATGAGGCATTTCGGGTGCCAGAGTGTTGTTATTCACAGGCTTTAGGTTTAAAGAACATAGCGAAGGAGTCTTAGATGGCTTCTTCTGGATATATCATAGTTTCTTATGAAATATTTAGATACCTAAGGAAGGAATCTTAGGCTGGCAAAATGTTGGACTCACTGTCTGTAGTTGTTGCAGACAACAACTCCCAGGAGATCACTAATGACACTTAGCACTTACACACCACGTTTCATTTGCATGGATACGGCTGGGTTCCTGTTCTGATACAAAATTGATGTGTTTCAGTGCACAGTGGCACCAGACATACACCAGGAACTGATGATTTTGTGTTGGAGGCTGCAGTTGTATTGGGAACTAACTGCAGTTAGTTTGAGATTTAAAGAAGCAGCTCTGAGCAGCATCTGCATCAGTGTTTCTGACTCTGTATAATCTGAGTGAGGTGACTTCCCTGCTGTCCCCTAGTGCAGCCACCCAGTGGATGTGGAGGGAGGCCTTCACCTCCCCACTGAATTGGGGGATGAAAAGTAACCCTTCAGAACACTCCTTTGGTAAGAGAAGAAAGCCTGACAGCAGTTCAAGTGCTGACTGGAAGAGAGCACCAGCTTTTAGCTGCCTCTGCTTTTAGAATAGTCTTCTAAAATAACTGAGCAAAGCTACTTTAATCTGTATTGGCCTGAAAAGGAAATCACAGTGTGGTACTCGTTGGTTTAAACCAGGAAACAAATACTATTCTGAATGTGATATTCCAGGCTGAGCAACAAATGAATAAAGGGTAGGAGAAAGAAGTCTGTTTGTTGGTGAGGTTGGAAGAATAATAAAAACAGTTAAGCCTTAAAGGTGATCAGCTGAAGGCTCTCAGCTGCCATTTCTAACCTTGCCAGCAAGGCACCAGCATGGAGTGAAGGGTCCTTCCACACTGTGAGGGATATAATCTGTGCAAGTGTGACCTGTTGGGTAAAATGAAATGGGATGGTCAGAGCAGTGAGAAGAGTGCCAGTGGAAATGGAGATTCTGGGTGTATGCCCAGCTTGGGCTTTATTGTGAGCTCTCAATCAAAAAGTTTTGGGAGTAGTGCAGTACAGGAGCAAAGACACAGTAGGAACATCACTCTCCTGAAACTCATTTTTTGAAAATGATTTTTTTCAGAACTTCCCTGGTCAGAAGTGTTGGCTCTGACCACTTCTCCCTGTGAGCTGGGCTGCAGGTGGAGCCCATAGCATGTAGGAAGGACAGCTGGCAGCAAAGTGCTGCTTCCACTAGTGGGTCTGATTTGTCAGTTTTCTTAGTTACAGAATGAAATCTCTCAGCTTCTTTCAGCTGATTCTGACTTGAGTTGGCTGTGATGGTTTCCAAAAAGAAAAGGAAAACTGTAAAATATTTTACAATAACAAGAAACAGAAGAGAAGTCAAATTACTTCAAGACAGTATCAGTTGAAGTCAGAAGTTTTATGAAGGTTAGGCTGTAGATGTTTGGGGCTTTCAGCACCAGGTGTGATATCAGCCAGAGGATTTGAAGTTACAGGGACAGAGCTCGACAGTACCACTGTCAAGTGATTTCAAAGTTAATCTCTCCATTAAACTGTATAGGGAGGAGCAATGGAGGAGTTGGTTAGTGATATCTCATAATCTCAGATCTTAAAAAGTAAGTCTGCTTTCTCTCAATTCCTGTGTTTTAAGTCAGTTTTATGTTTGGGAATGACCTTGGCAGCAGAAACAGCTTGGGTGTTTGCTCAGTCTAATCTGTGCTGCAGCATCCCTAACTCCAGCAGTCCCCAGGTAGTGTTACTTGTAGTGGCTCACGTTGGAGACATGCTGTAACTTCCTTAACAAAACGAATTTTCAGATCCATTGTCAAGTACAGAACATGACCACCCTTCCAGTTTAGACAAACACTTCAATCAGTGCTGTTTGAGTCAATGTTTTTATGTCTCAATTCAATACTTATAAAAATAAAACTAGTTGCAATTCTCTCATTGAAATTATTTTTAGAAAACATTGCAATTCTGTCTTCTCACAAATTTATTTTCAAATAAATTGGCAGTATTTATGTATGCTTTGCATACCAGGTCTCTAATGACCAACTTAAGAAACTACTTTGGTTTTAAACAGGGGTTTAATTTCACTTTCCACTGGAGCATTTCCCACCTCACATGATGAATTTGAACTTTTGAAGGGAAGTGTTTCAGTTTCTGAGCATCCAGACTGCACCAGCCAGAGGGCACTTCTACAGTTGCCTTCTACACCCAACGTGGAGCTTTTGGAAATGCAATCCCCTCAGCCTTGTCTGATTTCCCACTGATTTTGATCTGATCAAAGAGGATGAGCTGCTCGCCTTTCTTTGCCTTTCTGTATCATTTCTTACTGAGCTGGAGAGCAGAGCAGTGCATGGTGCCACCTCTTTCAGGGCGAGTTTTGGCTTTTAAAGCATTTTCAGCTCATGCCATTCTTGATAATGAAAAATAAAGAAAATGCCCCTAACCTAGT
This sequence comes from Polioptila caerulea, assembly GCA_013397295.1. Lineage (NCBI taxonomy): Eukaryota > Metazoa > Chordata > Aves > Passeriformes > Certhiidae > Polioptila > Polioptila caerulea. The sequence goes on from VYXF01000362.1 coordinate 20,075, forward strand.
GCAGCTTTGTGTACCTCTGTCTGCAGCTTCATTGCTTTGATTTCTTTTACCCCCTTTCTTTCCCCTCCAGCCTTGCTGTAATGACCCCATACCCTCAGCTTTCCCTCGGGTCACACTTGGCTGTCCACCCTGCCCAGCTTTGCTGCTCTGACTAGTTCAGGCCTGTCCTTCTGCCCTTGCTCTGCTCTCTAACTGCAGCAGCAGGCTGGGAGCCTCAGAGCCTGTGAGTGTCATTGTGCTGCTGCTCCCCACAGGTCTGTCCCAGCAGAGGCTGCCTGTGGAAGCAGCCCCAGCAGTGGGATATTTTCCTGTGGTGCCGCCCTACAAGGAGAGCTGCATTCCCCCTTGGATGAACTTAAACCCCTGAGTCTTCACTGAAATACGTTTTTTCTTTTTAATGACATCCCAATAACTTGCTAGGCAGCTGGTTTAACATAGGCAGAGACTGTTGCTGCAGCTTAAAATTAGTTTTATATTTGATCTGGCATAAAACGTTGGAGCAAGAGTAATTCACATTTTCTTGCTGGAAGGCTTCTTCTCTGCCAGCTGCAAATGGCATTCCAAATTGTGGCAGGAAGTCGGTAGCACCCCGTGGTAGCTGACATCCCATGGCAGCTTTCCAACATGCTTCCTATCCGTTTTGCAGGTGTAGCAATGATGCAAATAGTCAGCTGCCCGTATGTAAAGACAGTCGCTACCACCAAGACCGGTAATTTCCAAACCCATCCTAGTTCGTTTTGTCTGTAAGTTGGCATGGTAGTGAATGTGGTTGTTTCTTTTATTTCTTTATTTGCTTCCCCACTTGAATGATTACATATACTTTATTTTCAAAACCAGTATAAATGAAATATCATATTTGGTCAGGAGATAACTTCCCCAAATAACTGTTAGTGTCAGCTTATTCTGTACCCAAACTCCCGTACAGTTTTCTGTAACCATTGAGTTCTGTGATGACTGTGACTCTCATGCCCATACTTAGTTCCTAGTTTCTTGTGTGGATTTTTGTTTTCCTGCTCCACATGTGCAGTGGCTGGCTGTGCTCGCATGTTGTGTGCGTGTCTGTGCGTCTGAGTGTGAACTTTCATATTTCAATTGTGGATTTACAAATAGTCACTTGCTGAGAACACGTTATGGCAATGTGTAATGTGTGATTTCCGTTATCTAAAGTGAGACTTTTTCAATGTTAAAGGCTCAAATTTATGATCTTGAAGTTCCAGTCCTATCCAATTGGTTGTTCTAGAACTTGTCATTCCAAATCTGTTGGTTATACTCAGTTTGTTGGGATGAGTGGAGAGATAATAGGATTCTGCAGCATTCTGGCTTTCTTATCTTTGGATATTTACTTGCCATTTTGCTTTAGGATTTCAGTAAAATGTTTTTTCCTATCAGTTTACAGTACTAAACAAACCCAACAATCTGATACTGTCTCATTCTCATCAGGTTTTATCCAAGGCTCTGAATTAATGCCAGTATTTAGGATTTATCAGAGTTCTATGGCTCAAATTCAGTTCTATGTTCTATGGCTCAAATTCAATCCACTCTTGCCTTTTTTAAAAGCAATTGGAATATCTTGTACAATGGCAGTGTAATTAAGCAGTGGAGTAGACTTAACCCCAATTATTTGCTGCAGGCATCTGATAAAGACTTTTCTAATAAATAACCTAATTTTAAAATAGTAGAATAAATGTCCAAAAGCTAGCAAGCTTCATGCTTTGCAGAATTACACAAATTAAATGAAATCCAATTTGCCTGGGAACGGGCATTACTGATTGCAGAACACAGGAAGGAAATTTGGTAGCAATGCCTTGCTTTCCAATTTAACTTCAAAAACAATCCTTCTGTTTATTTCCACGAGTTGAATATCTGTGAGTTGAGTCAGTAACGTGCGAGGTGCTGCTCCCCAGGCCCTGCAGGGTCCCTCACTGTCCCCTCCTTGTTGCTCTTGCCCTTGCCAGGAGTGCTGCCAGGCATGGCCCCCCCCATCGTGCCCATGATCCACCCGCAGGTGGCCATCGCCGCCTCGCCCGCCTCGCTGGCCGGAGCCGCCGCCGTCTCCGAGTGGACAGAGTACAAAACAGCAGATGGAAAGACCTACTACTACAACAACAGGACTCTGGAGTCCACGTGGGAGAAACCCCAGGAGCTGAAGGACAAAGGTGCTTTGGGGTTTTTTTTGCTACTTTGTACTGGGAGCGTGGCTCAGGCTGTGTTCGAAAACACGAGCGGGAGTATTTCTAATCCCTCACCTTCCTTAAGAATATTTTAAGTTCTCATTATAAGGATCCACAGGAGCTGGTCTTCAGTCTGAAAGTTGCAGTGTTTCCCACTTTACTGTAAGAGTGTTTGGTCCCAGAGTTGCTTCCAAATCCTTTGCCTAGGGCAAATGCATGTTCCTGTGCCAGTAGAAAGTGAGAACCTCCCCTGCACACATGTTGGAGAAGATTCCAGTTGCAGACAGAAAGCGAGGGGAATTGAGGGGAAAAGTCAGTCATACTAGGGGCTGTAGGTCAGGAAAAAATGGAGAATATTGTGCTGAATTTCAGATCTTAAAAAGCTAAATTTATAAACAGATTTGGAGTATGAAGTAAAATAATGTTCCCTCTCCCTGTTCATGTAAATGTACATTAGATCCATGGGTGGAAATTACATTACATGGGAGGGAAATTACTCATGTATCATAAATAAGGAGGAAGAGAAAAAAGTCCTGTGGCTCTTACTCAGTTCATAAAGTCTTTTAAGAAAGCAAATCCAAACAGTTGTGCCTTTTATTCTCTCCTGAATTTTTGGTTACAAGAAGTCTTTGTTTAGACAAGTGCGAGACACTTACACTGTTGGTTCAATTAATGCTCATCTTCCTAATAAACCAGGTTAAATAATAGGTCTTTTTACTGAGATGGCAGTATCTAAGACTGCAAATGCTAATTTTGCTGAGAAAAGGTTATATGTTTTATAATTTTTGTAAATGGCAGCAGAGAAATCCCCAGGTGGTTCAGCATTGTCTCTGATTTTAATTTTTGTTTTTTGTCTGCAGCATTTAAAATGTGTGGTCTTCAGTGTTGCACTGTTGGTCAAGAATTATTATTGGTTTAGCATTTCTGTTAGTACCCTTTAGTCAGCCTTTTAGCATAATAGCTGCCTCACAATATTTCATTTTCCAGTACCAAGTAGATCTTGGCACAGGAGATAACTATGACTTTATAAGCAGACACTGTAAAGCCCAGGAGAGACAGAGAGTGGTGAGAATATATTGAAAAGAAGCTTTGGGTTGGTGTTGTGTTTAGAAAATTACACCAATAAAAAGAAATTTGTTGTGGTTCTGTAGTGGTTACTTAATAATACTCAAGAAGACTGCTATCTTTATTTAGAAAAAATGGAAGAGAAGGTCAAAGAGCCAATTAAAGAACCCTCAGAGGAGCCTTTACCAATGGAGACAGAAGAAGAAGAGTCTAAAGAAGAACCTATAAAAGAACTGCTAAAGGAGGTAAAAGACCTTGAACCCAAAATCCAGTCTGAAGTCTCTCATCCCTCAGCTGTGGCTGCATCAGCCCAGGCAGGTTGGCAGGAGCCATGGTTACTAATTCAAGTTCTTAAATTCCTGAGGGGATTTGAAAGCCTCCCTTTTTGGACTCAGATCTTCTTTTGTTAATTTTTTTCTACATAAGGAAAGAAGAACATTCAAAGGAAACATACCTAATATGTCAGTTAAGAAGTTAGTAAGAGCATGGGACAGAGGTTAGCTTATTACACAGATGTGGTGTTCTCTCACTGGTTTTGTGGTACTCAGAGAATGCAACTTGTCCTGAATGTTTGAAATATTTAGTAGTTTCTTCTCTCTTTCTTTGCTTCATTACTTTGAGCAGTTTGACCCAAAGCTCACACGTTCCCCCTGTGCTGTGACTGCTGAGTTCAGGCTGGTAGGAATGTGTCCTAGAAAGGGCTGTAGTGTTCTCAGTAAACTAAAGTAACTTTTCCTTTTGGAGGCATTTTGCTGTGCTGAACAGCATAGTTTTTGAGGATGCTAAGGGTGTTTAAATAAAAATGAACGCTTTTGTCCTGATTTCTGTGAACTTCAATGTAGTTTAATAGGCAAAACCACAGAATTCAGTTGCTGGGTTTGCTGCCACGCCACCCTCTTTGTTTCTGGGGTAGTTACCAGTTTGCTGATTTCTGCTACAGAGGTTATTTCAGGTTTTCACTGTTTTGTACTGTGAAAATATGAAATAAACTGATTTTAGAATAAATGAAAACTGCTTTGTCAGAAGAGACACCCTTACATCTGCATCCAGTCCCTCCTTTATTTCCAGGATTCATACAGATCTAGGAAGGTATTTAAGTAAGGTTTTGCCAAAGTAAAAATAAGTCAGAAGTTAATTAAATGCTTCAAGGTTTTGGAATTGAGATTTTGGAGTAGCAGCTGCTGTTGCAATTCCAGTGCTTCTGTTCTAGGCATGGATGAAGTGTCATTGTGAGCTGCTTGTCAGCGTGTAAATCAAGTTGGTTACTGTGTAATAGATAATTAGCCAGCTGTCATTGCCTGATCCTCAAACTTGTTTTTTCCTTGAGGAGCCAAAAGAGGAAGAAATGACTGAGGAAGAGAAGGCAGCTCAGAAGGCCAAGCCAGTGGCCACCACCCCTATTCCAGGCACCCCCTGGTAGGTACCTGCTGCCGTGGGACTGGCATGGCTGGTGCTGGGGACAAGTCACAGTGTGTGGAGAGCCTGTTCTTAGCGTGCTGCGTTTTTAAAATTTCAATTTCAAATTTCAATTAGTGTATTTTCAAATCCGGCAGTGGAGAAAAGCAGCGATTCAGGGTCACAGTTGGGCAGTAGGAGTGCCTGGCAGTTGTGCAGCCAGTGGAACCTGGGTCTGCGTGTGGCCATCGTGCCTCACTCTGTGAGCAGGTAGCAGGTGCCAGTGAAGGTAATGCAGGCCTCCCTTCCCATCCCAGGTGCGTGGTGTGGACTGGAGACGAGCGCGTGTTCTTCTACAACCCCACCACCCGCCTGTCCATGTGGGACCGGCCCGACGACCTCATCGGAAGAGCTGATGTGGACAAAATTATTCAGGAACCTCCTCACAAAAAGGGAATGGAAGAAGCAAAAAAACTTAGTAAGACCAATCTTATTGCCTTCTTAGGAAGCATCAATATAACTTACCACTTTGCTTTCCAAAGCTTGTAACATTTAAATAAGTGACAGAAAGGACGTACTGCAAAGGTGTATAAATGTGGAATGCAGCTTGCAGGTCCTTTGGGGAAAAGATATCCCATTGAAGAAAGTAGATAATAACAAAGTTAATTGTTTTGCTAAATGCCAAGAGGTTGAAAAACCCCACAGTTTTTACTGACTAAAAAAAAGGGATTGTGTTTGTTTTATAAGAAAGAGACCAGAAAAGATTGGTCATAATGTACAAATGGGCTCTCACAGAAGAGGAATTAACTTTGAGATCACCAGTTGGAATAGAGTTTGGAAATAGATGCCAAGAGAGAGAACATTCAAAAGGCTGCTGAGATGAGATTTCTCTCTGGCCTGAGTTCTGGGAAGTGGTCCTGGGATGATGTGTTGGCTTTGTAGTTGGAGGGGAGCAAAGTGCAGGTAATTATCTGTAATGCAGATCCAAATGTGCTTCATTAGCCTGTTTAGCCTGAGTTGTTTTCCCCTAAAAGTAAGAGCTCAGTGTTTGTCATTTTAAATTTCAAGTTGGCTAAAGGCCACCAGTCCTGTCCCCAGATTCCCCCAGTGTTACTCTGAAAGTGACTGAGAACCACGTGCCTTCTCCCTTTGTCAGAACACAATTGCTGCACGTCTTGTCCTTGGTTTGTGCATGAGCTTCACTCATAAGTTTAAAAATTTTCATTAATGTGAAATCTAAAGTCTTATTGAAATCTGTTACAGTCAGAGAAGAGCATGAAGCTGCAGAGGAAGCAAATGAAGATGAGCCTATTAAAATAAAAAAGCGCAAGTAAGTTTTTGCTTTTTCACTACCAAGTGATCTGTGTAGGAACAATAACTGAGGTTTGTTACTTGAGCCACGGCTGTTGTGTCCAGCAGAGCAGACTGGGAACAGAGAGGGTTGGTGAAAAGAGTCATCAGCTTTCTGCTGCTCAGCAGCTCAGATATTTGATATTTTCCTGAGATAGCTGAAACCTGTGCAGAGAGGAAATAGCATATGTTTTGGAAGCCATTTGTAATGGAAATAAATGGTGTAAGTTGGTGAATCCAAAGAATATTCTGAGTGTAGTGTGTCTTAAATAGCTTGCTTCTGTTATTTGTTAATTTCTGGGCTCAAGATTTCGTTGTCAAAATATCCTGCCACCTAGATTTTCATAGTGGTTTCTCTGTTTTCACACTGTTACAAATGTTTACAAGTTTGACTTACGTTTTTTGGTCTGGTTTGCCTTTTGGAAGTGATATATGAGATGCACATGGTGTTTCAAAAGTAGTTTTACCATGTTATTTGTGGTTGTGTCACCTTAGGGAGGATCATGGAGCTGTTAGCAGTAAGGGCTGGGGGTTTGTTTGGGATGAAGTGCATTTGCTCTTAGTAAACCTAAATCAGCACACTTCTCCAGAAGCTTTTTGATGGGTGAGGTCTCACCTGTGTCTCAGTGTTCTTGGTGTGATGACTGTGAGGTGTTCCCAACCTGCACAAACTGCCTCAGTGCCTCATGGCCCAGAACAGAAGGTTAGAAAATGAGTGCTGTGATGTAAAATCTCCTTATGCCTGGTAAAACCTTTGAATACAGCCAGACAGTGTTGATTGCTTTGAAGTCATCTGTTGGCACTGAAGTTACTTGGAATACCTTGGCTCCTGAGCTCGGGGTGTGAAATCAATTATGTCCACCTCTGAGAAAGGCTTTCATTGATTGTAAGCCTGTTCTGGGATGATCAATGATATCTACCCTGTCCTGGTGTGGTTTAGGTTCTGACCTCCAGGGCTGGCATTTTACTTCTCAGCTTACGCTTTCTATTTGGTTTTTTTCCAGGAAAGATGATATCAAAGACATTGATTCCGAGAAGGAGGCTGCTATGGAGGCTGAGATCAAAGCTGCTCGAGAGAGAGCCATCGTCCCGCTGGAGGCTCGGATGAAGCAGTTCAAGGACATGCTGCTGGAAAGAGGGGTCAGAGACCTCTGAGTGTGTGTGAGGGGGGGAGGGAGGTTCAGAGCACAACTCTGTATGGGTGTGTGAGAAGGGAGAGAAGGAGGGAGGGAGGTTTGTGCAGAGCTCTCAGTTCTTGGCGAGTTCCAAACCTGCGACACTTTGTGTGTGGAAACAATCTCATCCTTCCTCTGATCAATGGATGGGCTTGATACAAGGCTCCAGATTTCAAAGAAACTTAAAATTACAGCAAAGCTTTGATTTCTGTGGAACTGAAATGACAGGGTCAAGACATATAATTGCCTCTCCCCCTGCCCCGCCCCCCTTAGTTTTTTCCCCAAATTAAGTAATTACAAAGTGGAAATTGCCATTGAAGATGAATAGGACATATGAACTGGACGCGTCCTTAATGTTTTTGGAACTTGTACTGAGAAAAGCAGCAGCTTCCACTCAAGTGTGCACAATCTTATCCTTAAATGGGAGATGTTTTGCTTTTAGTTAACTAAATCTGAAATCTACTTGATGCAAATCAGTTTTGATAAATTAGACTAGTTGAATATGAATTTGGATAGTAACTAAAAACTGGAAGTGGTTGCAGCTGCCTACAGCTTCTCGAGGCTTTCTTTCAATGTACATTTTAATGTCACACAGGGTAGTAAATAAGTGTATTATCCTTTAGAAGTTTTCAGAGGAAATTGATGTTGAAACTTTCTGTGACAGCCTCTGTCTTTCATTAGTGATGAAAACTCCAGGATGAGTTTGGTTCCCTCTTTTCATGACATCTTAGTGTTTTCAAGGAAAACTGTACAACTCCTGTATAATTTGTATATTTATCTTTGATTAAAGGTCTCTGCCTTTTCAACGTGGGAGAAGGAGCTGCACAAGATCGTGTTTGATCCTCGTTACTTGCTGCTCAACCCAAAAGAAAGGAAACAGGTAAAAAAGTTACATTGACTTCCCATGCAGACACAGCTACTACAGGTGTATCTGAATCCTCAGTCTTTGTTTCTGCAAACCTTTCAGACTGATTAGTGCTGCAAGGGTTTTTTGTGATGATTAGAGTTTGCTTGGAAATGGAAGAAACCAGCAAGGGAGGATGTTGATAGGTGCTTTATGTCCTGTGGTTGGAAGGTCTCATTTTAACACAGGGGAAGTTGTATGTCTACAGAGCACTGCTGAAACCTGAATGAAATAGTGAGAGTTGTCAGCATCTTGTCAGAGTATTGGCATAATAAATAATCTAGCTATTTTCTTTAAAAAAAGTGTTTGTGGGGGAAAACTAAAGTGCATTTTTATTGTTAAGCAAGTTCTCACTTCAGCAGCTTTTCTTCAAGTGAATGTAGGGAAATGGAAAGCTTCAAGAACCTGGGAAGTGTCTGAAACATGGGACCCAGGAAAATGTTAACTGGAATGTGTAAGGGACTTCTTCCCAGGTCTCAGATGGTGTGTTAGGTACAGCACCCTGCATGTGCAGCAGCTTGGATCATTTCCATATTGAAGTGCAAGGTGTCTCTAAGATTTCTGCCTCTTCTGTGTTGATTCTGTGGTGAGAGGGAAGGAAAGAAGTGGGCTTTCCCCTCTCTTGTCCCTAGAGCTTCTGTGTGTCACTTGTGTGTTTGCTGTGGGTGACTGGTGTTTCTGTAGGTGTTTGATCAGTATGTGAAAACCCGAGCAGAGGAGGAGCGCAAGGAGAAGAAAAATAAAATAATGCAGGCCAAGGAGGATTTCAAGAAAATGATGGAAGAAGCAAAGATTAATCCAAGGTAGGAGTTTCTTTGGGGCTCATGTGCACAAGCTCTACTAGGATGCAGCGTGTTGGGTGGTGTTGGGTTGATTAACCTTGTACAAAATCGGCAAGAGGAGAAAATCATCAGATATTGTTGAAGTCTTCCTATGTGTGCTTGTATTCACCTAATCTGTGAAGTAATAGAACTTGTGATTTACATATTTCAAGTTGAAGAAATCCCCAGCATGCTGCCTGGATTGTGAGAAAGGCCTCGGATCCACCACGAGTTTTTTAATAACCCTGTTTCTTCTTAATAAGTCTTTCAGAAGTACTAGGGAGGTTTCTTGGGTTTAGATGGGGCTGAAGGGATGTTTTTGCTGTTACAAACCATGTCAATGATGGTATGATAAAATGTTCTGGTTGCTTTAATACAGCACTGATTACAGCCCCCTCACGTTCAGACCACGGGCAGCAGTAAGAGCAGAGGGATGACAGTGAAAGTACACTCAAGATTTCACTGCTGGTGTTATTTGTTTCACAGCTTCTGCTCACAGAGGTCATGAGATACATGCTTATGTCACCAGATAAGCTCCAAAGCATCCTCTTTTAGCATCTCTTGGCTCCTCTGGCATTAATTCTTTCCCAGTGAAATAACAGCTCATTTTTTTCACTTCAGCTCAGTTTTTTCCAGGGACTCATTTTGGAAATTTGGTGGCAGTGCTGCGGTAACTTTTAAATTGCTTCAGAGCTGACAAATAACTCAGTAGTAGGCTGGAAGACTGGAGGCATGGAAATGCCTTAACAGTTATGCTAGCTTTAGTATCCTCTGCTTTCAGCATATCTTCAGTATGTTGTGTTGGGACTGATTCTTTACCTGATTATGGGCTGGGGTGGGAAAGAGAATTCCAGCTGAAATACTATCTTGTTTAATCTTATCCTTTGTCTTCTGGTTTCAGTGTTTGTCTAAAGATATTGCTGTACTTCTGTGAGTGCCAGACTGGTTTTTTATCATCTCTCTCAGTCCAACATGCTCAAGAGTTTGTGTTCCACTTCACTTGAGCAGCTCTTGTTCTTAAATCTAGCTGTACATTCACTTTCTAATCCTTTTGAATAAGCTACCAAATTCTCTTCTTGTTTCAATTTACCCTACAGCAACAGTAGGCTGGATTTTCCAAGTCTAATTATTTCCATGCTGTGATGAAAACATTCGTATGATTATAAGTGTCTCACGTATTCTTGGGGCCAGATTTGCATCAGAGCTTGGAAAAAGCACAGTAGTGATTTTTTTCCGAGGTAAGTGGCAGTAATGTACCTACTGCACAGGTTGGAATCTGGCCCTGGAGGTGAGAGAACGGTCAGGGAAACGCTGTGGGATGAGGGGTTGAAAGCCCAGTGTTGCTGCCTCTGCCCATAGTGTTTGAAGGGGTTTCTGCACAGGCTCTGCAGTGTGCACTGCAGGGGGAAGAGCTGGTACAGCCAGTGTTCTGTGGGGACTCCTGTCAAAGGCTGGCTTTGCTGGTGAACTCTTAGCATGGTTTGGCTGCAAGTGAGTGCACCTGAGATTTTCAGTTTCACAGCTATGAAATACCTGGACAGACTGGTGGCTGAACTGCTAACCCACAGAAAGGAAAAGAAGAGTTTTATAGACAACTGAGATTTTTTTTCATTTCTTCTTGGTTGCACTGTAGTGTCTCTCTACATCTGCCCCTTCTGCAGGTGGCTGTATCTGAACAAACCAACCCTCCCTTGTAAGTCTCTGACAAACACCTCTTGTGTGAGTGCTGGCTCCTTTTATAGGGTTCATTGGTCGAGCAACTCTCTAGTGAGACCATAGGATTTGCCTTTTGGGTTTTTGTCACTTGTGCTCTGGCATGTATTGCAGCAGAGGAGATACCTCCCTGCTGAACCTGCCTGCCAGCCCAGACAGCTCTGCCAAATGAGTTCACTTGCCATTTTGTTGCAGAACTACTTTTAGTGAATTTGCAGCCAAGCATGCTAAAGACTCGAGGTTCAAGGCAATTGAAAAGATGAAAGATCGAGAGGCCTTGTTTAATGAGTTTATCACAGCGGCAAGAAAGAAGGAGAAGGAAGACTCGAAGACCAGGGGAGAGAAGGTAAGGGGACCTTGAGTTCCAGCAGTGTGAGTGGTGTGAGTGAGATGGGACAGAGCCAGTGCTTGGCTTCCCTCAGCCTTCCCCAGGACATGGGCCTGCACTTGCCTAGAGCTGGTACAGGCAAACGCTTCAGGGGGGTGCCTCTGGTCTTTCTGAACAATTTCAAGTTGGCAGTTTACTGACTTTTAGAATATTTAGAACTGAATTGTGTTTACCTGTGAAGCTGAATTTGCTTGAACAACAGCACTGTCTTTTTAAATATACCCAAGCAGTAACATTATCTTCTTAACTGAAGTAATGCTTGATTTTTAATTTTTTTTAAATTAAGTTCTTTTATCCTGATGCATGAAAAGGCAAAGGAGTCTTACCCTGTTTGGCTGGAACCCCAAAGGTTTGGCTGGAACCCCAAAGCTGGTCATTACCTCTCTGTTCCCTCAGTGGGGGCAGGCAGGACTTGCAGTTCCCTGAGGACAGTCTCTTAAAGTTTCAAACAGTTCCCTTTCCATCTCAAAGCAGGCACTTAGGGAGGGACTTTGCTTTAAAGCTTTGAATAAGCAGGTCTTTTGTATAAACTGCTGTTTATAGATTTAAAGGTCAGCTATTAGAGATGAATGAACTCCCAGTGTCACGTGCCTGCACTGGCAGGGGTGGGGAGCAGCTGTCCCCCCTGGAGATGGGACATCACATGGGGTCACCAAAACCTGGGGCCACTTACTGCCACGTCCCTGTGTGTGTGTGAGTGCAGAAGGTCTCCTCTGAAGGCCAGTCATTTTGGACATGTGGAATTCTGCAATTTTTGTTATGTAGTGTGAAATTATTGCAGATTTCCGTACCTGAAATCCTTGAAGGAGAGAGAAATGCTGGGGGACAGGTCAGATTTGGGGACAGTTTCATTCTTTGAGAAGGAAACTTTGCATATATTTAAAATCTGGGTGATCTGATTATAATTTAATTCTGTACTTGACTTTCTCAAACTTTATTGCTGCTGTTTTCCATAAATGATTGTGCTTTCAGAGGGGAACTGATGTAGTTCAAGACTAAATTTTACATACTGCAGTTTGATTGTGAATATGGAATTTTAAAGCATTTTTGCAGCTTAATAGTGCAGTTGAAGACTTTAAAAAATAAATACTAGTTTTGTTGTTGCATGATTGTTCTAAAGTTGAAAAGTTAAAAGAAGAGATTGTATTTGTTTGCTTTGAATAATGTTTTTTTTTTCTCCAAAAGCCTTTTGTAACCATTTTATGTATTCTGTTTTATAACAAGTGGATAGACTTTACAGTTATGTGCTGTGCGGCCTGTCAATCAGTTCAGTCTGACAGCTGTCAATCACTGACACGCAAATATTATGGGATTCCCTAGTGAGGAAAGCATTGGTATCTCTGTGTGGTGACTTTAGCCTCCCGCAGTTCCGGTACTTTACATTTTTTTAGTTTTTTTCCTTGTGAAGTGATGAGAGTTGTACCTGCAATGTGTTAACTGCCAAAAAAAAAAAAAAGACTTCTAAATACACCTGAAATGTTTTCAGCCTTATTTTCCTTTGATTTTGAAAGTGCTTAAAACATAAAAGAAAATGTAAGGCATTTAACCTGAAGCTTTCTCAGTCTGTCCAAAATCTTTACTTAGGGAGAATCAACTGTACAGAAATCTTTAACGTAAGGGTTTTAGATTATACATATAATGTTTGATTTTGCCTTATGGGGTTATGGCTTCTGGCATGGGGATGGAGCAGCCAGCTTTTCCAGTGGCTGGTTCTATTCCCATGCCAACACTTCCCAGGTGGCAGAGGAGTGGCAGGGGTTAAGGATGCCAGGGCAGGCACCGTGGGCAGGTAGTGGTGCCCAGGCTGAGCTGTGTGAGCTGTCCCAGGTGACCCAGCCTGGCTGGAATGCTGGGCTGCAGGCACCCTGCAGGTGCTGGGGGCTGTGCCCAGCCAGAGTTCTGGGTGATGCTCCACCTGGCTGAGGAGTCCCTGTGTGCACACACAGGGAACTCACCGTCCACAGAAAACATTACTCCTTGGTGAGATGCTTTAGACTCATTTAGTTTAGACATTTTAATCTTCTTTTTAAAATTTAAAATGAGCTGCCAACGCCTGTCCTGTGTACAGGGCACCTGAGTGAAGTGAAAACTGTTTCAGAGCACTGAGGCCTGAAGTGCCATTGTTTTTCCTGGGGAGGGAATTGGCTGTGCCCTCCTGTCTCCTGCCCAGTCGGGAGCTGGCAAGGCTGCAGCTGGTCCCACTGGCAGCCACACAGCTGGGCAGGGGCTCCAGAGGGGTTCAGGAATGAATGCTGGCAGCTCCCACAGGAACATCTTCCTGCAGCCCGGGGTGGAGGCCTCAGGTGAAGCTTTGTGTGGCAGCTGGTGCCACGGTGCTTCTGGCACCCTGTCCTGTGGAAAACACGCACGGTGATTTGTGCAAGAGCTTGGGGATACCCTTACCTTAGAGACTTCTGTCATAACAGCTGGGAACTGTTTGGTTTCTAACAAATATTTCAAATGCCATGGCTTAGAAAGCTTCATATTTTGAAACTGCATGCATGTTTTATGATGTTTTGAAACAACATTCTTAATTTTACAATGAATAAGCAGTTTGCTTAGCATTTTGTTGAGCTCCTTTAAGATAAAGCAGTAGTGCTGTAGCTGTAGCACAACATCCCACTGGCACTAAGGGGCTGGTCTCTGATCTCTGCTTTGCTGTCTTAGTCTCCTTTGGTATAGTAAAGAAAGCCTATAGAGCGTTTTATGTTTATATGTTAATATTTTGAAGAACTGAAAGTATTGGTGGGCAAGGCTGCAGAATGTTGGTGCTGGTCTTCATTCTGTTCCTGCATTCTGTAACTAAACACGTTTTAGAGGATGAGGATGTGCCAGGTCTCTGGCAAGCTGGAGCCTGCTCTGTCCATCTGCTCCCTTCCCTGAGGAACCTCGGTGTTCTGCAGCTAAACTGCTTCTCCTCGTTTCCCTTTTTTAAGGGATGGGGAGGGGAGATAAGTAGCAAGTAACAGCCAATCCTCCTGGAGTTTGGGTTTTTAATTAAAAAAAAAAAAAAAGCTGTGTTGAGTTGGTGGCCTGGCAGAGTGTGGGGTGCTGTGGAGGCAGAACCCTTTGCCCTGCCCACAGAGCCCTGGAGCAGCCCCAGCCCAGCCCCTGGCCTCTGCTTTGGGAGGGGAGGCTGAAGGGCCAGCCAGGAGTGTGTGGTGACCTAAGAGCTGAAGTGCAGCAGGAACACGGAGATCATCTTCCCCAGAAATCAAGCTGTCTAATAAAGTAGTTACAGCTGCTGGTTCTGGGACTTTGGATGAAAACGTGTTGCTAGTTGTATTGAAATAAAACCTGCTATGATTGATCCTCTGCCAGCCCTTGCAGTGGCTGTTGTTACAGACAAATGTGACATGCCATTTCCAACTGACAAAGTAGACTAAAACATTTTCTTTAAACTTTTATGTAAGTGTGCATGTCCATCCTAATTTACTTAATTACCATGTGTGGATAATTCTTTATTGGTTAGATCCATCTTAAGACTTTGCTCTTTGCTGGCAGATCCGAGCATTTACCTCTGTTAATTGTACACCTGAAGGATGAATCCATAAACACCTGATTTCTCTAGAGCCCTCTTTCAAGCTGCATGGCTTCTGGAGTACTGATACATAAAATGCTATCATGCAGCATCAGTAACTTGTTAATTTGGCACATATAAGAGCTCAAAAACAAGCTTAAATTGGAGTAAAATAATAAAGAGTGTATTGGTGGATCATTCTTTATAGAGTTCATCTTAGATGTAGCAGATCACCTAAATGTATCTGCTGTGGCAAAATTGGCTCAAAGAACAGTGAATTTGGGCTCCAGTTCTGACTAAATTCAGAGTTGTAGTGATTGCTCTAAATTGCAATGGTATGTAATGTTAGTGTGATCCCTCTGATGAAGGTAAGTCGGCTCCTTTTTTATAAAAGCAAACTGTGGGATATTGAAGTGTCTTTCTCAAGTGCTGTCTTTCTGTTTCTGTCTGTGTAACAGATCAAAATGGACTTCTTTGAGCTGCTGGCAAACCACCACCTGGATAGTCAGTCTCGCTGGAGCAAAGTGAAGGACAAAGTGGAGACTGACCCACGGTACAAGGCGGTGGACAGCTCCTCACAGAGGGAGGACCTGTTCAAGCAGTACATCGAGAAAATAGCCAAGGTGGGCTGGCAGCACTGGGAGTGTGGCTGGGGTGTGCTGTGGGCAGGCTGATGTGTCCTGAGGAGAATTCCACCCCAGAGTTACTGTAGGAGTACCCTGGAACTTAGAAGTTCTGTCCCTAGTGGGATGTTTGTGGGACCTGTGTGCATGCACACACACAATATCTGAGAGAAGTTATGCCTCAAAGATTCCAGTTAAGTCACTGGTGGTAAAAATGGCTGTAAAACTGCAGCAGCTACAGTAACCACATTGATTACTTCCTCCTAGGATGGGCTTCATTTCCTTTGCTGTGATTTTCCCTATCAGCAAAGCTTCCTTCAGGGATGTGTGTTCATATCCAGTTCCTTCACTGCTGCTTCTCTCTTAATCCAATATTCCTACCTTTCTCTTCCAGGCAATTAATGGTTGAGAATGTAAAACTGGGCCAACAAACAGGGATCCCCTTGGCCTCCCTTATTCAGAGTCTGTCACTGGACACAGCTCCTGGGAGAAGTTGATCTGTGACCAAACTTGTCTCTCCCCCATGTAAACCCTCTAATGCTTCAGCACGGCTCTTGAAGCAAAGTTTCCTAATCCGTAGATCCCAAATCCCTTTACAGTGTTTGGTTCTGAGCAGCCTTTAGTTTGACAGCGCCCTCCTCCTCTCCCTGATGCAAAGCGTTGCTCGTAGTGAGAGGAGTTTGCTGTTGGCTTGCAGAATTTAGATTCGGAGAAGGAGAAGGAGCTGGAGCGGCAGGCGCGCATCGAGGCGAGCCTGCGCGAGCGCGAGCGCGAGGTGCAGAAGGCGCGCTCGGAGCAGACCAAGGAGATCGACCGCGAGCGCGAGCAGCACAAGCGCGAGGAGGCCATCCAGAACTTCAAGGCTCTGCTCTCGGACATGGTGAGGCAGGGACAGGCTTCAGCTGGGGGTGCTCCCTGGGAAAGCCTCTCGGCGTTCGGAGTTCCGCTCCGAGGAGCTGGGATCCCACCGGGAGTTGGGCCGTGTGGGAAGGGAAGGCTGTGTGCTGGGGTGCTCATCCAGAGGGTGCTCTCCGGGCTGGAAACAGGGCTCTGGAAACACTGCAGAGCTCCTGGTGTCTCTGGAAGTAATGATCTCTGAGGCTGCCTTTCCAAGCACTCTGGTGAGCACAGAGCAGGAAGGAAAGGAGGGGGCTTGGATTTCCTGGTTTTGAGACTGCTCAGATAGGTCAGTGTGAGACCTCTGTCTGCTCCAAGCCGTTGCAGAGGGATTCCTTCTGCTGCTGCCTGTTGAGTGTTTGTGGGGAGCCTGCTGCAGTCTCGTCTTGAAAGCTGAGCATTTATCTTTTAGTTTCCCCTTAACTTCAAGCATGATAAAAAATTAGGCATATAATAATTATCAGTGAACTGTGGAAAAGCAGGTTTAAAAAGCAATGATCTTTGGCTCAGGTGCGTTCCTCAGACGTGTCCTGGTCTGACACCAGGAGGACTCTGCGCAAAGATCACCGCTGGGAGTCGGGGTCCCTGCTCGAGAGAGAGGAGAAGGAGAAGCTCTTCAATGAGCACATTGAGGCACTTACCAAAAAGAAGAGGGAACATTTCAGGCAACTTCTGGATGAAACTTCAGCGGTGAGAGCTGTTGATGTTCAAATTGTCAATCTTTGTAGCCCACTGGGATTTCTCTTTTTCTGTCCCACAATCTGATTGGTTAGGTTTTATTTCCAGGGCCTCTTTGCTTCATCATTCTCTTTTCTCCTCCATAACAAAGTCTGTGCATTATGTTTCCTTACCTGTTTAAATGGAATTTTACTTTGATTGAACATAAAGTTAATTTAAATATAAATTTCTAATAAGTGATCTTTTAATCTTCTTTTTATTTCTTCAGTACTGAGTTATTTGATAGTCTTCACTGTCTGGCTCCTTCAGATACTCAGGGTTTTTGCCTTAGTGGCCATCAGAATGGTCTTACCCAGTTCATCTGTTCTGATGTTCTCCTGCTGAGCCTGGACTTTTACTCTGCTCTTGCTGTGCAGTGCTTCCCTGATTCTGTGCATTGGGGGTTTAGTGAGGTTTCTCCTAGGTTGTGTGCCAACTTCAGGCAGCTTTCATTGAACCTGGAAATTTTTAATGCATTAGTTATTTTAGTCTAGAGGCAAGTTTTCTGTGAGTAACTTTTAACACAATGTATGCAATTGTACGAGAAAAATACTTCAGAAAGTAAATGATGTTTGGAGGACCTTGATCTGAAAATGCCATCTCAAAATGTGAAAGAAGAGTCACTCTGTAAAATCAACTAATTTTAAAGATACAACTGTAATAGTATAAGTAATCTGAACCCAGCACTTAACAGCAAGTTCACCAGTGGATTTGGGATACATTTAAAGGCTTCAGAGGTTAGTAGTGTTTGCATTCCATATTCTTAGAATCTAATTTACTTTTAACCTAAGTATTTTTGCTTCTTTTGAAAGATAACTTTAACATCAACATGGAAGGAAGTGAAAAAAATCATTAAAGAAGATCCGAGGTGCATTAAATTCTCTTCGAGTGACAGGGTGAGTGGTTTGCATTGCTCTTGCTGGCTTCCAGGCTGGTGCAGGGTACAGAGAAGTGAGTTGGTGGCTGCTGCAGTGGGTTCAGCTCCCTGTGGACACGGGTGTTAGTAGTTAAATATGATTTTTTAAAAACAAAAAATGTAGAATGTAAGGAAAAGTATAATTAACATGCAGTTACTGCTGGTGTTCAGTTGAGGTACTGGAGCTGCATTCAGTGGCTCATGTTTATCTTTCAGAAAAAGCAAAGGGAGTTTGAGGAATACATCCGAGACAAATACATCACTGCCAAAGCCGACTTCCGGACGCTGCTCAAGGAGACCAAATTCATCACTTACAGGTGGGGACTGCCGTGCTCCTGCAGGCCTTGGCTTTCCTTCTGCTTTGCCATACAAACAGCAGCAAACTGGGCTCTGTTTTTTCCTCGTTCATGTCTGTTACTCAAGTCTTTCATGCTGCTTAGTTAACACAGCACAAGTGTAGGCAACGAGCCTGTGTTCTGTGTGCCCAGTCCCCAGCTAAGGTGACATCTGTCTAGCTCAGAGGATGGCCAGGTCCCTGCACCCTTCCCTGGCTGGCCTGTCCCTGGTTGGCTCCCCGTGCTGCCCCGGGGCTCCCTGCCTCCACCACGCCCCAGTGGCATTCTCACGTTGCTTCCAGATCCAAAAAGCTGATCCAGGAGTCGGACCAGCACCTGAAGGACGTGGAGAAGATCCTGCAGAACGACAAGCGGTACCTGGTGCTGGACTGCGTGCCCGAGGAGCGGCGCAAGCTCATCGTGTCCTACGTGGATGACCTGGACCGGCGCGGGCCCCCCCCGCCCCCCACCGCCTCCGAGCCCACGCGCAGGACCACCAAGTAGCCACGGGGTGTCCAGACCCAGGGGTGTCTGTGAAATCCTAACGCTTGCATGAGCCATCTGTCAGGTTACACACATCCATTGCCGTGAATATATTCAAACATCTGAGGAGCACAGGCAGAAGCAGCTTTAGTGAGCATAAAATGATCTCTGGGGGGGGAACCAACAACGAGAAAAGCCCAGGTTAAAGATATTTGTGAGTTAATTGGAGCGTGACTGACAAATCCCAAGGTGTGGGCTGTCTGGTGACTGTGGGTCTCGGGGCGCTGTGTGTGAGGTGTGGGTACCTGGGGCTTTCCTCTCAGCAGTGTCCTACACGTGAGTCCCAAGGGTGATGGGGTTGTGGCTGGAGCGTGTCCTACGCCTGTGCCACCAGCTGCCTCCTGGTGCCCACAGTCCGTGCAGGAGGAGGTGACACGCTCTGGCAGCTTGAATTACTGATCACTGACAGCCCGCCCTGGAAACACCAGTCCCAGTTCTCTGCTTCCACCCTTGGGAATGGAACTAAATCTGTTAGAGCCAGGCTTAGAGCTGAGTGGAGAACAGGGACTTGGAGACCAAACCAGGTTTATTCACAGGCTGCTCTGTTCCTGCCCCCAGCCATCGATTTGCAGCAGTCAGGTTGCTCTGCCCAAGTGAAGTTCTGTCTAATGAGTTTTGCTCGAAGCTGGAAATCCCAGAGGTGACTGAGCAGGCCAGGACGGTTGTATAAACACGTTTTTATTTACGATAAAGTGATCTTTACATACTTCTGGATTAGACTGTGCATACCCCCTCTGGGCAATTCTTGTAAACTATACTCCTGTTTTGAATGTTAAACTTGTGTTTCTAAAGTTTAATTTTGAAATGTTGGGATTGTTCAGTTTATGTATTTGAACTACAATAAACCAACCCTTTTTATATATGGATTGTACAGGCCTAATCCCGATTTCTGTTGGATTTTGTTGGACTTGTGAATTTATGAGTAAAGCAAGCAACTGAAGTGATACTGCCTACATTCTTGGCTGTGCTGAGCAGAACAGGGCCTGTGGCACTGAGCAGTGTGAGGTCAGCATGAGGGCAAGGGGGATGAGCACAATGATTTTCCAGTTTAGTTTTTTTGCCTGTTGCTTAAACATGAGCTGGCAGTGCTTGCAGAACCAGTTTCTTTCTGCTGCTTGTGTTCACAGGTGTCTCTTGCTCTTAGAGGAGGGCTGGGGAGGGAGTCCCTTCTTCTCTCATCCTGATGAGATAACTTGTCAGGTGTTGGTGGCCAGGGCCAAGACTTGCAGACTGAGCATTAAGAGAGGGGTTGACAACGAGTGGGACAGTCTGGGGAGATTTGTGCTGCTGACAGCAGAATGTGGAGCTCTGTGGTGCTCCTGGTGAGAGTGTATGCCCTAAACTCGGGGTGTGTAGCTCCCCTCTTGGTGTCTGCCCCTTCCATTGGTGTGGGGGTACCCAAACCACCTGAAACCAGTGTCAGCCCATGCCCTTGCTGGGAGTGGAGTGGTGAGGATTGCAGCTGGCTAATACCAGAAGTGTGAGACCCTGTGGGACATGTAGCTCCCCCCAGAAAGTACAACCACAACAGGCTGGGGAGCCCTGTGGGGCTGGGGAGCCCTGTGGGGCTGGGGGAGCCCTGGCTGGACTCGGGGATGATCTCCCTGTGTAATAACCAGGCCAGCTCATTCCAGGGCCCAGCTGCCAGTGCAGAGCCCCCTGCCTCCCCAGCACAGGGTGGGCACAGGGGGACCCCACTGCCCTCCCCATGTCTGACATGGCACATCTGCCCCTGCCAGCCAGCACAGGGCCCTCATGTGTGGCCATGGTCGTGTCTGGGACACAGGTGGTGCCCAGAGCAGGTTGCTCTGTCCCTGTGCTCACTGCCTGGCACTGCCAGTAACTGGATTTCCTCTTGCTCAACATAGCCCAGTGGGAAGCTGTGGTTTTGTTATGGCTGGTTTAGAATGTTGTGAACTTGTTCATTAAATAACATGACTATTAATTTTAATTGATCTGGTTTATGGAGACCAGATGTTCATAAAGATTTATTTATTCTCTCATTCTGTGGATAAAGCAATCATGCCCACATGCAGGGCTCTTGGCTGTGGGTGCTGCTGGTGGATCATGGAGCTGGTTCCCCCTGGCAGCCCCTTAGGCAGAGTCCCCAGTTTCCCCAGAGCTAGAGGGACAGCCCGTGGAATCCTCATCCAGAAAGAAGGTTGGCTTTAAAGGATGCTGACCATTTCCCTAGCACCATTCCTATGGCAGCCCAGGAGGGCTCCTGGCTGGCCCTGCCCTCAGCAGCCAAGCACTCTCAGCAGAGATTAAATCCAAGCAAGTTTAAGAAAGGGAAAGAAACTCCGCTTTTGAAAAAAGCTGAACTCTAAGTTCTGCCTTGTGGATTTGAGATCCAGCAGCCCAGAATGTGCTGCACCCGATGGAGCAGAGCCAGGGCTGGGCTCCGGCTGTTCCAGCTGGTTAAGGTCCTGCAGTTAATGTGAAGGTAAATGAGTGTCTGAGGAACATCTCCCTGACTGCACAGTCCGTGCCCTGCAGCTGCTAATTAAGGGCTGCTCGTTGAATTCACCACCAGGAGCAGCCCAGAATTAGGGCAGGGACTGGGGAGGGGCCGGCAGCTCCTTCCAGGGCTACATCAAATACCGAGGTTCCTGTGCAGTGCTCCCACTCCCACCTTCCACAGTGCCCCACAGTCCCACACCCTCAATCCAGGATCCCCGGGGGCTTGGGGATCCTCTGTCACCCTCCTCAGCCCAGGAGCCTTCGGACACCGCAGAGGCACAACAGGCACTGACTCCACACAGACACGTTTGGGACATCTTTACTTCTGACACCGCAGCGCAGGCTTTCCTTACAGAACCAAAAAGGAGCATTTTCTTATAAAATGGTTCGTTTACTCTTGCTATTTTATTTTACCATTTCATTTTTAAAAAAAGTTACTCCTGGAAGCCGTCCCTTGGAGTAAATCCGTAAGCCAGTGCACTTTGTTCTTCCCTTGGAATGGCTCCTCCGAGAGCGGCGCGCGGGGGCCGCTGCCCCCAGCAGCTCCTGGTGTCCCGCAGTCCGTGAGCTCTGGGGCTGTCGCAGTTCCAGGACGTGCCACGATCCTCGTGGTGCCCGCAGAGAGGCTGTCCCGGGCACACCTGGCCCTCGGTGACTCGTGTCCCATCCCCGGGTGCTGGGGGTGCCAGCTGCCCCCTGGGCAGGGATGGCAGCAGGGTCACCCTTGGGGAGCCACTGCCGAAGTGACCGTGTTGAATTCTGTAATTGACTTCATCTGCTTCTTGCGGCAGGAGCAGTTTTCAGATGTACAGAAAATACAGTCAATCATTTTTATTGAACAGTTGCTCAAGTAAAGAGGGACCTGACCAATCTGTAGAGTGGAAAGAGGCAGCCTTGCCATGCAAAGAGAAAGAGTTACTGGTTTTATTATTATTATCATTGTTATTATAATGTAGAACTGCAGACAGCCTCTCTCTGACACAGTCAGGGGCTAACAGCAATATACAGTTGGATTCTTTTTTAGGTCATAAATTAGCAACTTATACTTTATCTTTAAAAAAATTGAATAAATAAATAAATTAATTTAAAAAGAGAGAAAGAGAGAGAAAGAGAGAGAAAGAGAGACAGTCAGTCACGACATGCAAGAGCTCACAACAGAACGAGAAAAATGACCAAAGCAAAGCCCAGAACTGCAGCAGAGCCCAGGGCTGGTTTGGTTTGCGATCAATGCAGGTCGGAAGCATCGTTTATAAAGGTATTTCATATACCAAAGAAGGCACCACAGTATCTACAAAGCCAAATCCTCAGGAGGGTTCTGGGGGCTGGGGGGGCAACCTGGCTGGAGCAGACACATCTGGAGGTGCAGCACACACCCCCCTCCCCCTTAAGCTTGTCCATTGCAAAACTGAACTTTTCCATTTTACGTTTGGTTTTGCTGTCTCTGTTGGTGAAACACAAAATAATTGTAATAAAAAGATAAATGTGGAAAATGGCAAAGGGAGGCAACATTCCAAGCTTCAACACAACAGGTGGAATATTTCTGGGATCAGGTTTAAAGCAATTGGAGTGGGACCACTGCCACCAGAGCTGGCCAGAGCCCACGGTGTGTTATCACATCAATGCCTTCCCCAGCTGTCAGCCCCCTCCACATCCCCTCCTCAGCCCTTGGCAGAGGGCCACTGCCACCCCAGCACTGCCTGGGGACACGGCCTGACATCCTCACACTGCCCTGTAAGAAGTCTCAGCTCTCCCTGTGTAACTCTGGTGTCTGAGGGGTGCCCCAGTGGCCCCTGGGCCGGGGTGCCCCAGTGCTCCTCTGCACAACCGCGATCTGCAGAGCAGGAACTGAACAAAGAACAGAAAGGAAAGGAAAACAAAGAAAGAAAGAAAGAAAGGAAAGGAAAGGAACAGTTGAAACCTTGTGTTTACTGGTATCAGTACATGAGACTCCTAAAGAACACCTGGTCCTCCTAGTTAACCTTGTCCTGGAATATGTACAGGTTGTTCGTGGCTGCCACAGCGATGATGTTCTCAGAGGGGTGCCAAGCTGTGTGCAGAATCTTTTTGCTAAAGTCCAGACTGTCCACGCTGATCTCGTCTTTCCTGCGCTTCCCACCCACGCAGACCTTGCGGGGTTTGAGGATGGCACGGGGTTTGCTGTTCTCCCGCGACGCCTCCAGCGTCACGTCGCGCTTGGTGTTGCGGTCGAACATGCGGAAGAAGTTGTTGTAGGAGCCAGTCATGATGACACTGCAACGGGGAAGGACAGATGATTTTCACACCTTTTCAGAGGCAAAGTGCTGGTGACCAGAGGCAGACTGAGCACTCAGAGGCATGATGAGGTTTGGGTAAGCACTGGAATTTGTCTCAGGCCTAGTTGTGCCTTGTCAGCTCACTCTGATGGCTCAGACAAAAACCATGACAGCCCTGCCAGGGGCTCACACGCTTCCTGCCACCCAGCTCGGTGTAAGTCACACACGGATACCCATTATCCCCAGATTCTGCAATCTGCAGCTAAACCCCTCGCCACTTTCCTCCAGCTGTGGGTGACAGAGAGGCAGAACAGTTCCTGTCCAGGAGAGAGCAGGACCATCAGACATCCCCACTTGTGTACAGGCTGCAGGTGGTCCCTGCTGTGCCTCTCCGGACCCCACACCAGCCAAAGGCCAGGGAAGGGGCTGCCAAGGAGCCACGGGACCGACCCAAAGCGAGCTGAACGCAGCCACAGCACCACATACTCACCTGTCAGACCCGTTCCAGACACACTCAAACTTGTCAAAGATGCAGTCGTTCTCGTACAGCGAGCAGAGCTTGCTCCGCAGGTAGTCATGGACCTGCCAATGGGAGGGACAGGATTAGGCCCCCACACTGACCAGCACAGCCCAGGGAATGGCAGACTCAGCCTGGCTCACCCAGCCCAGCCGAGCTGGCAGCATTGGGCACTGCCTGGCACCTCCTGCCCGCCCACAGCTGTCATTCTTGTCTCAGCACCTCCAGCCACACTCTGCACATGGCTTGGGCAGCACCAGGCAGTGCCAGGGGACATCCCCCGGCAGAGGGTGACAGTGACAGGGCTACTGCTCTGCACCAGGCTCCCACCTGGCCCTCCCAGCTGCCAACACCGGAGCTTTCTCTCCTCACCCGCCCCCAGCCTGGGGACATGGTGATAACTCACCAGGCCACTTGAGCCTACATTTAACAACTCTGCCCTCCACCACCGACAGGCAAAAAGCTCCCACACAACAGGGGCATACCCGCCCAGGTGCTCCTGCCACTGCCCAGAGTGTGGCTCAAGAAGGAGCCCCGTGGGTGCCCCACTGCTGCAGGCTGGCTGTGCCACACTCACCTGGTAGGTCTCAATGGGCCGGTTCTCCATGTTCAAGTCCCACACCTTGACAGTGAGGTAGTCCCGGGTCATGATGTACCTTCCACTGTGGCTGAATTTGACATCAGAGATTGAGGAGATGATCTCAGAAAAAAATGATCGGTTACTTGGGTCTTCGGGCTCTTCAAAAACTGTGCAAGAGGAGAGAACAAGCCCCAGCATTAGCTGAGGCGGGGGCTCCCTGATCTCAGGCCAGGGACCTGCCACCCTGTCCCGGCACCACAAGAAGCTTCTGGGAGAGAGCAGTGGATGCTGTACACAGCACCCACAGTGCTTAGGTTTATCACCCCCTCACCAAGTCTTGGAGCGCTAATAGAGTTAGAAAAATGTCTGAAGTGCCCATATAAATGATCTCTACAATGCAGAAAAGGCACTGCCCACAGCAGGACTCAGAGCTGCGGCCTTTCACCACCAGCAGAAACCTGGAGGCTTTTTCCATATAAAAAGTGATAGCAACAAGAAAAAATAAAGATCTCAGGCAGGCAGAAAGCAGGTGAACCCAGGACGTGTCTCTGTTGCTCACAGCAGGCCAGTGATGAGGCACTGGTGTCCCTGTGAGGGCTCTGTCCCTGGGTGCCTCTGGGGATGGGCAGTCGGGCCATGGCCTCCTGCTCTGCTGTGGACGTGCAGACCCTCCTTGGTCCCTGCACTGGCAGCAGCAGGGGCTCTGCTGGCACACAGGCAGGGCTGTGACCAGGCTCCCAGCACACACACGGAGGAGATGCCAGGGTGGGGGACCCAGCACACTGCCCAGGCCCTGAGTGGGGCTGTGAACCAAAGCCAGTGGCCGGGCAGGGCAGGGGCTCAGGGCAGCTATTTTTGCTTTTGTGTGGCTTTGCTCCTGCTGCAGAAGCAGATCTGGGCTGCTGAGCTCATGGAAAGGATTTCTGAGCACTAATTCTCTCTTACACAACAAACCTACTTTCTCTGGCACTGAGCGGGTGCTGCCCTGCCCGCACCAGCTCCTTCTGCCAGCTCCCTCCGCACAGGGAGCGGGCTGGACCTGAGCTGGCCCTGGGGGTGAGGCTGACAGGGACGGCAGCCTGGAGTGCCGGGGGCAGAAGGGGACGAGGTGCCAGGCAGAGCCCAGCCCAGGGGGTGTCCGTCCTCCCGCTGTGCCCCCTCTGAGGCCGTGGAGCCGCACTCACACTTGGCGTGGCGGTCGCAGAGGGCCGCGGTGCGCATGTCGCACAGGCGGATGGTGCCCTTGCTGCTGCTGTACACGAAGGTGTTGCAGTGGTGCGGGTGGAACTCGGCCGCCGTGATCACCTCTGTCAGCTCCTCCATGTTGGCCGGCTTGATGTCCACGATGTCTGGCAGGGCTGGTCAAGGAGCCCATCAGCCCAGCCCAGCCTCCTGCCCGTGTCTCTGGCACCGGGGCTTCCCCTCGCCCCGCGCAAACGCGGTGTTCGGGGCAGGCTCCTCCATCACAGGGCAAAACCTGCCTGCAGTGGGACCAGCCCGCACCAGCAGGGCAAGGCCGAGATCCAGCACGCCTTCTGCTAAGCTGGGAACTCCAGCTCTGGTACCACGGCTGGCAGACCCTCTGTGGGGCAGACCTGATCTGCCCACCCACCCCGGGCCTCAGTAAATGTCTTTTACCGCAACTCTGTGGCGTGGAGAGTAACTATACTGAAAACAGCAATGGCAGCAAAGCCCAGGGCACAACAACCAACAGGAAAGCCCTGTCTAAGTCCCTCGGGCCATGAGAACTCCCTGAGGTTTGACACAGGGTCAAATTGCAAATAAGCAGGCACCACAGCCCTCCTCTCCTGCAAGCCCCTCAGAGCTCCCATGGCCACATGTCTGTGACTGCCGAAATCCTCTCCATCTGCCTAAATCATGCCCCAGGGATTTCTCAGCAGGAAACACCATATAAATACCACCAACGATTCGTGCCCTGCTCATTATTTCCAACGTGCTGTTACAAGTGTGACTGTCACAACCTCGTTGTGGAGCGGTGACTGGCAGCCTGTCACCCGCTGCAGGGTGTAACGGGCTGCACCATCAGTGCTGCCATCTTGCCCAAGGCATCTGTCTCCTCCATCACCTGCAGACCCCCCCCACTGCCCCACCAGAGCCTGCAGGCAAATTCAGAAATGTGTCACCCACACTTGGGGTGCCAGCAGCAGGGGTGGCAATGCCAGCTGAGCCCTGTGCCGTGCAGGGAGCAGCTCCATGTGGGAGTCTGGACACAGCTTGGCATCCCACGGCGGCACAGGCAGAGGGGAGAGGGCAGTGCCTTGACACATGGCCCCAGGGTACCTTCAGTGCTCTGCAGGCAGCACTACTGACCTCCTGGACTCTTGCCCCCCTTGCCAGAGGGTGATGCTCCTGACTCGAGGCACCACCACTGGGTGTGGGGCTAAGCCTGGTGCAGCACTGCCCGCTCTGTCCCCATCCCCATAGCCATGGGCACGGCCCCGCTGCTTCCCTTGGGCTGCACCTCGCTGGGACCCAGGGCCGCCCCCAGACCCACACACACCAAAGGATACTAAAACTTTGATTTGTGATTTCAAAATTCCACAGGTTTATCCTCAGGTCATCTGCTGACATGTAGGTCTCGTAGTCACTGTTGACGGAGATGGAGTTGATGTGGTAGGTGTGTGCGTTGGCAAACACCCTCCGGGGAGTGGCCTCCACCATCAGGTCCATGGGCCGAAGCACGGGCACCTGCAGGATGAGGAGCAGAGTGTCACACGCAGGGACAGGCTCCAGCCCACTGCCCCGACCCACGCCAGCACCTGGCATGGGGGGATGCACTCACGGGGTCCCACAGAGCTCTGGCTGCCAGCGCTTCCACCCACCCACTCCTAACAGGCTCCCTCCAGGGAAACCTAATGCCTTCCCAAGTGTATGACAGAGGGACAGGCAGACTCAAACGCCATCTAATTTTGTGAGAGGCTCCAGGATGGTTAGAGCACTGTAAACCAGGCTCCAATCTTGCTGCAGCAACTGTTCCAGCTTTGAAACAAAAGCACAACCAAAGAACCTCTTCTGCCTCGTTTTGTCCCTGTTAGCCAGGATCCAAAATTCCTGGAGCGTTTCTCATAGAAATACATTTCTTGAGAGAGCCAGGTCAGCACATTTTTCCTTTAAACTTTTTTGCATTTGTCTCACAATGAAGTGATGGAGGTAAGATATGAGAGGGGACAGAGTGAGGAACACAGAGCCAGGGACAGAGGGAAGGACCAGGAACAGAGCTGTGGGAGTTTGCTGTCAGATAAATCAGCATAACCCATTGGGGAGTGGGGAGATGCAGAGGGGACCATGTGTGTGAGGAGTGGGGTCAGAAAGAACTTTGGACACAGTGCTCTGCAGGCAACTCAGTACACCAGGAATGTGTCAGCCCATGCTCCTGCTCACCAGTGAGCTCTTTCCTCCAGCTGGTCCATTACTTGCATTATCTGTGTGCTGCCTGAAGAGATTTCCCTTGGCTGCAGAGGTGGGGATGGGAGTGACGGCCAGCTCGAGTGACACGAGAGCACTGGTGCTGCCAGCCCAGAGCCTGAGCCTAATGTGATGAGCCTGTGTGCTAATTGCACCCGACACAGCCAATGAGGCATCATTTGGGCTGAGAGATCCTGCTCACCCAGCTGGGGCAGCCTGCACACCCAGCTGGGGCTGGGACAGTGCTCACCCATCTGGAGCTGGGACAGTGCACACCCAGCTGGGGCTGGGGACAGCCTGTGTCTGCTGAAGGCTTCCCCTGTCCTGAGTTAATGATACGCTCACCCCTTCCTGAGCTGTGAAACTCATTTTCTGGATGGTTGGGATGGAGAGAGCTGGCATGTCCTGGCCCCTCCTACCACTGCTACTGTGCATCCTCAGCCACCTGCAGTCCTAAATGAAGGACCACAGCACAGGGGACATGGGATCAGGAATTGCCCCCATCCCGAGCAGGCTTCCCCTTTCATTGTCTGCCATGCTGACTGTCACCAAATGTGCCCTGCAGAAAAGCTCTACATGGCCGAGCTCTCTGTGTCATTCCCAGTGCCATGATGGACGTGGCCTGTGGAATTACAGAGATTCAGCATTTCTCAGGAATGCCTCATGCTCTGCCCAGAAATGCAACATGGCAGCAGCATTAACAAAACATGGATCAATATACAGGGGAAAGGCTCAAAGACTCAGCTCCTGGGAAGGCACAAACCTCCCAAAGCCAGTGGCCCACGTGTGCCAGGTTTGAGCTGCCCCTTCCTGGGGGTCAGGTGGGGATATGAAACTCCCATACAGCCCTGCAGTGGGATGGGACACAGCCACCTGCACCCAAGGTGAAAGCAATGCTGGGAATCCTCACAGGACACACCAGAGGCCAGAAATTCCCAAAGAGTGTGAATATGACAGGGCTGACTGCAGTGGGACCACTCACACATTTCTGTGCAGTGAGGAGGAACATTCTGCTGCCAGTTAGCTCCATGGAAACCTTCTGGGCACAATGGACTGCACTGGACTTACACTGAAATCCCAACCTGAGCCAGAGCAGTGGCCATTAGAAATCCCAACAAATAATCCAGTAGGTGTCTACGCAATCCCCACCTTGCCAGGGTGAGCAGCTGCAGCCACAGCTCTGTGGTTACCTGTGGTAGGTGTGGCTGAGCTGGCTGCGGGCAGCTTACCCTGCGACCTGTGGATGGGCACCACTGCACCTGCCTTGAACAGACCAGGACAACCAGCCAGGCTCTGAACTGGCACATGGGGGTGATGTAGATGCTCCTGCATCCACAGCAGGACACACATCCCCCTGTGGTGACAGCTGGACAGTGGCAGTGCCAGGTCAGCACAGTGGGCGACCGCGCAGCCCCGCTCCCCCAGCCCTCCCCCTGCTCCACACCAGCATGGCCAGAGCTCAGCGTGCTCCACAGGATTTGGTCAAGAGGGATTAGTCAAGCTGAAGCTTGGATTGACCCCAGCCTTGAGTCTCCGAGAAGGAAACTGTAATCCTGTCCCTGGCAAATCAGGGAGCAGAGTGAGTGCTCAGGGATAAATCCAGTGAGTTTTCCACCTGCCTCAGTGGCTGAGCTCCTCCAGCAGCTGAGCTCCTCCAGGCACACTCCCCAGCATTCTTTTCCTACCTACATAAGTTACATTCTCTTACTGCCCAATGCCACCTCAAGCTTAGTATTTTGCAGACAAAACGAGCATCAAACACTATTTTCATGGCAGACTGACAATTTCACACTGCTCAGAATTTTGTCACATTCGACCTGCCCTGTGACACGCAGAGGGGACCTTCCTGCAGGAGGACAAAGCTGCTGCCTCACTGCTCACCTGTGCAGCTGATGGAGCTGCTGCTTCCATCTCTCGTCCCTGCCTTGCCACTGAAATGCTCTGCAGGATGTGTACAAGGAAAGAGACAAATCTCTTTGCTGAGGCAGGAAGGCAGCAGCAGCACAGCAGAACTCCCATCACAGCCACTCTGGGACTGCTGTCAGGGGAATCAGGGCCAGTGGGGCACAGCCTCCCTGGGAAGCTGTGCACAGGGGCCAAGAAATCTGAGTGCTTCGGCAAAATGGGAGACACAAACCAGGCCTTAGGATGGAATTTGCTGGAACTGAGAGAGTGAAGTGGCAGCTCTTAGGAGAGGGCTCTGTGACAGCCACAGACACGACACAGGCACACAAGGGCCCTGCCCCTGCCCCTCCCAGCAGCAGCACAGCCCCCAGCGCCCGCCGGCCCCGGGGCAGGGGCACTTGGCTGTCACCAAGAGAGGGAACAAGCGAACACATCCTCCCTCTGAAAAGGGAAGCCAAGATATCACTTGTGTTAGTGATCTCCAATGTACCTCCCAAGGCACAGGTACAGCCAGTGGTGCTCGGGAGCACACTGAGGCAGCCACACAAGGTCAGAGGGCTGCAGCTATTAGACTGGGGGTGATTCAAATCAGCAGAGCTCTTCTAATGACAGTAAACACCTCACTACACAGCCTAGCAGAGTTAAATATTCTTTTTGCACTATGTGGGTTAGAAATTCCTCTGAGGATGATGCTCATCAAGTGCATTTAAACCATTAAGCCAAATGGGTGAGAAATTATGGCAGCAAGGTGCATTTAAAACGCTTTTTCACTTGTCTGTGGTTGAAAATTAAACCATGGATGGATGTGGCTTTAATTTAAAGTATACCCATCACAGGACAATAACATGTCAGATTTACACCAAGCTGCAGCAAAACAGTTAGAGCTATGTAAATATCTGCCTAAGGAAAATCATCAAAACATTGGATCAAACGGGGCTGGTGGAAGACTCCTCAATCTTCTGTCCTCAGGGACCACAGGCTCTGCATAGCAGATATCAATAAGCATCACACCGAGCCCCTAAAACGTGTTTGACCTCCCAGTGCCCTGTGCTGGCAGCTCCCAGGAGCAGGAGCGACAGTGCCTGACCCCAGAGCAGGGGCAGACACCCAACAGCAGCTCCTCCAGCACTGAGCTGCTACCAGGAGTGCACGGGCTGAGAGTACAACAAAGGCTGAAACTTTCAAGGCAGTGAGTGGACTCCAAACTGGTTTGGTTCTCTGGTATTTCAGTATTGCTTTCTACAGGGGAGAAAGAAATCCCAGGGCCTTCCCAGGGTGTTTGACCAGAGAAGGAAGCACCACCTGGGAAAATACCCGTAACACTGCTGCCTTTCCAAATCCTGCCTCCCAACCTGCCGAGGGCTGACAGCCCCAGCTCCAACAGCCAAACACCGAGCAGACCTCTCCAACAGACTGTCAGGTATCAGCACATTAGGCTGGAAACGCTGCCTGAAACACAACAGCAGATACACAACTACATGAAATAAATGCTCTCTTGCTTTGTCAAGAAAAACGCTGCCAGTCACCAGGAGCAACCCTGTACAGAGACAAGAATTAACTGCCTGCCCAGGGTTCTCCACGGCTTCCTGCACAATGGAGCTGGGACCCACAAAATGAGGCAAGCACAATCATAGCAACAACTTTATATGTGTAAATATAAAATCCACCAGTACTCAAAATGCAAATTCTGTGCAAGGGTGTTAATAAATAGCAAGCTGGTCTGGTCTGATTAATGTCATGACCAGGAGGAAAAGTCATTTGGAGGAAGTACTTCTGCTCCTACAGCAGCAGCAGTATTTGGGAATGCTCCAAGCTGGGAGAGCTTCTGCCCTGCCTCCCCACTGGGACGGGCCCAGCCTGTGGGGCAGCACAGCACACTGTGGCACTGGGGTACCAGGCATGGGACACAGCATCAGCACAGCCACGGCAGCTCCTTCACCCACTGCCACCCCTGCAGCACACACTGCACCAGCCTTGGCCCAAGGATGCCCTTCGACACCAACCGGGCGTGGCAGGGTGACACTGCAGGGTGGCGCTGCAGGGTGGCACTGCAGGGTGACACTGCAGGGTGGCACGGCAGGGTGGCACGGCAGGGAGGCACTGCTGGGTGGCACTGCAGGGTGGCACTGCAGGGTGGCACTGCAGGGTGGCACTGCAGGTCCCACGGCACACAGGTGACACCAGGAGCAGCTTTCACCCCAGACCCTGCAGGGAGCGGCTGCCCCACACTCACCCGCAGCACGGTGATCATGGAGGGGTCTCGGAGGCGGCCATCCTCATCCTTGAGGTTGTATCCCTCCGGCCTCTTGTCCCGCTCGCTGACCTTCCATAGCTTCACAGTCTTATCTGGAGGAGGAGAGAGGAGAGATCAAGGTGGCTGCTCCCTGAGCCACCCACTGATGGACACGCCAAGGCGTGAAGAACCTCCTGCCTGCCCCAGTGCCCCCTCCTGCCTGCTCCAGTGCCCCCTCCTGCCT
>VYXF01000362.1:54321-82571 GCA_013397295.1 Polioptila caerulea
GGTGGGTGGGTGGGTGAAGCCCCACTTGTCCCTTTGAGCAGGAGCTGAGTGGATACATTCAGAGTGATGCTGGAGGCTTAAAGTTCAAGAAAAGCAGTAGAATAATTAAATGAGAGGAAGAGGAGAAATGAAATAGCGCTGGAAAGGCTGATAAAGTGTCTACTACATATGTGATGGTTAACCACTGAGGTCTCTTCAGCATATGTAGAAATAATTTTACAGCTTTAATTTTGAGAAAAATTTAAAACTATCATCGGACTGTGACATGTCTCATGCTCAGATCTGATGCTTTCCTTCCAGTGTAGCTGAGGACAGGCTCTGCTGACTCAGGCCACAGCAGCTAACTGGGGCAGCTCTGGAAATGGTGGGGACCATCCCAGGCAGCAGGAGCTGGCACAGCTCCCCTGGCCAGGCTGGCCAGCTGCCCACCAGTGCAGGGCCATGCTGAGGGCTGAACACACTGCTCCCGCAGGCACAACCTCCAGCTTCCAACAAAGTATTTGCTAACACTTCCTAGGCAAAGTTTTGGAAGGGAAACGTAATTGTTGCATCCATCTACGCTTTCCAGAATTTTGGTGGTATGAGGGGCTCTTGGGGTGGTGTCATCTCCCTGATGGGCACTCCTCACACACTCAGATGTGCTCCTGATCCCTGTTACACCTGGGGCAGAGGAATGCAGGCAATGCGATGTTTGGAAGGTATTGGGCAGGAGGAAAACTGGCCCTGCTGATGTTAATAGCTGCTTTTCAGCTCGTAGTATGCCAGGAGAGCCCTGAGCTTAGGAGTGACACAGGCGGATTAGGGAACAGCAGGATGCTTCACTTAAAAGGATAAAATGGGCATTTTGCATTCACTGGCACCTACCTCCTGCTCACGCTGAAATATTACAACCCGGCCCCCCTTGTCCCCTGTTGCCAGTAACTCTCCAGTGTGGTTGAACTCAACTGTGGAGATGATGTCAGCTGGTAAAGAGAAGACAAAGACAATTTAAGTAACTGCAGCCTGACTTCCACAGGCATCCACATGCCCCGTACAGCCACATGCCTTGTTGGTGCTCTGTACCCTGTGGCATCTCCATAGATCCCTGTTTTTCTACTGTCTCTAACAATAAACAGACTCAGCATTTCAGAACTATGCTGTCATGAGCCCAGACCTGCCTGGTACTCCTGTCCCCTGCCCTGGCCTGTGCCCCAGCACCGGTTCCAGTGGGATTTCCAGGTCCTGTGCCTGTGCTAAATGCAGCCTGAGGACCACTGCCAGCAGCAGAGGCACAGGGCTGGGCAGTACAGCACGGCATGGCACAGCATCACAGGGTGACACGATCAGTTCCTGGCACCTGGGGAGAACTTGGTGCCAATGGTGCCCCCAGCACCTCATCTCAGCACCTGGCTGACGGGCAGGTCTTGCTCCCACCTGGCCCTTGTGCCACCTTCTGCCTGGGGTGGTGGTTTGCCTTCATCCTTAGAGGAGAGAGCACAGACAAATTAAGACACCTTTATCCTCTCTCCCTGAGCTCCCCAGGTAGAACAGCTCAGGTTACCACATCTACCTTGCTGCTTTCCTCATCGCCTACCAAGGTAAATTCAAGTGATGCCTTTCAGCCTTCCATCAGCTGAAAAGCCACTGCACTCACACCACTCCCCTTCCCCACAAACGCGGGTACCATCTCCAGGGTTCTGGGCTCAGTGGCAGGAGAAGCCAGGGGACACACAGAGACCTGTAACTGCAAACGCTTTAATCTGCATTGTTTACCCTTGAGGCAACGCAGGCGGGAGCTGCTAATGATTGGATTTATTTGGCCTATTTTTAGAAGAATGTCAGAGGTTAATTCCACGGCAATTACTGCCCAACTGCTGCTCATCCACTGCCTGGGGAGCCACACTCCACCAGCAGGAAGCTGGGGAACTGGAAGAATGACTGCAGCCTTGGAGCCTCAGCACTGGGTGCAGGGTGGATCCTGCCATGAACAGCACTTGGCCATAACAGCTGCCAGCTCACTCCTGCCATTTGCATTCCCTGCCCTTCTCACTTCTGCAGCACCAGGACTGGCAGGGTTGCAGCCCAGGGCTGCAGCCTCAGCAGCTCAGGCAGGGCAGGCCCTGTGCTGGCCAGGGCTGCAAACACTGGCTGTGCCCCAGCCCATGGCACTGCCCAGACAGCATCCACCAGACACACACCCCATGCTGCAGCATCACCCAGACAAGGCACCCCAGAGCCCCCTCACGCAGCCATGGGCTCCCCCAAAACAACCCCTCTGTGCCCCAGACAGCATCCCAGGTGAGCAAGAGATTCCAGGCAGATTGGAGAGTCAGAACAGACAACCCATCCAGGCAGTGTGGGACACTCACCAAAACACCACTGCTCACCAAAACACACCCCACTGCTCACCAAAACACCACCGCTCACAGGCAAACAGGGCTAGCCTGCTGGCACTGAGTGAGAGAGCTCCAAGGCAAAGCACTTCATCCCTTCACATGGAACCCTGTGCCTTGTGGCCATCGTGGCCAGTTCTAAACATGCAGGAAGGCTGAGGAGTGCTGCAGAGGGGCTGAGCTCCACTCTGGCTCACACCAGCAAGGTGGGCTGCAGCTGGGCATGGGCAGCACCAGGCAGAGGTCTCAGTGTTTTAGAGTTAAAATTATGGAATGGATTCTGAACTTCTTCAGATCACCTGCTCTTCTCTCTTGTTTGGATCTGAACTATTGGTTAAATATTCCCATTTAGCAAAGTTGCACAAGCACCACATTCAGCAAATTCCTCCCAAAGGGCAGGACAGGCATTTTTAACACCTGTTAGAGGCTGGGAAGGAACACTGGGACAGGGCAAATTCCACCTGTGCTGCTGGAACCTGTCCACCTCCCTACAGCCTGTGACAGAACCTAATGTGCAATGTTGTGGAATGGCCATTGGGTCTAGCATGAGAACCAACATATCCCTGGGAAGCTACCCCAAAGCAGCCTCCTGTTCCCCCAGGTAACTGCCACCTCAGCTGCTGACAGCAGCCAGAGCAGTCAGACACCTTCAAGCACTGAAACTCTGTGTTTGGCACCAAGTCTGGCTCAGCAGCTCCAGCTCACACAGAGGTTTTCCTTGCTGCAGCAGGTGACCCCAGCCTGGAGAGCATCACCACAATGCCATGGTGTCCCCGAGGTGGCACAGGGATGACTCTGGGAACAGTCTGGGAACAGCTGCTCCAGCAGCAGCCAGGGTACTCAGGGCTATGGCTGGGCAGTGCTAACGTACCCCTCATAATGAGATATGCTGCTTCCTTCTGAAATTACTCAGTTGAAAATGTACCTGTTTTGCTCTATTTAATCCTCTCCATTATCAGCTGCCAGTTTTAGGTCATTCCCTTTTCAATGAATTAAAAATAACTTTGTGTGCTGCAGTGAGGCATTTTTCAGACATGAACTTATGCACCAGCCTGTGAGCAGGGCTGTGGTCTGAGACACCAGGGCCAGGCACCACAGACACCCTTGTGTCACCCCAGCCCAGCCACCCATTTACACTGCACCCACAGAGAAGGGGGTTTTGGGTCCACAGATCCTCCCAGACCTGCTCTTTGCTTCAGACAAGGATAGCAATAGAGCCTGGCTAACAACACCTTTCATATGTTAAAAAAACCCCAAACCTAAATATTAAAAAACCCTCTACTAAGTAGAAGTACCCAACCCAAGCCCAAATCCACCACAGCCGACAGAAGCATCCTTCCCCCAGCACCCGTGGTCTGGGCACTGGCTCTTTTCCCTGGTGTGTCTGGGCAGTAAGAGCAGTCTGGCACAGAAGAACATCCAGAGGGCAAATGGGGGAGTCCCACAGAGGTGACAGCTCAGGAGCACACAGTGGCACCAGCTCCTTTCCAAAGGTGTCTCTGAATAAACCAGAGTCAGTCACGGCTGCTGCACACCCCAGCTGCTGCCCTCGAGAGACAGGCAGGGTGGTTACTAATGAAAATGCACGTGTATTTGTGTTGAGATGATCGATAATTTATGCCCATTTCTCCCAAGGTTCCTTCAGCAGTTTTGTGACAACAGAAAGGAAGAAACCTTGCCTCTCTTTTGCTTTTTCATTTCCTTCATCACCTCCTACACACTCAGTGCCCCAATGCGGGAATTTAAAGCAAACAGTTTCCATGGAGACCCAGCCCGCCGTCCTCCCTCCCCTCCCATCCTCCCTTCCCTCGGCATCTCTGTGCCTTCACGCTCTCATGCTAAAAATATCCAGGATGGGATTTGATTTCCGCCGTAGCGATACAGTTTTATCAGAAAAATGGGAAATGTACAACCCCCCCCTCCCCCTCTCCTAGCGTGGAGGAAGGCATGCTCTCTGCCAGGAACAGGGAATGAATCTGGTATTAAAAAGAAAGAAGATCAACTAGGGAAGCTGCAGTCGGTGCTGAGACCTGGATGCCTGGAGCAGCCGGAGCTGGAGCAGGGAGCTGCCCACACAGCCACCCCTGTCCTTCTGCCCACCAGGGCAGGGGCCTGGGTGTCACATCCCTGCTCCTGGAGCCTCCCCGGCACGTCGTCCCCAGAGCTCCCAGAGCATCCCAAGCATACTGTTCCTGCTCCCAGAGCATTCCAGGCACATCATCCCTGCTCCTGGCACATCCATCTGCTCCAGCTCCAGCAGCAGCTCCATCAAAAGGGCCCTGGTACAACTTGTCCTGGTAGGGAGGCCACAGGTGGGGTGTCCCCCACACCTGTGCCGGGAGCACATGGCCCCGATGTAAACTGGTTGACACTCCTGGCCCAGCCCGTGAGGCCCAGGCCATGGCAGGACAGCCACTCCATGGTGGCAGGGATGGCCCTGGACTCAAACCCACCGGGCAGAGGTGCCCCCAGCCCTCCCAGGGCTCTGCTGACCGCCTGCTTTCCCAGGGAACCATCCCTCCTTTGGGGTAAGGAGTGAGAGGCAGGTCTGTGACCACACACAATCATGGAATCATTTAGGCTGGAAAACCCTCTAAAATCAAATGCAACCATCCCTCCAGCACTGTCAAGATCACCACTAACCCCTGTCCCCAAGTCACATCTATAACATTCTTCTAGGAATGGTGACTCCATCACTGCAGCCTGTGCCTGGGCAGGTCAGACCTTTCAGGGAAGGAATTTTTCCTATTAGCAAGCCTAAACTTCCCTTGGTGCAGCCTGAGGCTGTTCCCTCTCCTCCTGTCCCTGTTCCCTGGAGCAGATCCCAAATCCCCCCCGGCTGTCCCCTCCTGGCAGGAGTTGTGCAGAGCCACAAGGGCCCCCCTGAGCCTCCTTTGCTCCAGGCTGAGCCCCTTCCCTGCTCCCTCAATCCCTCCTCATCAGCCTTTTGAAGGGAGCCCTTCCACAGCTCTGCTGCTCTCCCACACCCACGCCAGGCCTGGACACTGCCCCCATGACACCATGGAGCCAATTCCCTCCCCAGACAGAACTCTGTGTTTCTGGGGCACCCCTGCCCTCCCCGTGCCCCCCTGCCCACTCAGCTCTGCCACCGGGGCTGGGGACAGGGGACAGGGGGGCTGTGAGGGGCCGAGGCGCCCGGCTCTCTTTACTGGGCCGATAAATCACTCGGTGGACAGCACCACACACAAAGCCTCCAACTGCAGATGATAATAAATTGGGAAGCACCATAAATAACAGCAAACCAGGCTGCCAAAGGAAGGATTTAGATCATTCAAATCCCAGGCTATGAGTTGCCAAATCGAGTTTAATACTGCTAAGTGTGGGATAATAACCCACCACAACCACATCCCTCATCCCCCCACGAGACCCCCTCAAGGGAGGGATGGCTGCAGGGGCTTGCCAAGGACACAGAAATGTGTCCTGGACTGGGAGCACAAAGAAGCCACGGCACAATGGCCACTCCCTGACTGCTGCTTGCCCATGAAGGAGAAAGCGAGCGGGACACCAACGGGTCCTGTTAATTGAGAACAAAACCGACATCTGAAAGCACTCAGGTGGATGAAGAAAGCACAAAGAGGTAATGAAAAATTAAGATGCCTCTGGAGGGAATCTCTGGTAATGGAAGAGCCAGAGCACAAGTGTACCCATAGATCCCCTGTGGAGGTCTCAGTGCATTCCACCTTCTCTGCATCCTACCATGCCATGGCAGGAGATGGACCCTGAGCTCAGAAAGGGGTTTTGAGAAGGACACAAACCTTAGAACTACAACTGAATAATGCAGCACAACCCTCAGCCTCTCAAGGACTCCCAAGTCTGACCCTCAATGAAAGGCTGTGGGTCTTGCTTTGCTCAGGAAAAGGTGAGACTCTACATTTCACTGTTTAAAAGAGATCTCTTTGGTCTCTCTTTCTGTCTGCCTCTCTAAAACAAAAAAAGAGCTAGTGTTTACTCTGAAAAGCATGTGCTGTCAGTGATGAGGAATTCACATCCATAGCAGGGCTTTACATGGAGCTTGATGGGAGCTGTGGACCTGCCAGTGCTCAAGCCTGGGCACTGCAAGGCCCCCTGAAGGAGCCAGGACCTTCTCTCCCCTCTGCCAGGTCAGATTTAACCCAGCATGGTCGGCAGCTGCAGCAGAGCTGGACCCACACCGCAACAGGCAGAGCAAGAGGCTCGTTCAAGGACTGCAATGCAACTCTCTTCCCTGCCCATGAAAAAGTGATGGAGAGGAACTAAAATGAGGGGAACTTCAGGGCCCCTTCAGTACCCCTTCAGGTACAGAAACAGCAGGGTAAAGAGGAACAAAGCTGGGCAAGCCATGGAGCTGAAGGGGACAAGAAAGTGGCATCCAAGTCCCACCAGAACAGGGCTAGGTACAACGTGCAGGGTAGTGTGGGGAGCCTGGGCCATCAATCCTTCCCCAAACTGTGTGGTCCATAGCAGGGGGTTGTGAGGTGGGAGGGCAGAGGACAGCAGAGGTTAAACTGCAATCTAACGGCATGCAAAATCACTGGTGATTGATCGGCATTGATTATCCCCTGCTGAGGTGAATGATAGCCTGGGAAACAAATCAATTCCACTGCATTAAGCCCAGTTAGGACCTGGAGCAACAGCAAAATGCCCTGAAACACCACAGCTTGCTGACACCACGAAGAGAAGCACAGCAAACCATGGCATGTCATGGCATGGCCCCTTCATCCCAGCCAGGCCAGGGCTGCGGTGAAGGAGGGTGGACAGGCTCCATGGAAAAGCCTGAACCCCTGCCAGCCTGGGGACAGGCCCATCCCTCTGCCCATCATGAGTCCTGTTTCCAGCAGGGACTGGGCTGGAGGCACGGGGGGCTGGCTCCCAGGAGACCTCCCAGCAGCTCGGGCAGAGCTGGACACAGTGCTGAGCTCTGCTGTCTGGGTGCAGCTCCTCATCACGACGACATGATGCTGCAGAGCTAGCAGCAGCTGCTCTTCTTCCCCAAAATGGAATAACTCTCCTAGACTGAAGAGCTAAAAATACTGGCACATTCCAAATTTCTCTGCCCTTGTTACTGCAAAGAGTAATTTTGTGCTACCCAACCTAGACAAAAGAAACTCCCATCTAGCAGCACCCCCTGTGTCGCCCACCGTCCCCCACCAAAGCACCCATTTCAGAATGCCACAGTGCAGGAACGTGCATTTACATCACTCCACCATCCTGGCCAGGTGTAATTTACTGGGACTGCTGGAAAGGAGAGTTCAGGAGGAAATAACGTCATGGAAGGGTTCAGCACAGAGGAGCAGAGGCTCTCATGGCCCCAGGTGCCCAGAGCAAAGACATGAGAGGAGTGAGGCAAGCACTGCTCCCAAGCCCAGTGTGCCAGCAGAGACCATGCAGCCTCAGGATGTGATGGGCTGGGTCATCAACAGGAGCAGAACAATAAAACAGAAAAGAAAGCGAAGGGCAGGTTTCAGGTAGAATCTCCACTTTGCTCATCTGGAGGTGAACGGAGTGACACAGAGCAGTAGAGCTGCCTTTGGGTCAGCTGCCCTGGCCCCTGGCCCCTGGCCTGACCCAGCACCCATGCCTGCCCACCAGTCCTGGTGGGTCCTGGGTATGTACACAACACAAAACTCTTCCGTTTGCATCAGGATGCACAACTCATTAGCTGTTGGATTACTGGCAATTTTTAAGTGGCCAAGCCATGAACACCTTATTAAGCTGTTACACATCACACCTGTGGTGGCAGAACAGCACAGTAAATCAAGACAATTAGCCTGGGACCCAAGAACTTCTCCACCAGTGCAAACAACCTTCAGTTTGTGAGGAAACCAAACAGCTGCTCTAGGGTGCCCCAGAACACCCTGCTGCCAGGAGACCCAGAGCAGCCCCAGCAGGGCCCCAGCTCTGGGCGGGGTGGGAGAGGTTCACAGGTGCTACCTCAGTTAACAGTCCAGGCTGTGGCAGGACAGACCCTCTGCACCACACCTGAGATTATCACAAATCGTGGTCTACAGAGCACAGCAACTTCTTTTAAGAAATCACAGAATATCCTGAGTTTGAAGGGATCTGCAAGCATCGTGGAGTCCATCACTTATGTGACAGTCCCATATGGGGATTGAACTCACCACCTTGGCATTATTTGGACCATGCTCTAACCAACAGAAAGCAAACTGATTGAGAGTTGGGCAATTAGTGAAACCCACAGTTTCCGAATTATTTTTCCCTCCATTTACTATTCTTTTCTACATTATTCTCCTTGCACGCACACACACGCACATCAGGGCAGCCCTCCATGCCCCACCAGTGTTCCAGTGCTGGGGGTCAGAGGACAGTGCTGGGGCAGTGATTTAGGCTGACAGCAGCCTGCCCTCCTGCCCCCCTGCCCGTGCCTCCCCCATGCTCTGCTCACACTGCCAGAGCATTCCAGGCAGCCCATCCGACTGCTCTGCCCTTGGCTCACTGCAGGATTGACACTGCCATCCCTGTGCCGAGAGGCTTAGTGGCACAGCAGACACAACCTCCTCAAAATGGCTGATTTGGGCTTAGGAATACTGATGGAAAATCCAAATCCATCTGCAAAATATACCCTTAAAAAAACCCAAGACTTCATAAAAAGCAGCTGAGCATTAATCAAGTCCTCCACCCTTTCCACACTAAAACCTTTAAAAATTTCAATTATTTCTGCCACAGAACTGTGTGGGCACTTCTCATGCATGAGCATAAAGGCATAAGCGACCCCACAAGTGGTCTGGTTCCAAAATACCTTCTGAAAACCTGTGATTTACAGAGACATCACTGGTTGCTGAAAATCTGAACATCTGATACAGGAAGCAGGAACTCACAGATGGTAACAATACTGAGCTCTTTGTATTTACAAGATCTTTGTCTGTAGCGGGAACAGAAAAGTTGCTTTTCTAAAAGGTGACACTGCAGCCCCAGGTCTGACCCTCAGCACGTACCTGTGTCCTGGGGATGCTGCCTTGCACACCCGGGAAACTCTCAGATGCACAGCCCCACTCTGGACTGTTCCTACAGACGAGGGGTCGGTGTGCAGACACTGGGATGGATGCTGTCCAACACACTTCATGTGCCATGCAGTCTGTCTTTCTGGTCATCTTGCTGCAGCCATCTGTTAGCTGATCAGCAAAAACTATCTACTGTTGAAAAATTTTAATTAGAATTACCCAAATGTCAGCTAAGTGAGTAAAATTCAGAAGCAGCAAGCTTTGCTCTCACATAAAGCAGCTATTTTCGGCTTACAACCCAATTTTGTCACCATCTTGCTCTGATGTCATTCTCTGTCACATTATTCCAGTTTGGTGCCCCTGGAACAAGCCCCTCGGCTGAACACGGGAGCACAACATGCACCTGCTGCGACAGGAGCTTCTCACAGAGCCCTGGCTCCCACAAAGGATCACAAACACACTGCACACGTGCAGACCCGAGCAAGGATGAGGAGCTGCCTGC
The DNA here is from genome assembly GCA_013397295.1 of Polioptila caerulea. Lineage (NCBI taxonomy): Eukaryota > Metazoa > Chordata > Aves > Passeriformes > Certhiidae > Polioptila > Polioptila caerulea. The sequence goes on from VYXF01000362.1 coordinate 64,155, forward strand.
AGGTGGGTCAGCCAGGGAGGCAGCAGCCAGGCAGAAACACAGGGGGGTCAGCAGCGAGGAACAGCACAGGGTCAGCGGTGAGACACGGTGGGGAATGGGGGGAGGCAAACGGGGAATGTGGCTGATGGAATATGAACACCTTCTGCACGGGGAAAATGACCCTTCTCTCCCATAATCTACCTCTCCACAGCCAGCACCCACAGAAGCCACGCCCATCAGAGTGGTGGCATTTTGAAAAAATGTTCTTAACGCTCCAATTCCAATTCTACGGGAAAGCAAACACACCAGCACTGTGCAGACAATCCCTGGCATTTGTTGCACAGATTTGAATTTAATCAGCTAAAGATGGTTTAATCCAACATCTGGAGCTGTACTGAGTAGGATGGCAGCACAAAGGGACTGGGGCAGGCAGTGCCACTCAGAGCACTGGGCTGTGCCACCCCCACCTCAGTACCTATGTCTGGGCAGACAGGATATTTCAAACTGCATCAGTGCTCTGCAGCTGCATTTCCCCTGCCTCTGTCCCAGTCCCCACAGACCCCCTCACTGCGAGGTGGCATGGCCTATTAGCACACCCCATTGCTCTCCTGCTGCCCTCAGCACCCAGTGCCACTCAGGGTCCTGCCTCCGGGATGCATCCCATTCCCAGAGTGCCAAAGGCACAGTGATACCCATGGCAAGTGGCCACTGTCAGGTTCTGCCTCCACAAGTGGCTCAACACCACTGCCTGCCATGGTCCCACCACTCCTTGCTGGGGCATGAACCCTTTTAAGGCTAAGCAAGAGCTCACAGAAACCCACAGCCCCTGCATGGGGCCAGACCACAGCACATGCTTTATGTGCTCCCTCTAAAACTCTTCACAAACAATATTTTCTGCCTACTTTAACACATCTTCCCATGGAAGACTGATGTCTGTACCATCATTTTCAATCTGCTCCTGGAAGAGCTTGTCTCAAGACATTTTCCTTGCAGTATTTTAATTAAACTTTCTTTCTTTCAATTTAGTTGGGTTCATTAAGTGACGTCCTGAGCCGCTGAAATGAATTGCTTAAAAGTGATTTGTGCAGCAGCTTGAAGGAGCAGATTGCAGCTATAAATGAGGCTATCTTTGAACTTTACAAGTTTTGCCGTTTGGGGTGCAGAAAGCACCCAAATGCCTCGAGTCCAGGGGAAAGGCCCACGGTCTCTGTGGGCAAGGCAGCATTCCTGCCTCCTGCTGGTATGTTACAGAGAGTGAAAACCACTTGTTTATAAACTGCAAGTGTAAATAACAAATATTCTGTTTGAAAAACAACAGATTTCATATACACATCTATCTTTAGTGGAAACAAACCCCTTGTTTGTTACAGGGAATAAATCCTGGGATGTTAGAGGCTTCCAAATAGAAGCGTGGACATTCACTATATCTAGTGAAAACTCTCTTCCAGTCAGATGGGATTTAATTAAGTTGATTCTGACAAGGAATTAGAAGTCTTTGCTGGAAGCTTTTTTTCTGGTGTCAGGGCTGTATCATTGAAGCTATGTATGGTGCTTCCCCAGGCAGGATCGGTGGAAAATTTTTCTGACAAAACTGTTGGACTGAGATAATCATGACATTGTTCATCCACCACAGTGCAGGGACCAGAGCTGGAGCTGAACCTGGCTGCTCACAGCAAGGTCTTATCATCGACACAGCAACACACCAAAATCAGCTGGAGTGCAGGGAAAAGTGACTAGTCTGTTCTAAACCAGTGGCAAACGTGGAGACAAGTGCAGGGGAGCACAAGAGGCCAGGCAGGGGCAGGAGGCTGTCACTTGCCCAGACTTGGCAGCTGTTCTGCCAGCAGCTCCATGAGCAGCACGACAGCCACAGCAGCACGCTCTGTGAAACAGCCACTGCTCGGGCCACCAAGGTAACGAGGAGTTTGTGATTCTGCCACAAATCTGCTGTCACAGGCAGTGACTGATTCTGCTTCAAGTGATTGCCTGCCCAGCCTTACATCCCATGTCCAAAGGGAACGGGGGCCCTCAGCTTTCGGCCTGGAGCACAGCAGGTCCCAGCAGGCTGCAGCACCAGGCAGAGGACACAGCTCGCAGGGGCAGCACTTTGAATAAAGCCCTGGTTAGTCGTGAAGATTGTGACTCCACTTTAATCACAGGTGAATGATGTGACACCAAGGCATAACAATCCTGAATACAAGGCTGTTACTGACATGAGAGGAGTGGGGTGAGTGTGAAAATTGCCTGGATGCAGTAGAAGGGTTAGTGGGCATGTCTCCAGTATACATGGTCAACACCCAATAGACATACAACAACACCCAACAGCTTCCACTGAAAAGCTGCAGTGATGAACAGTATGTTGTCTTACAGGTCTCACCTTCTAAAAATGAGGCGAGAGCTGGCTACTTCATCTTTTCCCCCTCATGTTGTCTCTGGGAAAGCAGGTTACTGGATGTTACCTGACATTAGGCAGCACTGCTTCTATGCACTGCCCATGGTCTGCCTGATACTTATCTAAATCAAGGCACTGGGCTCCCCTCTCACACTCCTGCCTGCTGAGGCTCACCAGGAATGGATCACGCTGTCTGAGTAAGGCCACAGAGCAGCTCTCAGCTGCCCCAGTCACACACAGCTTTAGCTCAGAGCTCCCCACCCAAACGCAGCATCACCGACCTGCGCAGGCTCTGCATGTCACTGCCAGCCAGTCAGGCCTTTGCCAGTCTGGTGCTGTCCTGGAACACCGAAGGGTTTGGGACAACCTCTGCTATGAAGAGGGGTCAGTACCATGAACACTCTCCCACACACAGCTCGGGCAGCGTGAAGCAGCATCCAGACCCCGAATTTGACTGCGGCTCCCGCCAGGCAGGTGCAGCAGCAGCTCCACTGACAAGGGACGTGCTACCCGTGCACACCCTCCTAGCACAGGTACAGCCAGCATCAGCCACGTTTGCTTGGCCTCCACCATGGCAGGGAAGGGAGAGCTGGGGACTCAACACATGGCCTCACGTTCCAGAGCAATGCTCGGGGCAGAGCAGGCGCTGTCCTGGGGACACTGTCCTGGGGACATGGTCCTGGGGACGCTGTCCTGGGGACGCTGTCCTAGGGACATGGTCCTGGGGACGCTGTCCTGGGGACGCTGTCCTGGGGACGCTGTCCTAGGGACATGGTCCTGGGGACACGGTCCTGGGGACACTGTCCTGGGGACACTGTCCTGGGGACGCTGTCCTAGGGACATGGTCCTGTGGACACTGTCCTGGGGACGCTGTCCTAGGGACATGGTCCTGTGGACACTGTCCTGGGGACGCTGTCCTGGGGACGCTGTCCTGGGGACACGGTCCTGGGGACACGGTCCTGGGGACACTGTCCTGGGGACGCTGTCCTGGGGACACGGTCCTGTGAACACTGTCCTGTGAACACTGTCCTGTGAACACTGTCCTGGGGACGCTGTCCTGGGGATGTTGTCCTGGGGACAAGGAGCAGCATCGCTTCCCCCAACAGCCACCGCAGCAGGACCAACTGCAGGACACTCAACACAGGGGCAGTCCCTGCCCACATGCCCAGGTGTATGCTGGGGTAAGGGTGTGGATTTTAACAGTTCTGCAGGCAAGCTGCTTCCCATTCTGATTGAAATCTAGGCATTATTTAATTCAAAACAGAAAACAAACTGCTCTGTGGGCTGTGAGCACGTTTGGGCTTCGTTCAGAAGGGGAAAAAGTGAAAATACCAATTAACCCCAGTTGTTGGAAGAATGCCCTGCAGAAACATGATTCAGAATGGGTCACAAATCATAAAATAATAATAATAAAAAAAGCCACAATGCTCTGGGGACATTAAGCGATTACAGAGAGTTGTTATTTGGCTGATTTTCACACTTCATTAGCATGTGCATAATTTAACAAGTGAACGTGCTGAGGGCTGGCAACACATAAGAGCCACTTTCTTGAAACACAAACTGTAAATTGGGACACCACAGTTAGGGGGCTTGTTTTAAATCATGATGGAAAAGCAACAGACATCAATTCCAGGCCTTCAGCAGAAGAAATGGATGTTCAGGGACCACAGGCCAAGCAGAGAAGTGCCATGGGAAGGTAGCTGCCCCTTTAGACATGGCCCAGAGAGCCCAGCTTCACATGTCAGGGAGCCACCTCAAAGCCATTTAACATAGAATTAGGTAAATCAGGATAAAAACAACACAGTGAATCTGTGACTTTCCACTGCTCCCACTTGTCTGGCACAGAGCAGTGGGGACAGCCCTGAAGCAGAGGGCAGACAGACTCTGGGAGTCACCACCAGAGCAGGCAACCTTCCAGCACACTCATTTCCCTTCCAGCAGGGAGAAACGAGGGCAAGAAACAAAGGCGATTTCCCAGTACCAAGGATGGCTCCATCACACGGGAGGGGCAATGCCAAGAGGAACCAGAGTGCCCGGGGCCCCAGGCTGCTGCCAGCCCTCGCTCACGCCGTGGTGGCTGGCAGCCCACGGGCAGCCCACCCCAGCCCTGACTGCACCAGGGCCCTGAAGGTTCCACGGCCGTCAGCCATGGACAAGGACACCCTGAACCAGCAGCCCTGGGCATGTGTTGTCCACCATGGGGCTCCCACAGCACCAAACAAGGCTGGGCAGACACGGCAAACACAGGTGTCCAGCACAAGGAGACCTGTGAGCTGAAGGCAAAGGGATGGCTCAGGTGGGGGAGAGATGAGATCTTTGCAAGAACAAAAAATCCCTTGCTCCTTTTGCCCCACACTATGTGGCAGCCACATCTCTAACCACTGTTCCACGTTGCAATTTCCACATATTTTTTCAGAGGTTCTGTTTATGAAACTGCAAGAGGATTTAGTACTTATGAATAATGTCATGAGGTCTGGGAGATGTTTCTTTACATGCTTAACTGACCATGGGCCATTTGTTTTACAACAAAGAGGCTCAATGATCCATGATTTATTCCACCCCCATCTAATGCAGTGGCTGACTTCTGCCTGGTGCCCATACCTGCAGAATGATGGGAGGAATGCAGACCATGAGAGCCTGTGCCCACTGCTCTACATGACAGCCCATCAGCTGGGGCAGAACTGATGGGCAGGAACCCCAGATCATGGCAGGGGAACCCCACTGGCACAGCAGGTTTCACAGTGAAGCAGGCCAGGGTTCTGCTTGCAGGGTCTCCCTAGCACTCAGCTCACACTGGGGCATTGCTGCATGTTTCACTCACATTTCTGATTTCAGATACAATATTTGCTGCAAAGATAACGGATATTACAAAATAAACTGGGGGGATCGATAACAGCCCTGTCATATTGGACACTGTTGTCACTGTTTGCTGATGAAATACTGCTGCACTGAAACAGTGTGTGAGAATTGGCAAGTGGATTTCACTCTGAATAAAAGTGGAACTGACAAATGTACTGTAATTGTCCAAATAAAACAGCTGATGGCTGCCATTAACTTTATTCTTAGTGAAGAATTTAATTACAGGAAGCTGCCATCCTCCAGGTACCACATACTTTCTCTCCATAAGCATTTGATTTTGATCAGTCTGTGTTCCAGGAAAGGATGCTGGAAAAGTTGCCTTCCTTCTGAATTTGACTCTTAATCATTGAACAAGAAATGATACGGCTACAGAAGAAGTCTGAGTTTCTGCATCCAATGAAACACAGCAGTGCCCGGATGGCACTTAATGTTGTTTTGTTTTGGTGTACATAAATAATGAGGAGTGAGGATGCAGTACTTTGAAGTTGAACTTTGGAGTATGAGCAAAGCTACAGTGAGAGTAATAAATTATTCAAAACTATTTGTGCTTGGAATGTTAATGTTTCAAGATGATGCAAACAGGCACTTTTTAAACCTCTTCTAAAAACCCAAAGAAGCCTTGGGACCAAACCATATGGTTCAAGTCAGCGGCCTATAGCAAGCTTAATGCTTCTGCCAGCCAGCAAGGATTTGGGCAATTAGTTTATTAATGTGTTTATGTAAACAAAGAGAAAAAAGTTGGGGAAAGTCTCATCCATTTCTCTCTGCCAAACTTATTGAGCATCATCAAACAGATAAAATCCAAATCTAAAAAACTTTAAAACCCAACAAAGCCCCAGCCAGCCCCAGCACCCTGACAAGCAGAACTGATGATCCCATCACATATACAGGGCTGAGCAGAGTGGGGTCTTACCAGAGTCGTGAGGAATGGGCAAAATGGTCCCTTCCAGCCTCAAGAATCTATGGAACCTCAAGCACAAAACTACCATCTCACTTACAGTTTATTATTATATATCCCTGACTCGGGACAAGAAATATCTAATTATCCTAATTGCTTCTGCTTTGGGAATGGGCCCTTTACACTTGGATAAAGGTGCCTATAAACAGCAGCATTTCTGCCTGCTCAGGCTGCGGGTCAGGTTTTATACGCTCTGAGAAGATTAACTTTATTCTTAGTGAAGAATTTAATTACAGGAAGCGATTAGCTGAGTGCTCCCAGTCAATACAGATGCAGGACGAGCTGTGAGAGAGTGGGCACCTTTGCTCCTGTGCAGGAAGTCCAGGAACAGTGACATTATTGCAAAGCCAGTTGGGTTTTAAGTGACACCAGCCAGACCTGGATCTCCACAGGCCAATTACAACGTGCTGACTTAAGCAACATTCAGCAGGGCTGGGAAGGGGGAAAGCAATAAAAAGACAGCAGGAGCCTGAAAGTCCATTTTAAAACACAGGAATATACCAGTTTATAGGCTTGTTTTCTAATTGCAACACTGCAAAAAATCAATGGCTTTTGAAAAGTAAAAGAAACACAGTAAACTGCTTGCAAACTCTGCTCGTCAGAAAACATTGTTTCCTGATATATGCACTGTTTTCTCTGTCTTTTGGAGGACAGGACAAAAGAATGCCTCGAATACTTGCCATCTCCTGTAACACTTTCCACTGCATGTTAATGACTGCAGCCATTCACTAAGCAAGAAAAAATTGTAATTAAAAATACCTAAAATAGCCTTCCAGCCTCCAAATAGCACAGCCAACAAAGGCTAAACCCAACAAGCCAGCCAAGCTTCACACCGAGCACCCCGTGGGGACAACCCGCTCAGATGACATCGTGGTGTGTCTTTCTAGTGCTAATTACCACCACACCTCTTCCCAGGCCTGCAGGTGCACTGAGAAGGAACTGGCTGGAGCCACTAGCCATAAGATCACCAGCCCAGCAGCTGCCCTGAGCCTGACACACAGGGTTCATTTGAAGGCCTGAGACTGCATATGCAGAGAAAAAAAGCATTTTTCTGGCAAACCCTAGTCCTCTCATTTCGTCACCTCATCAATAACTTTGCACATTGTCAGAAACAGATGGCAAGGAGGGAAAGAGGTTGGGTGAGGCAGCAGCTATCAGGAGATCAAGAACAAAGTGCCTCCCAGGTCTGGAATTCAGCTATACACCGGTACCTCAAACCAGGGCACGGCTCCTCCCTGGAGCCAGGAAAATCATCTCCAGCCAGGGAAATGAAAACCACATATTCCTCAGCCTGGCTGCACCATCACTGTGAGACAATGTGCCGCGAAGCAGAGCTGGTGCTGCCCTGCCCCTCTTTGGAGAGGAGTGCTGGCTCTGGCCATGCTCACTGCTGTGGCCACTCCCCGAGGTCAAGCACAGTCTATAAACACACAGAAAAAGTCGGGCAAGATGCTTTGCCCAACCCCAGCAAATGCTGAGACAGGGCATTTGCCAGACACCTGGCCTGACACAGACACCCTTCCTGCACATGGCAACATGAGCATCCCTGTGGAGAGGCATCCCTCCAGAACGCACAAGGAGCGGTAAAATGAATCTAAAACCAGCCTCACAGGTTCTAAAACCAGCCTCACAGATTCCTATCTCAAGAGAAAGCAGAGCCTCTTAATTAAAGAAGCAAAGCCTTTAAGAATAGTACTTCAAAGCCCCTCTGGTTGCCCAGGCTGTGTGGGTCTCTGGCAAAGGAAAACACCAGATGAGCACAATTTGGAGCAATCTCTGGCAGTTCTGAGCAGAACCTTTCCTCCTGCCTCCGAAGGAGGGCTCCGGCTCATCCTGCACCACTCTCCTGCTGCTGCCACATCAGCAGGTCCCTGGCTGAACCCACCCACTTGCCCCATGAGAAGCTGGGGAGCTGGGAAGGGGCAGCGGTGAGTGAAGGAAAAAGGCAAGAGTCATGACTCCAAGCCCAGCAAGCAGAAAGTTCACTCGAGGCAGTGGCAAGTGTGTGTCTGTGTCCGCATATGTGTGTCTGTGTGTGTCTGTATGTCTGTGTCTGTGTGTGTCTGTATGTCTGTGTGTGTGTCTGTGTGTGTGTGAGTCCGTGTGCAGCCAAGCACACGGCCATGCACAGTAGCAAGTGGAGACACAACTAACTGCCCACAGCCATATGGGCTTTTTGATTCACAACTGCTCATCCCTGAGAAAAGAGGTCCCCAAAATGCTTGTGAACATTCCTCTGCCCTTCTGCCTCCTTCCACAGGTACAATACCCCATAAGAAAGGGGGAGATGGCTTCTGCCTACCTGAGAGAGAACCTTGGTGCAACGAGGACCCCTTGCACTGTGGCTGGTTTTGGCTGTTCAAGGAGATGGTAGGATAAGTGGAAAGTCAAAGGCCTCAAAAGACAACATCCTTCTGCAACACAGACGTGCAGAACCACCCATCCCGGTCCTGTAAACCACAAGGGACACTGGGAACACACAGGCAGAGATGCCAGGGACAGGACCTCACACCTGTGTTTAACAGACAAAGCACCGTTCCTGTGTCCATAATCAGCCAGGACAAGGGAGTGTGTGGGTTGGGATCTACAGCCCACGACACTCCCAGGCAACCTTCACATGGAAGCTGACAGCACCTGGCCCCGAGAGCCTAACTTAGAGCAAGGCTAATTGTATTAAGGACCACACAGTGTATTGCTTTATTTGTAATGAGTTTTAGGCTTCAGAAGCTGAGAATCCCATCTGCAAGAACAGACTGTTGCAGGATTCATCTATTAATAGCCACTGGTACACACATCCAGCTGAGGGACACAAGGAGGGAGGAGACAACCAGATGGAGATAATGCATTAGGGTGACACAAAGCCAAAAAAAGGATGATCCACTTCCCCACATCCTCACACACATCTCAGGCTTGCAGCAGGGAGCAAATGAAGTGTCACATGTGATTAACTCATAAACATCCTAATTAAAAAGTTCTTACATTCAATCAAATGTCCAAATATGACAAGACTTCAGTGTCCTCCCCAGAGCCCCATGCAAACAAGGTAACACTGCAGACTCCAGCTCCAGCTTCAAAGCAAGAACCATGCCCAGCCTGGCACTGCACTAATGGGCAGGAATCAACAAATACATCTGTAAGATCCTGTTTATGAAGTGCTTTGAGACATGCTAGTGAGGGTGTGCCAGATGAGAACCAAGAGCTGCTATTCTCCCTTCAGTGCTACACCCAGATCAAATTCCCAAGTGCCTGACTCAGGCTGACCTCCAAACCAGCCTGTCAGCAGGAACTGCTGCCACTGATGGGCACTGCAACAATGAGGAACTCTGACCACCTCAAGATCCATGGGAGAAATGGATCTGGCCTTATGTCACCAGAAAGAGCCCCAGCTACAAGGTAATCTCTGCACAGCATCACATTCACAACCTTGGGTGAACTCAACCATTTAGGGACACAGGTACTGGTCTCTGCCTTAGTTTTTATGCCCAATGTTTTTCTGCCTGATGACTTCTTGGTGAAAAAAGCTGAATACCCTGTCATAGCTGGAGTTGCTCCATCAGCAACACCTCACTGCTGCACTTTGCAGCAGGATCCACAGCCAGATCTCTGCTGCAGGAGAGCTTGTATTGAGCTCTAAAGGGGCAGAGGGGCTTCTCTCAGATACCTCCAGGATGCCAGCAGCATGACAGCCCATCAGCACTGGGTTTTCTCCATTTCCACAACACACTTGCTAGCAACAGTCCAGAGCTCCCCACAGCGACTGTGCCTTCACCCCTCTGGCATCCCCCTGGGCTGCTTCCCACTCAACACAAAGAGCACAGCAAAAACACAGCTCCCAGCTCAGAGCACTGCTGAGCAAAGCCAGCAAAGCTCCTGGGACTCACAGGCATCACTGGGGCAGGCAGGGTCCCGTCGCTGCAGGACTCCAGCCGTGACCTACAGATGGAAATAGTGCTGGGTCTGGTGGCTGCACGAACCCACAGACCAGAGCTCTCACCTAAGGCCAGGGTGGAGAAACACCATCACCAAAACTCAGCCAGAGCTCAACAGTCTGTCACTGCTGAGAGAGGTGCAGGCCTCTGTTTGCTCTGGTGCCTTCAAACAGTGCAATTCTGCAGAAGGAAACTGCAGCAGAGACGCTTGCAAAGATTCTGATGGGACTCTGGCTCCAGCCAAGAAATCAGGAAAACAACTGGAGTACCCCTGAATCCCTGCATGAGTCGTATCCTCCAGCTGAGAGTGTTACCCGAACAGATCTTCCCAGGCAGAGGCAATCACAGGCAGACATCTGGCACAACGTTCCTGCTAGCCAGAAATTTTCAATGGGGAGCCAGTTACAAAGCAACACTGCTCATGCTGTTATTATAATTAAGAATCTGTCAGCCTGCTGAAACGAAGGCCAAGTTTATTTAGGGATTGTGAGGGAGGGCTCTCCAAAACAGCCTCTCTAATTCTCTCTCTTCCATTCCCCAGATCCCACAGAGATGCATGTTTCCATGGACAACTTGCCAGCTGAGGTTGGAGCCACCTCCACCACTGCTGACATCTAACCTCCGGCAGCAGACCCCATCTCCTGCTCCGAAACAGAGCCAGGGCTCCCCCTAATCTTATAGAGGCTTCCAGTGGAACTAGGAACAGCAGGCATGTGTCCCATCCACAGGCAGGTGTGTGAGCTTCCACTGGTGCTCCTCCTGCCTCCAAGGCCAATGCCATGCACTGAACCTTCAGGACAGCACCTCAGGGATCTTCCCCACTGAAGCAAAGCTTGTTTTCAGGCAGGCAATTTCATGCCAGCTGAAGAGCCTCACACCTGCACATCTGGGCACTGCAGGTCTCCAGACACCTTTCGTAGGGCTCCAGTGCCCCTGGAACACCACTCCTGAGATGGGCACTCTTCCTGGTGGTGGGTCAGTGCAGGAGCAGCACAAACACATGAGAGCAAACACCCAGTGATGTGCACGGTGTGCCTGTGCGAATTTAATGAGCAGAAGCCAAGTGTTAAACAAGCTGCAGCCCCCCCCACACTGGTCAGCATCTGGCACCAACAGCCTGAGCTCTGTGGTGAGACAGACCCAAGGGCTGGCACCCCTGCCCTCCCTGACCTCGTCCCCTTCTCCCTTGGTAAAATTGGCTCAGCCTGCAGGGGAAGTGATCTGTCAGCCCTGCTCACCAGCTGCGAGGCTGGTGCAGGAGTGGACAGTCAGGCACTGGCACGTGGTGTCTGGTCAATGCCTGCCCTCCTCAGGGAAGCTGCTGTTCATCAGGGCCCAGCTGTGGCCTTTACTCACAGAGCCAACAAAGGGAATGCAAGGAAATGCCAGATAACTCAGCAAGGCTACCCTGTGCATTTCAGGGCTACCTGGTGACACAGCAGCACTGCCAAGGCAGCCAGGGCAGCAGCACCACTGTAACACCGCTGCAGCCAGCCAGGGGACACCCAGAGCACCCAGCACTGGGCACAGGACGCCCGTCTGGAGCTGGCTGGCCATCACTGTGCAGTTGTGGCACAGCACTGCTCCATGCCCACAGCAGTCAGCGGGCCAGGGCAGGACCCCAAGGGCACTGACTGTAGAGCCACACCAGCTCAGGTCACACATCAAATCACAACTGAGACACGTCTCTCTTGCTATGAGCTTGCTATCAGCTGATGGAGACCCAGATATCAAGAATGAAAATACCAAGATGAAACTTTAACAACCTATTGGTCTTCCAAAATCTACAAAACCTTGAAAGTGAGCACATTTAGTGAGCCCTGCTTGTGTGGTGGAGTTGGGCTGGGTTCACTGAAGCCACAGCTGAACCAGAAGCCTTTTCAGGGTCAGGGGTTCCCCCACTGCTGTATGTCTCAGTGAGCTCATTATCAGCACTTGGAGAGGTTTGCCTTTGATACCTCTTGCACAAAAATGAGTTGCAGATCAAACCAGGCAGTCAACAGAATTTTTAAATTAAACTACAAAATTATTTAAAATCCCCTTTGAGGACGTTATCACAGGGTTAACACCCACTCTTGGCTTCAGATAATACAGCAGCAATAAATGGTAATGTGCTCTATGAAACATGATTTATTTTTGCTGAGCAGGCTTGGCATTATAAATCTCAGCACTCTTAACATTTAAAGTTGTTATTCCAATGACAAAATAGACATGAGGGAGATAACAGTCTTTATCTCCATTAATGTTTTATTGTTGTTCAGAGAATACGGATATGGACTGATCCAAGCGTAGGAAAATCACAGCAATTTGTTTGCATATTGGGGGAGCTGAGATAATGGTTGTGTTTTATGACCGCACCAGGGGATCAGCTGAAATGCAGGACAGAGCAGATCAAAATGAGGGATTAATCAGCTACTTTGGTTTCTGGTTTCTATTCTGGTTACATTTCCATTCCCAGAACCTGCCTTAGCCTGACATTAGAAGAGAAGGTCTGTGTGTGTGGCCGAACAGCTGACTCGTGGCACCGGAGGAAGTGAGGAAACAGGCTGTAAAGGACACAAAAAGGCTGTACCACGGTTCTTTGCAATGCAGACAAACAGCTCTGCCACAGAGGCAGGATCCTTCTGGATACTCAGCTGCCTGGAAGCAAATCTGCTCTCCTGAGCGCCACTCTTGGGGCCCCTGCAGCTTCCTGTGGTGTCACAACACAGAGCTCCTGACCTGTCTGGCATTTTACCTCCTGCCCAAGGTACACTGCACCTCAGAGTACCACAACACTCTCTGAACCTGAACCTGAAGCAGTGAGCTGGAGCTGCAGTGAGAGCTGTGCTGCTGGAGGCTTAAGCAGATAAAGGCTGAAAACCAAAACAACAAAAACCCCAGACAAACCACACAACCACCTGCCCCATTCCGGGACCCCCTGGGCCAGAGGGGGTGACCCTTTCCCCTCGAGAAATCAGGCACATAATGCATCAGGGAAAAACAACAACTGGTGCTGCCCTCAATGAAGACACTGACTCCAACAGCTCAATCACACCTTTACTGGGAGGACAGCAGGAAGGTGAGCTGGGGACAGCACTCCTGACAGCGTACAAACCACACGCCAACGTCCACACATCCAGCCTCCGGTGCCCAAGCGCTGGGGCAGGTGGCCACGGTGGCATCTCAGCCTTTCCAGAGCGCTGGGGTCAGGCCCAGGCCGGTTTCGGGCTTGCTGTGCTTTAACTGCCCCTCTCCAGGGCAGGGCGATGGCCAGCTGCCCAACTCATGGGGGTTTGGGAGAGCTGCAAAGAGCTCAGGTGCCACTGCCCGGGGCTGCCGGCTGCCCGGCGTTCACAGCGGCTGTGCACGGGGATGCCGAGATGAGAATCCCGTGGGTCTGGGTCAGCTCCCGGCAGAGCGGCCGTGCAGCAGCCCCGGCTGCCCGGAGCCCGGGTGGGCGCCTGCTGGTCCCGGCTTGGGCGCTCCGCACCGTGCGCAGCCGGGGCTCTGTGCCGGCTCAGCGCAGCGCTGCCAGCGCCGGCCGGGAGCAGCCGCGAGGAAGCAGCCGCTATTTTTAAGCTGCCTGATCAGCATCCTGCCGGGTCAACACGCCTCGGCTCCCCCACGTGTGCCGGCCCAGCGAACCTCTCCTCTGCACCAGCCTGCACACATCCCTCACAGCGGTGACGGGAGGCACCAACTCACACCGCAGCGTTTCCGAGTGATCCAGCGGATGGCACGTAAATTCTCAAAGGATTTTTTCCACGAGCATTTATTCCCCCAGCCAATCACTAACAAGCAAGTCTGGACTCAATAATCTTGAAAGTCTTTTTCAGCCTTAATGATTCTATGATTCTAAGCCTGCTGGCAGGGGCACACCTCTGCTCCAGCTTGCAGAGTCAGGGAAGCTGATGATTACCTAGTCTGCCATGGCATTAAACCCTTCCACCTGCTCGCCTTCCAGGCACCAGAACTCACCAGCTCTTTTGGAGGAGATGTCAGGGGTTTGGCACAGCCCTGCAGACTCCTGTCCCCTCAAGCAGCCACAGGGGCAATCCGCTGGGTCAGATTAGGAGCACACCCAGCCCAGTGCCCTGTCTCTAACAGACAACAGGCAATACACAAACAGAGCAACCATGCAACATTTCCACTAATATTCTCCTACCCTCTGCAGTGTTCTGCTCAGGGGGCTCAGGAACCAGAGGTGATCTCTCTACATTTGGTAAATCTTGACCACTTTACCAAGTCCCCCAATTCCATTTCTTAACCTGATGACAGGGCTGTCCTGGCTGGCACCCCAGGGACCACCCTGCAAGTGCCCACAGCATAGCCTGGGGTCCTGGTCCTGACCAGTGCTGGGTTCTGACCTGCTGCAGCTGGTCCCCAGAACACGGGAACCCCACAGCAACAAGGACTGGGGCAACTCCAGGTTGTAAGGCCAGACCCCTCCACGTTGCTGTTGGTGCCTGCTGGGGGGGACCCAGCTTTCCCCAGCACTGGAGAGGGAGCAGCTTGGTTCCTGCACAGAGTCGACAGGGAGGGATGCAAGCCACCACCAGCGACCAGGCACCCTCCTCACAGCCCATCTGCAGTGGGTCAGTCACATCATTACCTGCTCCCAGTCCTCTCAGTAATCTCTAGATTACAGAGTCCCTATGCACATCTATTCTCTCATTAATCTGTAGGTTTAAGCATGCCCAAATCGGCTTTGATGCAGAGCACTGCAAACAGTCGAGTTCTGCCGTGCTTCTGCAGTGATCCTGTATTAGGCAGGAGACATCTGTGGGTCCTTCCTACCTGGGGGGAGCACAGGCTCAGGAAGAGGAAGGGATGTCTAAGCACCGTACATGTGTGTAAATAAAAAGCAGTAAGGATGGGACTGTGTTTCATAACCAAAGTAATCATGTGATAAAACAACTTCACAGAGGTTCCTGGATTAATTAAATCTCAATCCAGACGATCTCTGAACAACGACTTGCATCATTTGTGACAACAGAAACACCTGACAGATCATGTCCTAACCCAGCACTGGGAAATGCTTCACTTGGTGCTTTCTTGGAGACTACATGCAAATTTTTAAAAAAGCAACCACTATATCACAGAGAGCTCGGGGCAAACTTCCCTGGCATCAGGGCATAGAGGCGCTGGCATCAGGGCCCCTTCCTGCAGCACAGTGGCACTACAGGGACACAGGCAGGGTGGGAATGACTGAGAGGCTGACAGAGGGTTAGAGAGGAAGTAACAAGATTAAACCAGGAAATGGAAATACAGGCTTAGTGATAGATTTCTCAACAGCAAAACCTGTTCGGTTTGGGAAACACTCCCTCAGGAGGTTAAAGACTTGCAGGGACATTAGCCAGACTCAGGGAAAGGGTGGGGGGACCAGCCATGCAGTGGCCCAGGAGTGGCCAAGGTGTCATGACTGTCCTGCCCAGTAGGAGGGCATGGCACATCCCCAAGGCCAAGCAGCCCCAGCAGGGTCAGCCCCGTGCCCACAGGGGAGAAGGTCCCTTGGCAGAGCCATTGGGAAACAGGGACATCCCTCAGAGGGTGCCAGGGCGGCCCCTCCATGGTGGTCCCACACTATTGGCCATGGGACAGGAGTACTCCCAAGGATCCTTCTCCAATCACAACCACCTGGCCATGGCCACCCCCCCCTGAAGCTCAGGCCAGACCACTACTCCTCCTCCCAGTGCCATGCTGGAAATCGTGGGTGCCAGGGCTGGACCACGCCTGTGCCACCCACAGCCACTGCTGGGCCACTGCTGTGTTAATGGCCAAAGCACACTCCCCAAAATGCACACCCCACTCCTGCCAGTGCCCCCCCCGAGCAGGTTCTGGGGGTGTATGAAGGACCCTTAAGGCCCCATCTCCAACAAGCACATCGAGAAATGGAAGCTGCTCCAGTAGTTGTTTGTACTCAGATGTCTCAATTTGCCTGCTTTTGGCTGGGCACTCAGCAGAATTGCCAATGAAGATAGATTTATGCAAAACACGAACAATTCAAACATGTTTTTCTGGACATTTTTCACGTGAGATCTGCTGTTCTGCAGCACTGCTCTGAGATCTGGGCGGGCATTGCCCCGGAACCCGCTCACCCTGTGCCCGGCAGCCCTTGTGACACGGCTGGGGACGGGGGCTGCACCTCAGCACCCCCCTGGCACCCGAGTCGAATTAGCACAAGGGCCCCGTTTCTTCTCAGCAATACTCTGAGCAGCTCGAGAGCAAGGCATTCAAATGTGCACTTGTGAAATACCATCCTCACCCCACATTTGCATGAAAATACCAGGCCTATTTAAGTGACAACGACACTTCACTAAAGCAAATTACATAACCGGCTATTTCCCTCAGCTGACACACCAGAGACACCTTCATTTCCAAGGCAAGTCTGCACTTGCTGCACAGTATTTGGAAGGATTTTCTTCTTTTTTAATCAGATACCACAGCGTTTCAGGCACATGCTGTTTTCACACGTAGAAAAAAAAAATAAAATTATCTGAATGTTTTATCTTAGCAGAATCTACCATTTCAAAGTGCAGTCAGCCTCCCTCTAGCAGAACCACTGCATAGAGTCGGGAGTTCTATACAGCGTGGAGTGAAGAAAAACTCCCAGCTGATACACAGCCATTAAACCCCCTCCTGTACGTCCCCCTGCCCTGCCACCGCAGCAGGGATCACACCGGCTGATTCGGTCATCTACAGCGCAAATGCCTCTGTCTGTTTCGCTTTTACCGACAAGATTGCTGTGGCTCCCTAGTTCGACGCACAAGGTTCTTCTGGAAATGCCAGCACACAGCCACAGATTACGGACAGACTGGATCTCACCAAGGAAAATCCCCACCTTCCCAGCGTCACCGGCAGAAATCACTGCGGGCTCATCTCAACCCTCCACCCTTCCCCAGCAGGAAACCTGAGTTCTCAGCAGGACACAACAAGGTAGCTACAGCCTCATTTTACATTTGCTGGCTGTTGCAGCTGCCTTTTAGAATGCAGCAACAGCACATTCATCCTTCAGAGAGCACAGCACATGGTGATGTGAGCCAGACAAGTGGGAGGTACGGGAGCTCAGTCCCATCCCGGCCACAGCACGGCCCTGGAAGCACTGGCTCACACCATCCCCGTCCGCAGAAACGTCCCGTCAGCGTGGTGTGGCCTCCACAGGTCCATCACTCAGCCCCACGGCAGGTCTGCCCCTCCCCAGCCGCACATCAAGTGCTGCCGGCCCCAGGCCCACAGTGCGAACCACCCAAGGAGAGCAGCAGAGCCGGGGGTGCCCCAGGACAGCCCCTCTCCAGCGTCCGGGGGCTGTCACGCTGGGCTCTCGCGTTCCAGCTGCATGCAAGCAACACGAACAACCATTTCTTTGGCTCACCAGGTATCCAAAGCTACTTTCCATTACTACATCAAGCCAAAGATTTCCCACTAGAAAAACCCTCCTTTAGCCATGTGGCAAAATTCCCGAAGTCTGGCTTCCTCTAAGTCTCATGATGATGGCACAGTAAGGGAAAGCCTCTTTGGCTACTAATTAAGCAGGAATAAGCCTGCTCAGACTCTGCTATGGAGCCTGGTTTTTGAAGCCTCATTGAAGGTGTCAGTGCTACCAGAAAGGGTGGGAGGTTCAGTTTTGCTTTGCACCACCTGCACTTTCCTCCTGAAGCGAGAGAGCAAAGGGAGGTTGTGACAGAGCTGATGCGAAGTTGACAGCTCTTCAGCTACCAGGGAGGATAGCAGAGGCAACAGCAGCTCCATCCCCATCCCTCCTTCACCCCTCGCTGGTGAAGCTGCCTTTGTGGTGGCTGCAGCATCATGTGCAGGCTGAGCTCATGTTCTGATGCCTGAACCGAACATGGCCACACCATCTTCTCTGCTCTTGAGCCATTGTAGGAAACCACTTTCAAATGCACCATGAGCCTCACCAGGGCTGTGGCATTATCCCTGTCCGACAGCCTGGGCATCTCCTTGCATCTGCAACGCACCAGTCAGGATTCATACGCCTTCCTGAAGCGGCTTGTAGTGAAAACAGCCCCGAGACAACTGTTCCATTGACGAGACCTGCACCAGCGTTTGCCATATTCCCGCACCGCACAGCGCGGCTTCAGCCACCTGCAGCACCGCGAACGCCCTCAGGGGCTGAGGAAGCCGATCCCGAACCGCGGCCGCCGCCCGCATCCCTCCGGCTCCGCTCCAATGGGGAAGGGCTCGCGGAGGGGTCGGGACCCCCCTTTCTCCCGGAGCCGGAGGAGCGAAGGCGCAGGGGCTGCGGGGGGGGCCCGGCGGGGCTGGGGGCTCCGCAACAGGGCGGGAACGCGAGGCTCCGG
>VYXF01000362.1:82951-94872 GCA_013397295.1 Polioptila caerulea
AATGCGGCGGGGGGGGCGCAGGGGCGGCGGTGCCCGGTGGCTCCTCCCATACGGCACCGACCGGCACGGCACGGCACGGCACGGCGCGGGCGGAGCGCGGCCCCAGCCCCCGCCCCAGCCCCGAACACGGTCCTGCGCGGAGATGCGCCTGCCCCAGGAGCGCTCCTGGCCGGGGATGCCCCCACCACAAGGGAGGCTCCTGCCCGAGGGATGCTCCTGCCCTGGGACGCGCCCTCCTGCCCCGGGACGCTCCTGCCCCGGGATGCCGTCGTACCTGGTGCCGCACGTACCCCGGGGACACTCCCGCCCGGGAATCGCTCCTTCCTGCCCGGGACGTCGCTGCCCCTGGTGGACACCCCTGTCCCCGAGCTGTCCCCGGGGAAGCTCCTGAAGCCTTCAGGCAGAAGGACTGCTGCTCCCTGACCTGCCTGCCCCAAACACAAGATCCCAGCCGAGGGCTGACAGCAGACCATTTCTTGGCAGAGCCAGAGCGTATGAGCGCTGGGTGTCCCGGGACAGGGGATGCATTAAGGGCCATGGAGGTGGCCATGCAGCTGTGCTAAGGGGGTCTGTGCCTAGGGGTAGTTGGCCCAGGCTCACCCTGTCCTGACTTTGGAAGGGGGTAGGAATGCTCAGTGATTTATGACCACAAAGGTGGATGTGAATGGGGGAATTGGTGGCATCCAGAGAAGAGAATGAAGGTACAGGAGCTGCTTGACCGTCCAGGGCCACATCAGCGGAGAGTGAAATTGTTACTGGGACAGGAGGATGCAGAGGGAATGGACAAAGACAGTGGATAACATTGTAAATACAGTGGTGCACAGCAGCTTGATTTCCTCTCCCAACTGTAGTATCATAACTAAAATCTCATTCAGAACGTGCAAGATTTTACAGCCTGTATTATTATTCTGCTTCTTCTAGGGGAAGTACAGGAGAGAGCACCTCTGAGCAAGAGGGCTCAAGGGCTCCAGTACATCCAGTACGTACATCTTTGGACAGCATGTTCCACACCCGTGCTGCACAACCAGCACACCCAGCACACCCCCACACCAGCACCACATGCCTTTTGGAGGAGTGTGAGGATACTCTCAGACCAGAGGCAAGAGAGGGAAGGCTTGTTCTACCCATTGTGACCTTATGAGGAAAGGTGAATTCCCAGGCCCACAGCTGCCTGCCTCCCCAGGATGTTTTCTGACACGCTGTCACATACAGGCTCATACAGGACATTGTAAAACTGCACCTTGGAGAACTCTGGCACTTACTCATACACATATCTAACCTCAGCATTTGTCAGTCAACCACATCACGTCACAGGCCACTCATTAATACAGGGATTACTAATGTGACAAGCCAGAAGCATTCATCAGACAGGCATAAGCCTGAAGTCTCCATGCCCAAGCCTTCACTGAATTATCCTGGAAAGTGAGTTACTTGCTATAATCACCAGGCAATGCTTAAGTCAAGAAAACACATTGTATTTGAGACTGGAGTTGCTCTTGGCTGCAGTGGGTGAGAGCCACAGGTTAGTCTGAATTCACTCTCTGTGAAAAGGCACAGGACTTGGCCATGGCTTTGTGGCACAGGGCAGAGATATGCTGACCAAAGCTCTCCTGTAGGCCAAGGACAGTCACAGCACTAACATCATGCTTTAGAAATAATTTTTGTGTTGTTGGCAGCTCCTCGTGCATGCGACAGCACAGGGGACCAGACCCCAACACACCACAGGACTGGAACTGCTGCTGGCTCTGGGCAAGTCAGCTGACACCGCTGTGCAGTCCTGTCTCCCAAAGAAGGACATGGAGAAGAGAGATGGAAAAGAAAGATTAAAACCGCCCCACAACACCACCCCCAGGAACTGGGTTCCCTCTGTCTACAAGCTACACTTGCCTGCAGGTGTCCTGTAAGAGGGAAGAGCAGCTTCAGACAAGAAAAATAGAGACAGATTTTGAATGAGCAGTTGTTAGCATATCTCCTCCTCCCCTCAGACCCCAGATGCCAAACCCCAGGCCAAAGGCAATGCCCAGCAGAGTAACAAGCTCCTGCAATGCCCATGAGTATCATAAACACAAACCTCCTTCCTTTCCTCTTCAGTTGACACCATCTTCAGTGTATTTTCATTTTATTAAGTGCCGAGTCCCTTTTCCTTTATTAAATAGCAAAAATCATTCCCCCATTGTGCATGAATTATACTTACATATTTAAAAGTTCTGCAAAGTTTTTCAGTACACTGTATCATTTAAACAGATCTAGAAGTCACCTGCTTGTTATGCAGCATGCATAGGAGCTGCATCATGAAATCCATTTATTCTCAGCTTTTTAAAATCCAGGAACAAGCCTTTACAATAACTAAAAGCATTAGCTGTCCTAAGCAGGAATCCATTTGCAGATTAAATTTGCCAAAGGTCGGCTTGTAGCTGTCACAGTTTCCCAAACCCCCAGGTGTCTGCCATGTTCTGTACTTTGACATCTCCTGAAGAGCCAGGACACTTTCCACTCCAATGATTTTTGCTTCAATTAGAGAGGCTGAGGAGTTCAATGCTCAGCTTTCTCTGGGATCTAAACAGTGCGTGAAGAATAATTGAATCAAACTTCCAATTTTATGCTCAGTACAGAACTTCCTTCACAGCATTTATTTTACCCTCTCATCCAGGAGCACTAAATCTATTTTCCTAATTACTGTTTTGGGTTAGAACAACACCCTCGTCCTTTAACCATTGAATAACAATTTTTTTTTTTCAACTTGCAAGAATTATTTCTGTTGGTTAACTGATGGTCAGCTCGGTGCCCTCAGCAGGGCAGCAGCTCGCTGGACGGTGCCAGAGGCCAGGCTGAGTGGAGGAGCACTGGTGACAGCACATGCCTGTGGCACAGGGCCAGGGCTGGCAGTGACAGCCCCAGGGCCCTGTGCTCTGCCTGCCACAGGTCTGTGAGCAGCACAGCGACCTGAAGCTGTGGGCAGACACTGCTGCCCCCTCTCTGTCCCTTCCCCGGGGCAGAACATCCCCTGTTCCAGGGTGGGACTGGGACCTGCTCCCTGGAAGCGGGACATGCTCTCACTCTGCAGCATCTCAGCCTTGCAGACTGATCAAACTATGGACCAGCACAGGTGGTGGCCACTTCCACCTGCACTGACCAGGTCTGGGATGCTTTAACCAGAAGCATCTCAGACCATCTCTGCTAAGGAAGGGAAACCAGGGCTTTCATGACACCCCTCAACATCTCAGAGCCAGCACCTAGTCTTTGATCTGGGTGAAGAGCACACAATTAGTATTCTGAGAAGGAGAGCACTTAAAGCCCTTGTACAATTTCTCCTATCATGGCCAGTGCTCCAAGTTCTTCAGCTCACAGATTCCAGTAGAGACAGCACTTTAGTTTCACAAATTTAAAGAGCTAATTATGCAGCAAAAATGGGGTAATTATACTCCTATTCTCCACATATAATTGGTGTCAGCCACCTGGGCTGGTGGCTTGCTGGCCCATATTTAAGGGACAACTGCAAAGGGAAAAGGCTGTCTCAGGACAGAGCCCCCCATGCTGCACACCCTGCAGGAACCCAGAGCTTCTCACCATCCCCAGTGCTGAACACATCCAGTGCCACAGGCACGGGTTCCCTGGGATGGCCAGAGACACAGACACCAGGTCAGGGATCTTGGTCTCCAGAGGACCACAGACAACTTAGTCCTTCACAGCCAGTTTATAAATGTTGTGCCCCCCAGAGAGACTGATGCGCCTGTCTTCCAGCCTAGGAAGCCTGGGCAAGGCTCAGGAAGGGCACCAGCTTGCACTAGCCAGCAGGGACCATTCCCATCAGCCGTGAAGGGACGTGCACGGGGGGTGAACCCTCTCTGGATGAGCACCCTCGTGGTCAAGGCCTCATGCAGGACCATCCCTGTACCTGCAGACAGTGTGCTGGGCTGCTGCATGGTCCCCAGGGAATGCCCACAGCCCCCACCACATGTTAATATCCTCACTGAGCCCCTGGGCACCCTCACTGTGCTCTGGAGCCCTTCCTTTGTGCTCCTGCAGTGCAGCAAGACCTGACTGTGATTTCATTGCACTAAGTCAATTTGTTTCCCATGTTTTCTCCTATAAGTCATGTAAGCAAGCTGGGGAAACCTGAACCCACATCAGTGATGAAGTCCCAAATATACAAGCCTTAATTATCATGACTTGAGGAAGACCAATAATTTACCAGAATAAATCAAGATCAAGAAAATTGGGAAGCCAGGTTGCATGCAGAGGACTGCAGCAGCCCTCTTCTTCCCATATGATGGAGAACAAGAGTCGGGACCTCGGGGCAGAAAAGGGAAGAATCAGTTCATTGAATGCGAAGGAGGTGAAGACTTCTGCCTCCCAAAGGTCAAATGATAAATTGATCTACTTGGCCTTGACCCCTGCTGGGCCGTTACAGGTGCTGGTACAAGCTGTAGGTGATTAACATCGTGCCAGTAATGAGCACTGCCACACACCCAGCCTGGCTCGGGGAGCAGCTGCTCCCCAGGGGCTTTCTCTCCTGCCTTCAATTAGACCAACCAGCTTCTGCTGCATTTTAGCAGCCCTTTCTTCAGATGCAGTCTTTCCCTACTAAGCATTGTATGCCAGGCTTTAGAAAAGCCCAGACATCTTCCTGCTCCTCAGATTTCTCCTATAATGCAACAGCAGCACAGCATCAATATAATGCACCTGTGCAACAGCAACATAAACATGGTGCTTCCGGGAAAAACTTGCTATGAATTATTTCTTGTTCTAGTCTACAGATGATCTACCCATAACATATTTATTACCTCCATAATATTACTGTTTTACACTGCAGAACACATACAATACCCCAAGAATGAAATGAGGCACAGAATATTTCATGAGGGTCTGAGACATCAATGTCTTTTAAAGGATACAGTGTGAACAGTTTGTCACATGTTCCTCACATCAGAGATATAATTAGCTTAAATACTTACACAGAAAATAGGATTGCTGCTTCTGAAGATTAAGGCCACATGTTTCAGCATTGGAGCATCTGAACCAGCATAGCACAGTCCATGCTATGGAGTAAGTTTTTACTTGAAAACAGCTGCTCTGAGCCACGCTGCAGTTGAGGAATGTCCCTGTTGGTGTTTTGTCTGCTCCTCTGGGTTTGGGTTTTACCTGCAGTAACAAACTCCACCACAGGTGAGAGTGGAAGGCCAAAACTGACAGGCATTGATTGGGTATCTGGAGTGAAACACTGCAGGGCATGAGTGCAGGACTCCTGGGAGCCCTGGGCACAGAGGGAGCCCAGGTACAGGCACCACACTGCAAATGTGACCGGGGGGTTAAAGAGGAGACAGGAGGACACACATGGCTCATGAGAGAACCATGAGAGGAAGTCTCAGGCTGAATTACTAAATCTAGTAAGCACAGAATGCAAAAAGAAAGGCTGGGGAAGAAAATCACTGTGTCAATTTGACTATTACATATGGAAATACAGCTCTCAAAACGTTTTTATTAGGTTAGGTCACCCTATGGGAGGGAATATGTGGACTCACATGTACATTTGAGTGGAACAGTCACAACTGCTGGTGATCAGCTGGCTGCACACCCGAGCCCCTCGCAGGGCAGGGCCACCTGCCTTCCCCACGCTGAGGCTCTGAACATCAGCCACCAGGACAAAGGCAAAAACCAACTCCACAGAGCAAAGATGGCAATCACACCCCACGGGAATAAAAAGTAAACAAACAAAAAACCCTGTAACCTTTAAAACTATTAAACAAGCAACAATTTGAAAACTGGCAATCCATCAGCTGGTGATCAGAAGAACCAACAAAAGAGAAACAGATCACTCTGAGTACCGAAAAAGCAAACTTTGTCATATATTTACATTGGATGCTCAGGTGCTTTCCCACATATCCTGGGACATTACTTGCAAGAATGACTATTTAGCATTTATTCTGTTAAATTCACAATTAATATGCAAAATTTCATGTGGCCTCAAAGATGGATTTATTTGAAAAAATGTTCACCAATAAAACACCAACACATACAGGTCACTGTGAATTGTATTTCCTAAATTACTTCACAGCCTTCAGTTAATTGAGTATGTCCCACATCAAAAAGTAATGAAATCATGCTATAAATTAAAATAGAGATCCCTGTGTCTTGCAACACAAACACAGTAAGTTTCAGAGCATTGGGAATCTGAGGCTGGGATTACTACCTTATAAAAATCATTCTGCTTGTCCTCAGCTGTCACCCAGCAGCAGCAGAGTGAAGCACTCACAGACATAGCCTGGCCAGCCTTACAAAATGGAAAGCACAAAGGCTAATCAGAGTTAACTCCCCAAAGGAAAGGAAACTGTGTGACTGGCAGAGCAGCACTCCTGACCTGCACAGGGATTAGCTGAAGTTTCACAACTGTCAGAAGGACGAACGGTGACCCAAAATCAGCCTGGTGGAAATGCAAAATGAGGTACAGCAAAATACAGGCACTGCTGCAATGCTGAGAGCTGGGGAACCAAGAGAGCCTGCCAGGAGTGATCAACTCACCTGCTGTTAACACATGAACAGGAATTTGTCCATTTTTAGTGATACTTCACAAAGCAACAGCCAGCATGAGCGAAGGGCCTGCCCCAATAACCGTGCCCTGGCAGAGGGTCCCCATCTGCTGGCTACACCCCAGGACAAGCCACGTCTGGAGCCCAGCAAGGCCCTGGAGGGCCAGCCTGGCTCACGCGTGCTGTGGTCAGCCCAGAACACACCCTGAGCATTAAACTGTGCTGGTGTTTTCCGGGGAAAGTCACAAGGAGCCATCTCAACCTGCTCTGATTCACTGTGGTGTCTGTGGCTGCAGGTCCCACAGCGGTGACAGCAGCCACGGCTCAGGGGGTGCTCGGAGCCCCCAGGACTCCCCTCGGAGCCTGGGCAGCGCGGGGCGGCCGCAGCCCGGGCTGGAGGGTGCCGGGGGCCTGCACTGCTCTCCCCCCACGGGAGATGTTGTATCATCGCCATTATGGCATGGTACAACACATTATAGCAGTCCCACAAAACAAAGACCCCAAGAAGGGAACGTTTCAGCTTAAACTGAGTTTGTGTTGGAAGCTCATAAGCACTGACAGAAGGTCAGGGAGTGTTCCACCGATCCTGTCCAACGTTTCTCATGTGCACATGGTCCTAAATCAGTCATTTGCACCACTCCCTGACTCAGAGCCACAAACAGGAGTGGCCAAGGACAGGAACCAGAGCAGCTCCAGCCTTTCGGCTCCGGCTCTGCCCCGCCCAGCCCTGCCCTCCGCCTCGCCCCAGGTCACTCATTCATTCTCGGGGGTCACCTGAAATTCACTATTCCAGTGTGACCCATCATTCCTGAGGCTGTGCCTCCTCCCCCAGGGGTCCTCCGGGTGCCTCCAGCAAAAAACGGCAGCTTGGGAAAGGTGGCACCGGGGCTGGCCAGGGTCCCCGTCCCTGGGAGGGCCCTGGGACCTGCTGGCCCCCTCCCAGGTAGCAGAAGGGGCTGCTTCATCACAAACCAAAAATTTACCTCCTTTCTGAAGTGCCAGTGTGAGGGCTGGGTGCAGCTTTGGGGAGCCCTGCCTGGCACTGCCAGCCCCCACCGCTTTCCCGGGGGAACTGAGCTCTTTTCTCCAGGCTCCTCTTCAGCCACGGAGCAGGGAGAGCTCCCAGGAACAGCTGTGGCCGCAGTGAGAGAAACTTTCTCTTCTGTGTGGTGTACAGCCTTCATACTTGTTTACACTGGTTCCCACTTTTGGCCATCTCCAGCAGGAAAGATGGGATGATAGCATCACACGAGGATAGAAATGGGCTGGAAGAACGCTGCACGGGCAGGATAAAAACTGAGCATGGCCTGGCACATCAGCCAGGTCTAGGCTTTGCTTACACTAAGGGAAAACCAGACTTTAACAAAATATAAACCCAACTGTGCTACCAAAGAATCTTCATGGAGTATAGCTCAGGGGAGGGGAAAATGAAAAACAAGAGACACCATGGGGAGCCTTAAAAGTTTGCCTGACTTCTCAGAATGCCAATGTTGTAAAACTAATATTTGTATGTCACTAATATTTACATATAATCTACCTCATGTCATTTGGAAAAATAAACCTGGAAAACTGTTAATTAATAAAAGATATCACGTCTTATTAACGTTCATATAGTAATTATGAAAATCACATATCCATCTGTTAAGCAGTCAGCAAACAAGACAAACGACTGTGTTATGTTAAACAGATTATAAAATGCCTGGGGGAAGGAAATCTAATAGCCCGACCCAGCCATGAATCAAGCAGCAGCACATGGGCTCCAGCACACAGGAACACACACGTGCCTTTCCCAAGGCTTTTTCCTGAATTACATATAACAACATCAGCAATGAGGTCAGTATGACATTAGGCATAGAAGTCTACACTGAAATGTGATGATGTGATCATTAAGATTTTATTGTCCTTTAAAAAAAATTACTTCCTAAAACAGACAACTACTCCCCCAAAGATTAGAGTGGGACAATATGCCAAGTAACATTAAATCCAATTGCCCTCATAAACATGGGAATACAGCTACTTTAATTCAATTGAATAAACAAAACTGATTCAATTCCTGTTATGTTTGTGAGTGATTTCTGAACATTTAAAGGGAGAAACATCCGTGCATGGGGAGTAATTGATTCATTAGCACGAGCAGTGTCAATCCATCCGTGTGTTCTGTGGACACTCACTGCAGTCCAGGGAATGCTGCACGGCCATCCTTCACCCCATCCACATGCAGCTACTGGCTGCCAGCTTGTAGCAGCCTTACCTTGACTGCTGACACAGAGCAAGAACTGTGCTCATGACAAGGAGGCAGCTGAACAGTGTTAGCAGCTCCCTCCGCCGCTGGGCAGCAGCACACAGGGCACTGCCACAAAAGGATGTCCTGGACAGAAGACTGAGCCCCCCGCTCCCCCACGAACCACGGGCATTCCCCTGGCAGCTCTTGGCTCCCCAGCACTTCCCACACTTAGCTCCCTGAGCCCTTCCACTCCAACCTGCCATAACAAGAAAGAGTCACTTTTCCTCCTGCTGACTGCAGAGTCCATTGTAGACCTCCCCACCACCACCACATGCATCTTTTGTCAACGGGCTTTGACAAAGAGGCTCCAGTGCTTCATTTTCCCGAGATCCAAATTTATGGGAACAGAATGCCAAAGATGTAACAGCAAGGTACCCCTCACTCCTGCCCTCCAAAAATGGGTGTCAGAAAAATATGGGCATGACAATCCATCAGAACCATTCTCTGTGGCCTCTGCAGACTCACATGTGAAAATTCATCAGTGTGACATTTATGGCTTATAAGTTTCAACAACACGGGGAGTGACATCAAGCACAGCAAACCTGCAATATCTTTCCTCTCAAGGACAGCTACCCTTGAGAAATTACAAAGCCAGCACAAAAAGAAGAAGATTTCAGGGCAGCCCAAGCAGCAGGGGACTGTAATTCTGCAGGCAATGCCTTTGCTGTGCCGCTGTGCATGGGCTCGCAGTCAGGACACAGAACCCTCAGAAGAGTGTGGGGAACTGTTTGCCCTCAGGGAAGGCACAGAACATCCCTGGGGGTGCACAGCAGCCCCAGGCAGCCCTCACTCACCCCACACGGGGCCAAGTCCTGCTTCTTGCTCTGCACCAGGTGTCCTCAGGCCTGGACCCACTTGTGCACCAGGAATTGTCACTGCCATCCTTCATCCTGTGAAAATGAGCACCTCTCATTTCTCCTCCCACGAGCTGCAGAGCTCCAGATCTTCAGGCTGGTAGCCCTCCTGAAGTTGCCCCAGGGCTCCATCCTGGGGACACAGGCTGCTCCACCTTGGGGTGCAGCAGTGCACCCCACTGCTCGTCTCTGCACGAGCTCTCCTGCTCTCCACCAACGCACTGCAGCCGTGGTGGGCACTGGGTGTGCCCTGGCCGGGTGCTGAGCACACCTGCCCTCATGCTGAGCCTGCTCAGCAGCACCAGGGACACAGTGTCCAGCACCTCTGGCACTGGCTCTGGACACAGAGCCCACTCCATCGGGATGAGCCCGCCCCAGGGAGCACAAGGGGGATGTCCCCCTGTCCACATTCCTACTGAGCTGGTGCCTCGGAGACCCCCAAGCCAGAGCTGCAGCTGGCCAAGCGAGAGAGAGAGAGAGTCTGAAGCAGTGGAGAGTGGCTCTGACGGCCGCTCAGACACACATTCCATGCAGGGTCTTACAGCTCTCTTTCCAGAAGAAACCAAGCCAAAAGTTGCACCGTTGTGCAACACTGCACAGAGAGGAAAATAGCAGCCAGCAGCACTGGAAACGAGCAGGGACAAAAACTGCTGATGAAGTGCACAGGAGCTGGTAAGAACTCACTAATGTAAGTGCTTAATTGTACTGCTGAATGTGCATTGCCGAGACAAGAGGTGGCCCACGGCCGCAGCCAGCTGACCACTCCCAGATCACACGCTGGAAGAGGAAACAGAGAAAACAGAGTGCTGAGCTGTGTACTGGAAAATGTATTACTAAATGACATGAACTTGCATGTGAAAGGAACTGCTGATTGTGAATAAATCCACCATATGGCTCTACAAAGCCAAGAGTGTGTTTATTTCCCAAATATAGCCAAATCAGCCTCTGACAGCCTGGTTTTCTTTTATAATCCATGTCAGAAAATTATTTAGAGTGTAGTACCAAACACGGCTTGTTGGGTGACTGGTGTAACACAAGGAGTTCACAGTAAGAGCAGCGTCTCATGTACAGCAAGTACACCTGCACAGCTCCACCACAACAACATATTTAAGGGATTTTGGAGACCGTTTTGGAGACCTTGTTTTGCAAAGCTGCCTGCAGAGAAAAAAAAAAAAAAAAAAAACAAAGGCTAAATCTCAAACTATCGGGTTTTTTAATGTTTTTCTTAAGTCCCATGTGTAGCCCTGTGACCCTTCATGTGGGGACCTGTGACATTCCTGGGTGGGCCTGGTAGAGATGGCACCCAAGGGGCTGCAGACTTGTCCTGGTCCTGCTGCTGGGTGTCAGCACTTCGCTCTGCCGAGCCAGTAGAGCAACTGAACACATCTCTGGGTCTGACGAGACACTGAGCTGTGCCTGGGCTCTGTCAAATGCAGCCGGTGATGCTGGGGAAAACCCCGGCTCTGGCCCTGGGCAGGAGAACAGTTCAGCACTTCCACCGATTTACAAAGCTGCCTGTGGCAGGACAACAGAAACAATTTCCCTGTTTCTTCTTATTGGTAGGTCATCCTGAACACACCACACTCACAACCCTGCCTTCTCCATAAGTGCTTAAAATAACTCCATCTAAAGGCAGCCGCAGCCCTGCTCTGAAGCTCAGCCCCCGCCAGCTGCTCTTCCCTCTCACTCCGAAGCATTTCCCTGCAACCTCCATCAGGTCCCTTCCAAGTGGGAGGGATGACAGAAGGCACCTTTGTGCTGATTTAAGCACTAACTAAATATAGACAACAGAGGAACGCTGGGAAGCTACAGCTGAACCCATCGGTAGTGAGGAAAATACAGTCACAGAATGGAAATATCTCCAGAGATATCTTGGAAATGTGCTTAATAGTTCAGCTTGTGCTTGTGTTAGAGACTTTCGACATGGAAAATTGCAGGAAGTCTGAGCTCTAGGAAGCCTGTAGAGGCCGATGGTCACACAAGAATGGGATCACAGAGAGAGGTGTGGGGAGCAGCACCCCAGCACAGATTGGGGGAGAAGAAAAATTATTTTCAAAATCCTCCAACGCCAGGATGGAGCATTCACAACTAAAAGTATTTTTGATTAAAAAAAAAATCCCTCAGCGACATTTTGCGTCATTAAAGACGAGAGCTAGTCTCGCGGGTCAGCGCCGGTCGGGGCGGGCCGCGGCGGGGCCACTCCGAGCATCCCCCGAGCCGGAGGGGTCAGACCCCGCGGGGCGGGGCGGAAGGACG
>VYXF01000362.1:107414-149561 GCA_013397295.1 Polioptila caerulea
CGGGGCCGTCCTCGTCCCCTCCGGGACCGAAGCTCAGGGCCATGTCCCTGCGGGCTGTGTCACCCAGCTCCTCGGCGGAGCAGCGCTCGGTAGCTCAGAGGCGCTGAGAGAAATTGCCTGCGAACCCTCGGGGGTAGCCGCGCCCTTCCAGGGTTCCGGCGGTGCCTTCAGGGATGGCCCCAGCGGGGCCGCTCCCGCCGCTCCCCACGCGGGTGCGAACCGCGCCGCCGGCTGCGTTCCTCAGCTCTGCTGAGGGCTCGCCTTCATCCCCCGGCACCAAGGCGTGCCCGGCCATGTGCGGGTGTGCTGTGGGCTCGGGGCTGGCAGCCGGGATTGCCCAGCAGCTGCTCCACGCCCGTGGAACTCCCGCCGTGACTGAGGAGCCCCGGGGAGCGCTGCGGAGCGGAGCTGCTGATGGAACGAGGGTCCGACTGAGCGTGATGTTAGCGTGGAAGCACCAGTAAATTTGGCCCGAGGAAAAGTAATGATTTTAATAATTTTGTGACTTTGCAGAGTGAAGTAGTAAAAGATTTCTCATTTCCATACCCCAGCTACACTTTGTAAAGGCGCAAATCATTGTAATTATTACTCAGGCTAGCTTAACTTCAAGGAATATCTGCACTCCTTCCTCTGAGCTTGGATGTATTGACATATTTTCAAAAACGAACTTGGCTCCAAACTGCTGTGCAAGGAAGTTTCCTTGGGAACCTGTGATATGGGAACCTGATTTATGGCTGTTGCATCTGACCGTCTATTTTTACTCAGAGGAGTAAGTTTTGGGGCTCAAAAAGAGTTACTGCTGTGGCTTTGTTTGAGACTGAAGGCTCAGTCTGTTCCTTTCAGAAGCACTGATGGGAATCGTAAACATTTGCTGCTTCATTTGTTTTACTGCTGGATCTTGTTTCAGTTCTGAGATGGAAAATTAAGATTTTGTTTTGGTTAGCTGCAGAGAAGGCGCTGCATGTGTTGGTGGGGTAACTCATAGTATCCCATCACAGACCCAGTTCTCAGTAATTTTCTTTTCTCCAACATCTTTCTTATGACTCCTCCCTTTTCTGCTTCAGTAGCATAATTTTGTTAAGGTAAAGAAGTGAAGTTAACTAGTAGGCGTTTCCAAAGCGTAGATCCGAGAAAATGTTCAGTGAACATACGGATGCCCTGGAGAATGCTCTGGGCTGGACCCAGTCCAGACCCTGCTGCACTGTTACTCCCTCATTTTGTTATTTAGGGCTTTGTACTTCCAACAAGGAATAAAGTTGTATATCACAGGGATGTCAGTATCAAAAGCAAGCACATAAATGTGCATTGCATGTGAATGCTTAAAAAATAGAGTGGCTGCTATACCTTACAGAGTGTTCAGGCTCTCTCAAGTGTCAGTAAACTCTACAGAGTTCTATGCCTCAGTATTCCCATACGTTCCCAGGAGAACGTCCATTCCCAGGAGAGGTTGGGAAGTTCCTGTGCTCCCTGCTGATGAACAGACCTGTCCCTTTGCAGTGGGAGAGGAAAGCCAGTCACTGCAGCCAGCACAAACTAGAAATCAGGTTTGCTGTTTTGTTCTTAGTTCATATAAAAAAAATTTAAATCTGAAGAACCTGAGTGGAAACTACACCTTGATTTTACATGGAATATTTTAATTAAAAATTCCAGAATGGTATGATTTCTTCCCAAATGAAAGAGTTGTGTAACTGCTTAAATCAAAAGGTTGACACTTTGAATTTCTTCTTCCGTAACTTTCACTCTTCCACATGACCTCAGTAGTCAAAAGTGCCTTTTGGCTTTATCTAGCCAAGTCAGTATGTCCATTTATTTTGGATATTGGCCTCACTACAATTAGTCACCCCTGAAGCTACAAAATACATGCTGGATGATATAGCAAACATGATCCAGATCCTTGGATCTTTGGGTCTGCTGGCCTGTTCCTACCCTTCCTGTGGTGGGCAGCAGCCCTGATCTGAGGCACAAGGTTATGGTGTTACTGGTGTCTCCAGTGAGCTCCGTTAGCAGTGCCTGTCCCTGACAGTCCTGTCCTCAGAGCAGTGACCCCCCATGAGACATTTGCAAGCTGCAAATGTTTCTTCATTCTGACTGATGATGAACTTTTGCTTCCTGCCTTCTGCAGGATGCCTCAGCAGGACATTGCCAAGGTCTGGCAGGACTGACCCACAGCAGCACTGAACCAGAGGCTTCGAGTGTGAACGCAGAGGAGTGGAGAGTGCTGAGCCTGGCTGAGCACACCATGGGGGCAAACACCTCCAGCAAGTCACCACCCTTTGACGGGAATGAGGACGGTAAGAACATTTCCTGGCTGTTGTCTGGGACTGCAGAGTTCTCAGGGCAGCCTGACTGTGAGGGTGCCTCAGCCAGAGGTCTGCGAGCTCAGCAGCAGCAGCGTGCCCGTGGCCCCACAGAGCTGCAGTCTGGTGTTGGGGTCCTTCTGCCTCCCCTCCCAGCAGCTCTGAGAGCAAGATGGCCAGCAGAGGTTTGGTGTTAAGGTGTCCCTGGCACCTTGAAGGCAGGGACAAAATGCTGCTGCTCTGGAGGCTGGAGAGGTCTACTCTGGAGATCCCAGTGTAGGGAGGACTGGTAGGAAGCAAGGTGGGAAGGTGGCTGAAGCCATGGGTGTTCCCATGGGTGCTCCTGGTGGCTGCCCAGCTGGGCAGGGTGGTCTACAGGCATTGGGAGGCCAAGCTTGCATGTTGGCCTGGCTGGAAAAGGAGTTGGAAAAGTACTGCTGGGAGCAGTATTGGAGGCCAGGGTCCCTGTGCTGCCAAGATTTCAGAGACAGTCATTAAAAGATTGCTCCATAAATATATTTGCTGCTGCATGAGTCAGCTTGCTGACAGCCATATGGGCTTTCACCTAGGTACAACAGCGATACGCATATGTAGATAAATACAAATAAATAGTAATAAACATAAAATACATGAGGAGCTGGGTACCCCATCAGCCACTGTTCCAATGAGCTGTGTGGTGCCCCTGCCAGTCTGCAGCAGCTCAGCTAAACCAGCTTCAGTTTCCATATTATTAATGCAACTGCTTGCACTTTTTCTTTGTTTTTCATATATTTTCCATTTCTGTAGTGCAGAAGAAATCTGTACTGTGAAGTTTTCCTGAAAATTTTATTCCTGGTGCATCTAAACGCTCATCTCTCATAAATAACCACTTATGCCTGCTCGGGATAATGAGCAGTTCTGTTCCTGACCATGTTCCTCAGGGTGATGTGCCCTTGCTGTGGGATTTTCCTGGCAGTGGCTGATCTCTGCTGAGTTTCTCTCTGAGTTCAATGTTCATACAGTCCCAGCTTCTGTGACAGAAACACAATGCCAGGGAAGGCCCTGACCTGACCACGCTGGGTGGTTCACTGTCAGTTTGTGAGGTTTCAGTGGGCTCAGGGCCACCCTTGCATGCTGACACAGTGTGCAGACTCGTGCAGTTCTGTTTCCATGGCCCTGCACAAATTTACTAAGTGGTTGGTAGCGCATTTTTCTTCTAATTAGTCATGTTTTAATATACTGAGGGGAGAGAAACCCAGCTGAAACAGAGATGTTCCCCAGGGATTTTTCCATTATCTTGCAAATTGGTGACCAGAGGCTATATCACCTTAGATGACACAATCTTGTCCTCATTCTAATTTCAATTAAAATTGTAATTAATTAAGAGTTTCTGGGTACAGCAGGAAACAACACAGTGCTCCGTGGCATGGGCAGGTCCCTTGCCAGGCTGCAGGTGGTGGGCAGTGGTCCCATCTCTGCAGCTGTGCCACAGGGAGGTTTTCCTTTGGGACCCACTGCCACACAACTGAGTTGTGTAGGTGCTCCAGTGCCAGTCCTAACAATTCTTGCATATTTTTCCAAATTGCAGTTGCTATATTTTCATTATTTTCTGTAGCACCACCATTTCTGTTTGAACTTCTTGAAGGGCTCTCTTTACCTTCAGCTGAACTCGGGTGACAGGATTATTTGTCTCTCAGCATTTCCTCTGAGCAGACAGTTGTGGATAATAAGCAAGTGAAACAAGAAGAAAATGTAATAACCAGACAGAAGATTCAAGGCTATAAGTTGGTCAGACTCCTGGTGTAGTCAAGATGAGAGTGTACCAGAAGCCAGATTTTGTTTGTGCTGCTCCTGGGCAGAAGAGTGTGGGAAGTGTCCTGGGGGATGGCAGCCAGATGTTCCCTGCAGCTGGCTGAATTTGCTGCAAGACAAAGCAGAAATGGGAAGTAGGCAAGGACAGTGGTGGGTGGAGAAGGACACACATCAGTCTGTGGGCCTTTGCCAGTGTCCTCTCCAGCCTGCCAGCAGCAGGTCTGGTTAAATCACCCTGGGGCCAAGCAGAGCACTGGCCGTGTCATTGCTCCTCTGCCTGGGTCTGTGCCACATCCCGCTCCCATGGAGGGGCTGGCAGGGCTGTTCCCAGTCCTGTGGCAGTGTTTTCCTGAAGCTGCAGAGCAGAGGAGGAGAGAGGGAGGGAGGGAATATGATGAAAACTGGGGAAATAACAGTGAGAAGAGGAAGATGAGTTGTAACAGACAATGTGGTGCTGTGCTGGGGTGAGCAACAGGGATGGGGGAACCTGAGCCCTTAAAGCACTGACTTCACTTGGCAAATGAGCCTGGGGACTTCGGCAGTGTTGGCTGGTCTTTGCTGAGCATGTTTTTTGTGACTGGTTAGGGTCAGTATGTTTTTATCTAAACATTGTTCCTTAAACCTTGGTTTAGAAATATAACCTCCGTTTACAAAACGGTGTTTCATGATTATACCCCAGTTGCTTCTTTATGGCAATTGTATTATGTTTCTTTGCATCTCTTAAACCCAGTTTGTCTGAGCTGGCAGAATGTGTGAGTTTTGCCCCTGAAAGGCACAAGCTTTGACTTTTTCTTTATGTGCCATCAGGCAGGGAAATGAGCCTTGTCTGTAGGTGTGGATTCAGAATGAACAGCTCACGTTTGGTTCCTGATTTGGACACCACACATTTCAGTGTTCTTTAGGAGCAAGACTCTAGATTAGCTGGCCCCTGTGAAAGCTGGGGCTAGTAGGAAAGCCAAACCAGAGAGAAGTTAAAATGTGCTTGTACCTACTTTGAGAGCCTTTATAATAAAGTATGCAACTTAGCTTTCTTACACCCAGCTCAGTATTAAAGAACAAGGAGGCAGAGGGTGTGAAAAGGGTCCTGAAAGCATTCCTGTAAAGGACAATAGGGATAAAGGGGGTGAACATACAAAATACGGCTCTGGCCTAACTCCTCTGGATTTTCAGCTGTTCCAGCTGTTAATGCTGTGGTCTGCAAAGCTCTGTGTGGGGTCCCAGTGCCAGAGACCAGAGATCCCCCTCTCCCCACAGTTGTGGCTGTGGGTTATGGCACAGAGCTACTGCAGCTGACCTCTCCCCCAGGTAGGCACTACTCTCATCTTTCCTTGCAGGTGATCAGGTGATAAGCATCTTCCTCTCCCTCTTTATTCTGCAGGTATCACCACCCTTCTCCCAGGCAAACAGATCCACTTAAACTCAGTCGTCAGCAGCTTCTATTTACTTTGATGTTTACAGCTGTTCCAGGCTTGAGAAGGGGCATCTGTGCCTAAAAGTTTGCATTCTTTTGAAGGGCTGTAGCTGGTCACTTTCAGTTAGGTTAGACTGTGCCATCACACCTGCAAAGGTAATGGCAATATCTTCACATGATATATGGGTTTTATGGACTCAGCTTTGCATTTGGTCTCAGCAGGAGCAAGGTGAGGCTGATGTCTCTAACAGACAGTGCAGGAAGGCAGAGTGAGAACACTGACTTGGTGATTTTCTGTCTGATCTGCCATTGACAGAGGCTAGCCTAAGGAACTTTCCTTTGCAGCTGAATCATAGAGGAAAAAAGCCCTGTTAAACACACCAAGTTTAAACAACACCCAAATCTTCAAAAGGAACAGAACATTTCTGGGATATCCCTCATTTTTCTCAGCTTTTCATAGGGAGAAAAAGAAGAAATAACATAATATCGTCAAATATTTGCTCAGCCATTTAATATTGAAATGTTGCTCTTTCTTGCAGTTACCTTCGATCATTTTGAGATTTTGCGAGCTATTGGGAAGGGCAGCTTTGGAAAAGTGAGTGTTTTGATTATGTTAATGACCATGTAGGCAGCTGGAGATGTAACTGGGTGGGAATGGATGAGTTGGAGGCTCACATGAGAGTACAGAACCAAAGCCCATGGACTACCAGTGAGCCTCAACCTGAGCTTCAATTCCTGGTAATCAGAAAGGAATCAGAGCCCAATTCTTTATCCATTCTACAGCCACAAACTATTTTAAATGAGATTAAAATGAAAAACTGATCAATCAAATGATCTGAATTTCATTAGATCACTGAATAATAATTTTCTAATAGTTCTCAGTAAATCACTGAACATCATGATACATTTTTGATAAAGAACTACAATCAACATGAAATCCTGGCAGGTTTTTTAACATGTTATTTAATGTGTTAAATGTATCTCTGTGAGGCACAGTGTCTGTTATTAAGCATCAGGTTCATCCAAAAATCCTCAACTATTGTGTAAACAAAGCCTGTTTTATGCACTCTCACAGGCTCTGAGGCTTTCCTTGAAGTCACGTTTCTTTCTAGATTTGGTGATGTATAAGAAAGGTTAAAATTCAAAGACCAGTACCCCTTAAACAAAGCCCAAGATTTACTGTGAACTGAGTGACACTTGTCAGGAAAGTGAGGATCAGGTGCTGGTCCCAGTGTTTGACACTCCCAACAGTAACCAGTGTGGGAGGGCTGGACATGATGCTTAGTGAAAGACATAAAATAAAGTGTTGACTTCTCTGAGATTCCCTGTCTCTCATGTTGTGATTATAAATTCCTCCCTGTCATCTTCCCCCAAAGATTTCTCTTTGGGTGAAATTCCCCAGAGATTCCCAGGCAGTGTCCAGTGTTGCAGCACTGGTGGATGGAGTCGAGCTCTGGCAGCGTGGGCAGTGCCAAAGCTGCTGGAAAACACTCCAGTCACTGGGTTTTACCTGCCCAAATTTGCTGACAAATCATCTCTGATTTATCCTCGATTGCTCTCTTAGGTCTGCGTGGTGCAAAAGACTGACACCAAGAAGATGTACGCCATGAAATACATGAACAAACTGAAGTGTGTGGAGCGTAATGAAGTGAGAAATGTTTTCAAGGAGCTGCAGATTATGCAGGGCCTGGAACACCCTTTCTTGGTTAATTTATGGTAAGAGGTGGCTCCTTGGCTCACTGGTTGAGTCAGCACAGTCAGTTACAGGCACTTTTGAGACCAGACCCTCTTCACCTGCTTCAAGCCTGTCTTGGGAGCAGCTGGTGTGTTCCACTGACTGGGGCTCTGGTTTCAGAGGAATCTTGTTTACTTAAACAAGCAGGGATCTCTCTTGTCCCCCCAGACAGCACAAGAGAGTTTATTCCTGTGTCTCTTTGCAGTGTCCCCCCAGGAAGGTTTAGCTATTTAGCTACCATCATAACCCCATCTATACTTTAAAGAGCTCTTTGCAACCACCAGCAACTTCTGGCAGCATGGGATTGATGGCCAGGCAGGGCTCTTTGCTGGCTGTCCCTTGACATTTCTTTCTTCTTAATTTTATTAGGACACCAGTAACATTCCAAGAGGTGTGAGCTCACATATTGCATGATAAAGTGGCCAATATCCTGTAGTTTCAGTATTTCTCTAGGGTGGTGGGTAATTACATTTATTGGAAATTGGATTTATTTTTAGAATGAAGTAGAAATTATCAATGCTAAACACATACGCACGCAAAAATGAGTCTAAAAGACACTGAAGATCAAAAATCTTTGAATTATTCTTCCTTTTTGAAATCTCCTGTAACCTGAGTGCAGTTCTGGAATTTTGGAATTTTGCTGCTGTTGCCATTTAGAGTTGTTCTTGCTGGGGTGTGAATGGTAAAGGTGCAGCTACACCTCCCATGTCATATCTCCAAACTTGTATTTCCTACTTGAACACAAAGTTCCAGGCAAAGCTCACTCACAGCTGAGAACTGAGCGAGGTGTGTATGGAGAGATTTGAACAGAGCAAGCCATCCAAGTGCCCCTGCTTCTGCTCTTGCCATGCCATCCCTGGCTTCAGGATGCCTTCAGCACTCCTGTGGCTGCCCTGCACTCTGAGTGACACACAGACTACAAGCTCCGTGTGGAGCAGTGGTTTGGCTTGTGGTGCTGGTCATCACATCAAGCAGTCAGTGCGCTGAGAAGGAAAAATCCATGAGGGCAGGGCTCATAGCTGGTTGTCAGCCCCTCTCAGAGAGACACCGTGCATCAAATGAGGTCACTTACAGAGGACCAGCAGGGACCAGCTGCACCCCTGTTGTGCTGAGTACATGGGGTCACAGACAGACAGACTGCTGCCCTGCGAGCAGGAGCCTGACAGAGGGACTCCAGTGCTGGGTTTCTGGGCAGGGGTATGGTCCAAGGCTCCTCTGCATTGCTCCTGTGGTCACTTCCCACTGGTGCCCAGAGAAGGCAGAATGCCTCCTTGAGTTGTTCATACAATCTGCTCTGATTCTCTTATGGATCTGAGACTCAATTATTGTCATGAAAAGTGTAACAATAGTGGGAAACAGAGCATGGAAAGGTCATGAAATTGTAATTTCCTGAGTGAAAAATTCCAAGAAATTATGAGTATTCCCAGAGGTACCACATGTTCCTTTATTACCTGTCATTTTTCAATGCTACTGTCCTTGAGCCATGTGTGTGCTGTTTTAGGTACTCGTTCCAGGATGAGGAGGATATGTTCATGGTGGTCGACCTGCTGCTTGGAGGAGATCTGCGCTACCACCTCCAGCAAAACGTGAGATTCCAAGAGGGAACTGTGAAACTCTTCATCTGTGAGCTGGTGCTGGCCCTTGACTACTTGCAGAGCAGGCACATCATCCACAGGTCAGCCAGGTCACAGGCTGTGCTATGGGCAGGCTTGTTCCTCCTCGGTGTGAAATGACAAATAGAAGCTTCAGTGATAAACAACATATTCTCCCAATATGTTTGCTTTCATGTGAAACACAAGGCTTCTCCAAGAAAAGTATTTCATATACAGCAGAGGCCATCTGATTTGTCCCTCTGGGGTAGCTGTGAAACAGCATATTTGATTGCCTGCCGCACTAATTTGTCTCTGATAAGTTTTAATTAGCTGTAACTCATTAATATCCATCCTGGTCCAGGGATGGTAGGTGTCAACACTCAGAATTCTTGTGTTCATGCTTGAAGTGTCTCCCTTTGCCTCCCTTGCTGTATTGCACCAAAATACAAGGACTGGGCCCAAACACAGCTTTTTCCTGTATGAGGTAACTCCCTTCCTAGAAGTGCTGAGAGTGTTTTTTTGGCTACCACAATTTCTCATGGTCAGTGAAAAAATGCATGAGCTCTTCCCATACTTTTGAAGACCTGCAGAACAGCAGAGGAGGAAGAGATTTCTGCTGGCTGAGAAGCAGGATTTGTCTGGGGATGGATAGACAGACACATGGCTTTTCTGTTGGTGTCAGGGCCCAGGAGTTCAGCCAAGCAAGCTGCTGTCAGGGAGGATGAGCAGGGAGGGACTCTGAGAGGCAGGAACTGCAGGGAGAAGGTCACTTCATTCAGAAATATCCCTCCAGATGAGCATTCTTGTACAAGAATTAAGCATGGAAAGTTTAAAATTGAAATGGTCCTGGTTGTTAGTGGGAAAGGCACACACTGCTGAGGAGCTGGTGAGGGTGAATGGCTGCTCCTGTCCACCGTGTCCAAGCTGTGAGGGCAGAAGGACCCCTTGCCTGTCCCTGCAGCCACAAGAGCCTGGAGCAGCTCTGCTCTGCTGCAGCCAGGGCCAGGCCCTGGGGTCAGCCCCCACCCTCTCAGGGTCTCCTCTCACGCTGCTTCTCCTCTGCTTTACATGCGTGGATCTTTGCCCCAGTGTGAATAGGAGTGGGAGAAACTGCAGGTGAGGGTGCAGCGTGCTTTTCACACAGCTGCATGTGTTTAAGGTAAATCAAGTACAACAAAACATGTATGGCAGGCTGTAAAATTTGCAAGTTATTTAATTAACGCTGTAATGCAAATTGTTTAATTAACACTATAACCCAGTGGGATAGTATTTGATTGATAAAGTGATTCAGCTGAGTCAATTACACTGCAACAGCTGTAATTAGGAACATCAGGAGACAGGGAAGCAATGGCTTTGTTTGGCTGAACAAAGCTGTGCAGAGACAGCAAACTCAGGCTGTAATTGTTTCCCACCTAGATGCAAAAGAACAGGAAATTTTCAGTTAGGAAATTATATAATCAGCTTATAAAGAAGAATTATACAAATGAACAATAACCAGAATTATCTCTGGTCATTGTTTGTATCCTGAGAATGATCCTACTGTGCTGGTGTAATTCCAGAGGCTGTACGCCAGACTGAGGGAGATCAGAAACAGCCACGCTAGAAATTAAAAAATAATAATTAAAAAAAAAATTGGAAACAGTTCCACTGTGTTTAGGGGGAAAATCAGCCACTTACCTGATACTGCCCTGTGCTGCTAATGATGCCTGTCCCTGTACTCACCTGCATGATGGGATGGCACCAGGAAGGTAACCAGTGTTTATAACCCACTGGAAGATGTCTGAGTGCAAGATGCCAGAGAACTGTAAGCTATTAGATGACAATTAGATATATTGTGGGGCTCCTCTCCAAGGAGGCTTGGAGAACTCAAACTGTCTCTTAAGGGTAGAATTTTTAAAGATAAAATCCTAAACTTGCTGATTTCTTCACTTGGGACTCCTGGGCCTGGTGGGCAGCACCAGCTGGCACAGGGTCACTGCCCCTGTTGTCTGCCTCCTGGCTGGGCCCTTCTCTCTGGGGCATCAGCTGCCCAGGTGCTCAATGGGGACTGGTGTAATGAGCTCATTAAAGCCAGGTAATGGCTTGTAAAGTCACTCAGGCGGACACAGTGGCTGTATCAGAGTATCAGGTGTACCTTTGCTCCCTTCAGTCAGTGTTTCCCCACAGCATTGCTGTAGGTAATATGGAGTATATGTGGAGTCCTTTTACTCAGGAATAAAACCTGTGGGTACCCCATTTGTATCTAAACCAAAGATGTTAAAATAATTTCATTTGTAGTGAGTAAATGGGGAACCCTTCTCAATGCAGTATCAAAACAGATTGAAAAGCAACAGGAGGAAAACGACAAAAAGACTCTCTAAGTTAGCTGTGGGTGGGCTTCCCCGAGTGCTGCTGCCCCAAAGCCTGCAGCAGGTGCAGATTAGCCACTCTCACAGGAATCACACAGGAACGGCAGAGCCAAGGAAGCTCTGAGGGTGCAATCTCTGCCAGTGCCCCAGAGCCCGGGCTTTCCTGGCGTGCCAGCCGCCGTGTTTCCTGTCACTTCTCTGGGCTAATGGCTGTCTTCCTTCTCTGCTTTTTTTTCTCAGAGATATCAAGCCCGACAACATTTTACTGGACGAGCACGGTAAGTGCCAGGTGCTTTGTGGTCATGCATCTGTGCAAAGGCAGTCAGAGACAGGAGACCAAGCTGCAGCCTCGGTGCTTGCTGGTGCCATCGTTTGCTGTTGTGTTCTCCCTCAGCCTCACTGGGAGCAGGATCATCCCACCCTTTTGTGCTCCACTTGCTGTCTCTTGCTTTTTGAGCCGCAGTGTCCTCAGGGCACTGGGCACCCTGTGATGCTCTGGTGTTTCTGGGGTTGCCTTGGTGTCTCAACCACCTCCTCCTTTGGCTGGCTGCCTTGATGGTGTCCCTACAAGGCATTGGCAGGGACCACATGTTTGGTGCTGCTTGGGGTCAATAGCCCAGCACACCTGATTTTAACATTTTCTTGGTTCTTGTTTAAAACTTATTCAAAATGCATCATTTGAAGGGCAATGCTTGTGTCACTGTAGTGTCACTGTCTGTGCACAAACAGAATTAATTATGGTGCAATAGATAAGCCTCGTTCGTGTATTTTCTTTTTCCTTGAGCATCTGGCATGGGGAGAGAGCTCTGAAGAGGATTTGGGGCTAGGTATGTTGTAAATGTTTCTATCAGTTTTTCTATAGTCTTTCTTGGGCAAAACTCTTGACTATATTCTTTTGTGGCTCTTCAGTCACATTTTTTTCCTGGCAAACATCTCACAGTGAAGAGTTGTCTCATATTTATTAGTTTGTAACTCATTAGAGAAACATTTTGTTAGCTCATATTTTTTAAAAAATCCAAATAACTGGCTTGTTGGGTTATTTGAAATCTTCACTAGCAGCTAGAGCAAGGTGCTTGAAGAGAAAAATTCAGTGCAGGGAGGAGGTATACCTGCATTTGTTATCACTTCAGGGGCTGTAGCAGAGATGCTGCAGCTCCCGAGGGAGGCACTGCCTGGCTCTGTTGTGACAGGGTGTGTGTGACCAGGGTTGCCTGGCAGCACTGAGCCCGGGCTCGATCTGTTTGCACATGACCTCTAATTTCAGAGCACCAGTTGATTATTTATTTAGGATCTGGCAGCAAAGGGGCTTTGCCTCCAGGTGCTGGAGCCCCTGTCCTGCCTTGCTCAGTCCTTCTCTGGCTGTTGTCCCATACTCAGGCTGTGGAGAGCCCTGTCCTCCCTGGAGTGTCAGGGAGCCAGCACTGCCCATCTCCTGCTCTCGGCCAGTCCTCATTGCTGGATGCTTTGGGGACCCAGCACCATTCTCCCAGAGCTCTGTGCCCCTCACATTGGGATGACACGGCTTCCTGAGAGGAGCTGGGATCACCATGGCCATGGCAATGTAGGTCAGCACTCCCTGAAGAGGGGAAAAAAAAGAGGAAAAGGCTCTGTTCATCTCTGCAGCTGCATTTGGCCCAGGAAGACACAACCTACTAACTTCTATAGTGACTCTACAATTTGGGATGAGTTTTGAGTCTATTCTCTGCTCACTGTGATTTTTAA
Source organism: Polioptila caerulea (assembly GCA_013397295.1). Taxonomy (NCBI): domain Eukaryota; kingdom Metazoa; phylum Chordata; class Aves; order Passeriformes; family Certhiidae; genus Polioptila; species Polioptila caerulea. The sequence goes on from VYXF01000362.1 coordinate 120,311, forward strand.
AACTCTCTCTTGCAGAGGTTTCAGAGCGTTTTTTCTGGGGACATACCCTTGACTCCAGTGTCCTTTTGTCTGTGACTTGTAGTATTCCTTTTCTTCACCCATGGCAGCAAAGGTTTGTCTTCCAAGGCACACAGAAAGCTTTGGATGCATGCAGAGTTCATTTTTTTCCCACACTGACCCTAAAATATAGGAAGCCTCAGAACAATCATCACTAAATTACTTTTTGGAGAACTCTTATATTTTCTGGTTCCCCTGTGGGAAAATAAGGGGATATTTGAAACAAGAGACATCTTCAAGCTGAAGTATTTTCTATCAGTTCTCTCGCCAGATTTTTTCACCTGGAAACTCCTTTCCGTGGAGTATTTTACATTATGTTTCTGATGCAGAGCTATTTCTTGTGTGAAATTGAAGCCAGCCCTGTTACACATTAGCCTCTGTCTTTCAGGACACGTGCACATTGCTGATTTCAATATTGCCACGACGCTGACGGAGGACAGCCCTGTCACCACCATCGCTGGCACAAAGCCCTACATGGGTGAGAACCAACGCCAGCTACATGTTCTTGAATCACCATTTTGTGGGCTTGGGTGGACTGCTGTGGTGGGACACAGGTGAAGACATTTTTTATTAGAGTTGGGACTCTTTCCTTCCTGATCCACATCAAAACAAACAGGGTTTGAAGTGAGGCGCACCCTGGAGAGGGGATGCAAGGTGAGGACAGGAGTCCCTCCCCAGAAATGCCTCAGTGCAGCTGGGGAATGTGCATGTCCCACTTCACAGGGGAGATGAAGACATACTTAGGCCACCTTATGCCTAGATTGAGTCAGTGTTCTTATTCTGGAGCTCATTTACTATGAATGGTAGGCAACTCCTGTGTCAGCAAAAGGAATTTGTTCTTTTGGGGCTCTGGGGGCAGAGAAGCACAGAGGGTTTCATGTGGAGAGGACAGTGGGGCTGCTGGGTGGCCCTGGCACAGGAGCATGGCAGCACGGGAAGGGCGTGGGTCTGGTGTTCTGTGTTGCTCATTTCCACTTGGGATTGCAGCAAGGCAATGTTTTTCCCTCTATATTTCACAGCACCTGAAATGTTTAGCTCCACAAAACCCACCAGCTACTCCTTCGCTGTGGACTGGTGGTCGCTGGGGGTCACTGCCTACGAGCTGCTCAGAACTCGGGTACGTGTGTGGCTCCTGGCCCGGCCTGCCCTTCACGACAGAGATGAGACAGCCCCGCTGAATTCAAGGTGTTAGGGCTTATTACAGCAGAGGAAGCAGAGATCACATCTTCACCAGGGTTCTTGTGATCATGGCTAAGAGCACAGAGCAGCGTGTTGTGGCAGTTCCCTGCTGTCGCTGAGGGCCTCTGGGTTGGTGTAAGTGGGGCAAGGCAAACAAGCAACAGCTCCTGACATTTGGGCTTCAATATCTTTTACTTGGAGCTTTTATCCTGAAGAAGAAAAAAACCCAACAACTTGTTACTGTTGTAATAAGACTGAGCAGTTGGAGCAAATGATGGGAAAAGCCCAATCCCTGCCTGTGCCATCAGGGCTCTGCTGCTGACTTGGGCAAGGTTGGGAGCCTTGTAGGCAGAAAAATACATCAGTGTTTTGAAAGTGGTGTGTAAAAAAGTGGGACAAAATTTTAAAAGTTACATTATTCTAAACAAAAGAATGTAATTTAAAGAGGAACATTTAAGATCTTGTGGGCTCGGAAGCTTCTTTTAGTACGAGTACGCAAAACATGTTTTTTAAAACCTCTATCATCAGTCCTTGCAGAAGATGTTTTGATGAACAGATTTTGAATTTCTGTGTCTCAGTTGTGAGGGATCAGTTTAGCAGACATTGAGGAGATGTGGCTGTCTGACCTGTTGGGTAACTGAAGCGATGTAACTCTCCATAAACATATTAATATATTTGAGTTTTCCACCTGTCATGCTGAAGGAATGGCAGGACTATGCGTCACGGTGGGTTTTGACTTCGTGGCATGGTTTCCAAAGGCAGAAATGCTGTTTTGTGCTCATATTGATGGTGCAGCTGTGACGGGATGGTGGCAGCTGTGACGGAAGGGAGACCTTGAGGTCCATCTAGTGTTGGCACACGTCAAGCACACTGCACCTGGTCTGATCTCACTATTTGTAGCTACTACTCTTTAAACATACTTTTAATACCCTCCTGCCTCCCTCCCCCCAAAATAAGGTAAAAATCTGTGAATTAAAACTTTCAAGATGGAGACACTCTGCCATTTTAAGTTCTGTCTCCCTGTAAAGCAGCAGAATTGTTGTAGATGGAAAATAAACAGGGAGGTGACTCCACCTGTACAGTACACTGCCTGTGTCGCTGTGTCTCTGGCTTACACTGCATGTTAATGCAGGAGGAGTGCCTGGTGCTCCTCTGCAGTGGCTCACCTGTGCCGGTGACATGACTCTGGCCACAGGGCACAAGGGACTGTCACCCTACGTCCTGAGGCCCACCCGAGGATGGTGACCCTTCCAGGGACATCCTTTTCTGAGCTGGTTTTATTGTTGGGAGGCATTTGTCTCCTTTTCACTGGCATTGTTCCCAACATGAGTGAAGAACATTTTACAGAGAGTATCAGGAGCATTCTAACCACAGCACTATGTGTCATAGCCTTGTAAGATTAAAACACTGAAAAGACCAAGCAAATTCCCTCTGGCTGATAACTCTGGCTTCTGGGGTTTGCTCCTGCGTGTCCTGCTGTTAAATGCCCAGTTATTAGCATAGTTCTTGCTGACGTTTTGTTTTTTCTACTGAGCCATGGTCACACAGGGAGAGATGTCCTACAGGAGGCTGGGGACTGGGCAGAAGAGACTGTGAGACTGTGTGAAGCTTCTGTGCTCTGACCAGATTTCTCCAGGAGTCTGAAAAGCAGATAAATTCAAATGCTTGTCTTTCTCACAGAGGCCGTATCACATTCGGTCCAAGGCTTCCACACGAGAAATCGCCCACGTGCTGCGGACAGCCACGGTGATGTACCCGGCCGCGTGGTCCCCGGACATGGTGGCACTGATCAGGAAGGTGAGGGGGCTGGGGCTGCCCGGGGCTCCTGCCCCTCGCAGCCTCTGCACGACACGGTGGGAAGCCCTTGCAAATGGTGTCGAGGCCAGGGCCAGTGACTTTCAGAGCACACCGAGCAATAAATGTCAGCTGCACGGAGGAGACGGCAGCGAGCAGCGCTGTGTCCCAGGCTGGCAGCGCTGACAGCTGCTGCTGCACCTTCTCCAAGGGCAGCCTTGGCTTCCAGAGTTCCCTCTACAACTTTGCACTCTGGAATTAACTGACTTAGAAGCAGATATTGATATCCGTGTCAATAAATTTAGCCAAAAATGACATTTTTCTAATCATCAAGAAACATTTTTTTCCAATAATGGAAATATTTAAAAGAAGTGCTGACACTGTTGTAATCCTTTGATGGCGTGTGGTTTATGCACCGCTGCAAATTTTTTTCAACAACGCTGTTATAAAAGTTGCTTCAAAATCATTACTGGAATAATTTTGAAGCTGAAATCCCATTTGAAATGAAGCCATAGCTTCAATAAACAATGCTATGGCTTAACAGTGGCAGCAAAGCTGAGCACTCATCCCCTGCATAGCAGCACTGGCAGCAAATTTTAGGGAAGTATGTAAATAATTTTTTAATTTCAAATAAGTGTGGGCAATGAAATAGTCTTAATGTAGCTTTCAACTGGTTTTTGTTCCAAATAATATATATATGTATTCTGTCATTTCTAATGAAATAGACAATCAAACATTTTAATGAAAAGAGGCTGTCAATTGTTTGCTGAGACAGAATCATGGTGTCTTTTCCAGGAAGAAAATTAGAGAATATCTCCATTTGCTGAAAATTCAATGAAGCCAGTATTTCATTAAGCCTAACAGTAACACAGGAATATTTGCTGCAGATGTCCTGTGTGCTGCTATGCTGGCAGTTTTTGCCTGGACCACAGCATGCCACAGGCCGCAGAAGCTCCCTTGCGAATAAATAACACAATGTCACAATTATTTGAATTTCCTGGTGCTCCTTTGAATCTGGTTTAGCAGCCGTATGTGTGATGCCTGAAGCCAGCTGTGGCTCCTTCCTGGCTCAGCCGTGCCCTGAGGATTTGGGGTTTATGGGCAGCCTGTCCCCGCGGAGCTGCAGCCCGGAGCTCTGCAGAGGGAGCTGGGGACAGTTCCTGTCACCGGCTGCACGCCAGCACCAGGAGGGCTCTGAGGGTCACCTTGCCTCTACCCTCCCCAAAGGGTTTGGATCACCTCGTTTTCCTGCTGAGTTTGAGGAGTACATGGTGTCAGGAGTTTATGCAATGTATAATTCTTGAACAGATACAACTTCAACCTTTCCCTTCCTCACAAGTAATCCCTATAGCAATGTTAAATTATCAAAATAAGCAGTGTGAAGGTATACTTTCACGCTGGAATAAAAATATTATTGTAGTAGAGTGAGAAAAGAGGATGTTTTACTGATCCAGTATTAAAAGCAGAACACAAATGCCTGAGTGGAACACTCCAGTCCAAACAAATGCTTATTTTTAACATTGGACGAATTGTTTAATGCCATTGTACCGCCCCATTGCCTGCTCCTACAGTGGGGATAAAAGTAATTTGTAAAAACGGGAATAATCAGAGGCTTGTGAGCCTGTTGCATACCATGGTGAAGGGACTCTGAGCTAGAGCAGGAGAGGCACTGGTCCAAACGCCAGCATTGATGTGGTGTCCCTGGCACCCCGTGTGCCCAGCTGTGCTCCACAGAGTGTGTGTCCTGTGGGGATGCTCTCATCTCTTCCCTTTTGCTGCAGTTGCTCGAGCTGCACCCTGAGAAACGTTTCTCTCAGCTGAAGGACATCCAGTCCTTCCCGTATCTGGCTGATGTGAACTGGGATGCTGTCCTCCAGAAAAGAATAATGCCAGAATTCATTCCCATGGTAAGGCCATCTGAGGGTAAAGGTTCCTCACACCCAGCACTGGGACATTGGAAGTTCTGACAAACTTCCACTGGAGCATCAGGTGTCAGAAGGGGAAAAGAGAGACCAGGGCAGAGCTGTCTCCCCTGAGTGTGTAGCAAAGAGTAATGGAGGGGGACTATAATGTGGGTGCCCCAAAACTGATATGCCCTGTTTGTAATGTTCCCAGAATTTTTGGGTACAGAACTGGTGTTACAGCCCACTGGGCTGTGCATCTGTGTGGGATGGACAGTGCCTGTGAGCCCTCCCGTGCTGACCCACGCTCTAACCAATGCTGCTCCCCGCATCTAAAAACCCAGTGCACCAGGACGGGCTCAGCAGCAGCCTGGAGATCACCCACCATCTTATGGGAATTGTTTTCTCCTGTAATGCCACCAACAAGCTCATTGTTAACAGTAAACAGCACATGCACTAGAGTTGCGTTTCTGGGCCTTTTTAAACTGAATTAAAACAACACACAAGTAACGTAACCCTTATGGAACACAGCCCAAATACTCCAACTGGTTTTCAGTAGAAGTTGGGCTAAACTATTAATATTTATTAATTGTATATCCTCCCTTGCTGGGTTTCTCTGTGGTGGGTACAATTCTGTATTGCTTGAAGAACACTTCTGCTGGGCTGCTGTGCTACTCTCAAAAAGGCACAAGCAGCCAGGGCACTGCCCTCATCCTCATTGCCACTCCAAAGCAGCCAAAGGGCAGAGTAGATGCAGGAGCACAAAAGGAGCCAATGTGACACCTTGAACATGGCCCCTAGCTGAAGGGACTGATAAAGTGTATCAGGAGTATAGCCAGTGCTCTTGGCTGCATGTGCAATTACAATTAGTGGTTTGTTTTTTTTAATAAAAAATTCAGCTCCCAGGTGGAGTGCAGTTTATAAGAGACTCCTTAAGATAGGCTCTGATCACTTAAGGCCACCTCTCTCTCCCCTCCAGAAAGGCAGACTAAACTGTGACCCAACACTTGAACTGGAAGAAATGATCCTGGAATCCAAACCTCTTCACAAAAAAAAAAAGCGCTTGGCTAAGAAGGAGAAAGACACAAACCAAAGCAATTCATCCCAGGTGAGAGCAAGCAGGTACAAGCACGTGGTCAAGGAGGTCTTAAATTTTTTCAATTATTGCCATCTAGCAAGACCACAGCAAACTGAACAGAGTATTTTTTTTCCTTGTTTTAGGAGTTCCTAAAACTCTCCCCCATCTTCCCTGTGGTGAAAGGCAGAATATGTATGCCCTGGTTTACTTCAAGAGGAGAGCCTTAATGCCATTCTCCCCACTGCAAGGCTAATGATGCTCTGTGCCTAAACATATTGCCATGTCTCATTGAAACTGTCCTTGCAATGTTTTCTGTGTCAGCTGTGAATTTATTCCCTATCTCTTTTATTTTTCTGTTCCAATGTGAAAGGCCAGCCACCTCCAGAAGCACCTGGAAATGCTCCAGAGGGATTTCATTGTTTTCAACAGAGAAAAGTAAGTTTTGATCCAGAGGCAGCAGAAGAGGCACTGGCCCTTTCCAAAGCCTTTAACAGTTTTTGGGGGCCTAAGGCTGGGGGAGCTGGGTCTGTGGGGGCTCTGTGTTGGAGGAGCTTGGGGCACTCAGGGCTGGAGAACTGTGGAGTGAGTGGCAGCTCATGCCAGGCAGTGGGGAGCTCCAAGGCAGCTATGCCTCTGTGGGGTCTTGGCACTGCCTGGGCTCTCCCTTGCACCTCAATCATCCTTTTCTATCCCCAAGGGTACGACCTCACCATGACAGCGTCCAAGAGACCATGACAAAAAGTGGAGGCCCACACAGAGAGGACAATCAGAACAGCAACCTCTGAGAAAAGCTCAGCCCCTGCAGGGGATCTCCTCATGGGACTGGGGCTCACCCACCCATGCACCTTCACAATGTCAGGCCATGGACTTGTTCTCTGCTGCTGGGACCCTGCCAGTAGCCCAGGGCACAGAGGAGAGCTGGGGCACCCCCCTCCACAGCCCAAGGGTCCTGAGCACGGGGGAGAGGCTCTGGGGCTGCCTTGCACTTGGCCACAGTTGGTTAGACTCAGACTCTATTATGTTGCCTTTCCTGGGGGCTGGAATGGAACCACAAGATGATGGATAAGACAGTGTCCACCATTTCGGCTTGGCTGGCAGGTGCCACAGCCTTTGGTGTCACCATGCAGGCATCTGCTGCGGTGTGCCCAGAGGCTGAGCTGCCTTGTGCTGGGGCTGCAGCTGTGCCACGCCTCAGGGCTCTGCAGAGCCTGGCATTCCCGCACCACTGGGCTCATGGCTGGCTGCCCCAGGGGGAAGAGCTGGCTCCTACATGCAGGATCTTCACCAATGCATTGTGACGCAAGTGACCTTTGCTTACAGACAGCTCCTGCACACATCCTGTGAGGGTGGGCACAGGAGGCTGGAGATGAGCTCCTCCCTCAGTTGGGAGGAAGCAGCAAAGGTTTCCTGCCCGTTTAGCGCTCTCTCCATGTACCCAGCAGAGCTGGCATGGTGGATGGTCAGTGTGCAGACTGATACATCAAGGAGTAACAACCAGGCACTGATGAATCCAGATGCTTTACCAGTCTAGCCTGAAAAATACATTCACCGTCATGTTAAACTGCTGCAGCTCACTGATTCTGATGGGGTTTGGCTTCCAAAACCAGAGGGGAATTTGAATGTGTATTTTGAATCTCTCTACCACTGAAATCACACTTGATTTAAGCAGGGACTGCCTTCAGGAACAACCGCAGTGCTGGGGTGGTCCTGCCAAGACTGAGATTGGCCAAAGCATTGCTTCTACGGTAATGCCAGGAATGATGCTATTATTTAAATGCTTTGACAGGCCTGAGGTTTCACCTCCTTATTTGACATTTTTCCCATTCTTAGCAATGTAGTGAATGCATGTTTAACTCTTTGCTTCCCGTTAACCCAAATGTAAAGTCCTCTCTGCACCAAGTGTCTCTGCAGTGGCTTGCAGCAGGCATCCCAGCATGGAGCAGCGCAATTCGTGCCTACAAATGAGCTTTAGTTTGGTGTCTCCCATGCTCTGGCTCCTCCTGCAGGGGTGGGCGTGGGTGTCCCACGGCCAGCTGCTGCCCAGCTGGTGGCCAGTGCCACCGGGTGTCGGGCTAGGGGAGGGCTGAGCCACTGCCCCGCGTTCCCTCCACATCACCGTGCCTGAGGAAACAGCCACCGGGAAAGGCGACCCTGTTCTGCCCAGGCAGCTGTAAGGCTGGGGCAGAATTAGTACATCAGTAAGTGGGTACTGGAGTCCTCAATGAGTGTCATTGTCATGGCAATGTCACCTTTTCCTGCTTAGTCACAACACACCTTTCCCTGCCCTGTCAGAAGGCACCCCAAGTAATGTTGCAGAGTGCTCGCTCTCCCCTTCCCCAGCGATGCTGGCTTTCAAGCAATAGGAATTCGGAGTGGGGTGGGGACTCCGTGTCTCTCTGCCTTTCACTCATCATTCCCAGGAAGGCTGTCCAAAGCACCTCCAGCGTCCTCCACGATCCTCTGCTCTCTGGCCAGTCCTGCAGCGGCTCTGGCGCCGGCACGGTCCGGCGGGGCTGCGCTGACAGCTGTCCCTGGCTCCTGCACAGCACGCCGCTATCGTTGCCTTGCTCTGGTGCAGGCAGAGGTTCATACAGCCTAAGTGTATTCATCTGGAATCCCAGCTCTGCTCCTCACTAGGGAAAATTCTGCTGCTGCAGAAATACCTCTCCACTGGCTGGTCAGAAAAGCCCCAAAACTACTGAAGCACTTAAATGGTAAGATCATTGCATATTTACAAACTCCCCAAAGATTTCTACAACCATCTCTCTATTGCCCTCTTCCTCAGTACACAGAGGCACAGTCTTAGCTTAATCTATACCAGGCAACAGGAAAAAGCCTTAATTACTTGATGGAAGAACTTCACAAATCTTCTAAGCACAGCCTTCCCCAGCCTGGCACAACTATTCTGGCCTGGCCCCTTATGGACTGTGGCAGGGACAGCTTGTCCTGCCTGAGTTGCAGACATAAAAATAAGTATTTCAAGGTCAAATACTAAAAAATAGGGGGGGGTGGGGGTAGGAAATGAATTTGTTTAATATAGCTGAAACCGACCTTTAATTTTGTAACCCTTAAGAAACAATCACTTTTTTTTGCATGCTTTGCAAGCTTTAAAGGACTGCCTCTTGGTCTAACAGACAATGCCTGATGGAAGGGGAGCATTTAACTGAGAGGAATCCACAGAAAACAGCCTCCAAGGCTGCCCAGCCAGGATGATCCCAAAGCCGTGCCCAGGCAGTGCCATGTGGAGTCGGCCCCTGTCAACACCAGAGCCAGGCACAGCCCTTGCCGGGCAGTCACAGCCCATGGCGGCCAGGCCAGGCTCAGACAGAGACTGCACAGACAAACTGAACAGGCTTGTACAAATACTTGCATCATGCTGTTTTGCCAACACCTTTACCTTTGCCTGAGAAGCTGCACCGAAGCCCTGACACGTGCAGCAGTGAACACTGTGTGGTGTTGCCTCGAGGGCCGGTTGCTGCAGCCTCCACCACCCAAACTGCTCTGCAGTTCCCTGCAGGTGCAGCTGGGCACTGTCCCTGCCAAGCAGCATCGGCCTGAGGAAGAGAAGAGCCAGCCAACAACATGAGGCATTTGAAGGAACAACTTTTTTTTTTAATAAAGTGTATAAAGTACTAAAACTCCTTACACAAGGTGCTGTGACAGCTGTTACAGAGATGATTTGAGCTCCCCCATAGGCCTCATGATGAAACGCCAGAGCATTGGGTGGAGATGAAGGAGATGAATGCAACAGACCCACCTCTCCCACGAGCTCAGTGCACCTGCCCTCCCCATCTGACATCCTGCCTCCGGCCAGACCCTGCCCCCTCACCTGCCTGGCCGGGTCACCCTTTGGGCCATTCCCACTGTCCCACACCACGGCATCCAACACACGTTCAACACCAATAACATTGAACTGAGCAACCTGTCCGAGCAGCATGCATACAGAGAGGAAGAGCAAAACACAACCCAACCAAACCCACAACAGTAACAACAACGGAACTTTAAGGCTATGCAAAAACAAAATGAAGCAACATCTTTAAAGCTAGGTAGCAAGTAGCATTTGTGAAACATAAGGCTTGAGGCTTATTGATTCTTCAGAACAGGTTTACTTCTTTTCATTCTTCAACACCAATGTACCATTTTTCTTCCTTTGCTTGAACAGGGACTTTGTTTCCTCCTCAGCCAGGACATTTAGCTCAGGGAGGTGATGTTGGAGCGGCCTCCCGGGGGTGCGACAATGCGCTTGCTCGCTGAGCGCATGCCTTCATCAACCTGGGTACCTGAGAAAGTACAAAGGGAACAGGGAAAGCAAAGTTAAGAGCATCTTCTTCACAGGACTCAGCAGTCAGGCAGCCTGGAGTCTTGCCAAGGCCCTCCAGAGGCTATCTACTGCAACCTGCTCCCTCTCCAACTCCAGCAGCAACCCCAAAAGCCGCAGTAGCTTGAAAGTCTCTGCAGCTGCTTCACGAACAGACCCGTGCAGCAAGAACAGCACTGGATGCTGCGCTGGCCTCCACAGCCATGGTGGCCTCCAGAGTCTCCCTGGCTTCTACTGCAAGGTGTAGCTCCAGCCATGTCCTTTAAGGGACACACAGGATCTTGCCCTGCCATGATCCACTCTTGTGCTTACCTTGCTGCAGGCCACCTCTAACTGTCCCCTGCCCTAGGCCAGGGACAGGGACACATGGCCAGTGGCTCTGCCCCCTCCCAGCCCAGCCACCACATGTGTTCACCTGACAGGCTGAATCCAGACTGATGGAGATTCCTGACAGGCGGTGTCTGACGTGTGGGGGACTCCCTGGTTGACCCTGCAGGGGTGCCCCCCTTGGGGGTGGTGGTCAGGTCAAACACAGGTCCGTCATACAAGCCCCGGGGCACAGCATGGACCTCTGCCATCTGTCACCAGAGAGAAGAGGACAGTGACACTTCTCTGAGCCCAGAGAATATCATGCTCCAGCCATCCCCCAGCTCCTCAGTCCCCCTGCAGAAGGATCTCACACTGCCATGCACCATTAAGTCCTGAAGCACTGAGGCCTGGCACTGCCATGTAAGGTGTGCAGAGCCAGTGCAACAGGCTATCACCCAGACAGGGTTTATGCTGCACAAATGTGGGAGGAGAAGGTGATTTTGGCCAATCTCTTAATTTTAAACAGCATTTCCCTCCAGACTCCTGCTGCAGCAGGATAGGATGAGGAGAGACATTACCACTCCTAACCCCAAGGAGCATCTCTCTCCACCACAACACACCACTAACACAAAGGGCTCCTTATCCAAGCCTCAGCTATTTTGTACATTCAAAATAGCCCAGCAGTTTGCAGCACTGCTTACAGAGTCCAGCAAGAACAGCAAAGGAAAACGAAGCAGTTATTCAGGGCAATTTGGGCTAACAGTACCCCAACTCTGCCTTCTGGCATCCCCGTCTCCTCACCTTCCTCCTGGCTTTGATGCGCTTGTACACGTAGTCAGGGAAAGGGCTGCTGGGCAGGAATCGTCCAGTCCCCTGGGTCACATGCAGGTTGCCATCCTCCAGCATGATCTTTCCCTGGCATATGACAACCAGCGGGGCCCCACGGAGCTCCATCCCCTCAAAGATGTTGTATTCAGCCACCTGCAGCAACCCAAGATGATGGTCAGGAGGGACCATCAGGAGCACTGCCTGCTCACTCAGGGTGGGTCAGTCCCCACACCTCACTGCTGGAGTCAACAATGCAGGCAGAAGACACCTTTAATAGCCTTGCCTGCTCACAGGCCTCCTGTAGCTCACTAGCCCATCACAGTAAAAGCCCACCAGAGCTCCAAACATGAACCAGGACCTGCTGGTTTGAAGCTCAGTGTGAGGAAGAACTCCAAGAGCAGACAAAGGCAGGGCCTAGGCTTGAGGTAAGGCATGAACAAGGCACTGTGGCAAAACCAGGAAAAATATTTGTGCCTGGAAGAGGAACCAGGGTTAAGGAGAATATATTCACCTGCATTAAAAAAAAACAAAAAAACAAAAAAAAAACCACCTGCATAGGCCAGGGTCAGGAGAAGAATACCCAAGCAGGGTGAAAAAAGCCCCATGTGCCTAGGGCTCATGGACACTCAACCCAAAGTCACAACAGGCACTGCTTGGAGCCTGGCTTCAGTCCCTCCTCCTCAGAGCCAAGCAGACACTACCAAGCTCCCAGCAGCCAGGCAACCTTTCTACAAATACTCATATGCCACCCTCCAGCATTCACACAGATGAGCAGAGGACTTACAGATTGATGGGTTTTTGCTGTGATGATCTTTACTGCATCAGGATCCCATATAACCAGGTCACTGTCTGAGCCCACCGCTATTCTCCCTTTTCGTGGATACAGGTTGAAGATTTTGGCAGCATTAGTGCTCGTCACGGCCACAAACTGGTTTTCATCCATCTTTCCAGTGGCCTGCTCATACACAAAGAGAACTAAGTGCTTCTATGGGGAAAGGGTGAGTAAGAGCCCTGGGAAGCACCATCCTCACTCCCACACAAGGTGCTGGCTGGCTGGGCCCAAGGTTCTGAGGCTGATCTCACTAACTGGTGCTAGACAGACCAAGAACTAGGGGCACAGTTACAGCTTCTGGATGTTCACCCCAAGCCTGTGACAGCCACCTCTCCTGCTCCAGCTTGATTTGACTCTCAAAGCCAGAGAGGAACAAGCTGGGTGCCCAGCTCTGCGGGGCAGTAGCATGGGTGCGTGAGATGGCAACCCCCTCTGCACCTCTGCCCGTTCCCCTCCTCACCACTGCCTTGTCCCAGATGACAGACATTCGTTCCTCGATGCCGTTGGTTCCTTCTGGGATCGCTGTGAAGTTGTCTTTTCCAATGGCTTTCTGCGCGGTGCTGAAGGTACAGTGAGCACTTCCCGAAACCTGCAGATCACCACTGAAGAGGGGTGGAAGAAACCCACTGTCAGTTGTTTTGCAGTCAGACAGCAACAGAGACATGAGGGATATGGATTTCCTCTGGCCACGGGCAGTCCCCAGCTCTTTTTACTCTGCACTCTTATTTCCACCGTCCCTCAGCCTGAAGACTTCCACCTGACCCAGCCTCTGTGGCAGCTGTGTCACATGGGGGCAAGAGACCTCTGCCATTCTGTGCTGCCCACCTGAGCATGAACAGCATCCTGTACAAAAGAAAAGTCAACAGCTCAACTCCTAGGGAACAGGGTGGTCACTGTGTCAGGCCAGAAGATGTCCTTTCATACCAGACTCCGTTTCTGGCAGTTTGTCAGGTCTGCTTGAGAGAGAGCCCTTCTGCCACACAGGGAGGAAGAGGCCTCTCTTCTCCAGGACTGTGCCCCAGACCCACAAGCCAGCCCTCATGTTGTGCAGAGCCAGCTCCTGCATGCTGAGGGCTAGCACAGTCCTCCCCCACCCCAGGAGAGCGTGCAGTGGGAGGGAGGGAGCTGGGACTGCCCAGAAGCAGCTCTCTGCAGGACACCCAGAAACGCTTCACTGAGGCCTCTTCACCCTCTGCCCACTGGGGTACCTGGACGGATGAGATGCCCTGACCCACCCTGCTCCTAGGAAAGAGAAAGGCCAGTGAGCTGCCCACAGACAAGGCAGGGCAAGGAGCTGTCCATGGCACCCAGGAAGTCACCCAGCTGCTGCTTGGTCCTCAGGTAACGCTGGACTGGCAGCAGTTGGAAAGTCATTACTGCCAGGCAAAAGGAAGCAGACCAAGGCAGGCCAGCTGCCAGCACTGCCTAAATGAGGCAAGGGGCCTCAAGCACCTGGACAGTGCAGACACGGCGACTCTCCTCAAGGCTGCAAATCTGCCCTAATCCACTGGTAATCTCCCCCTTCTTCCGATAATTTCTGCCATATGTCTGATGAGCTGTACAGACAGAAGCCCAGAATGATGACACAATATGCTTCCTGCTGGAGACAAACAAGCCATCCAGCCCAGCTGGAACTTCACAATCTCTCCTCCTGCTGCAGCCTCACAGAAAACAATTATAGCAAAGGTGTCAGGACAGACATCTGCAGGGACCAAGAATTGCTTGTGTCTTCTTTGAGTTGTGGGGTAAATTGGAAGTGGAAGGTAAGGATTAGAAAAACAGTTCAGGAGCAGGGCTCACATTTCCTTGCCAGTTGATAAGACCTGAACCTATATCATACATCCAGTATGCATCGAGGTGTCTCTTGTTCACTGACCACAGCAAAACGCAGGGTGAGCTGCACACTCAGACCACAAATGCATTGGCACTTCTCTCACACCCACACTGCATCTACACTCTGGTACAACTCAGGTTTATCCTAACGTGCCCTGCTGGAGACACCTCTTAGTGACTGCTCATCCCTTGTTCATCTCAGTAGAGATGTTTCCAGCATTACCTCAAAGGACTTTTCCGTTTACACTCCCCTCAGCATCAGCCATCCCCTGGCTAACAGACCAGGCAGCAGGCACACAACTGGATGTACAGACATGGGCTGAGAGTGGTGTGCAATGGACACGGGGCACGCAGACAGGGCCAGGAACATGCACTGTCCTCAGCTGCTGTACTGGCCTTGCCAGTGAGAGGATGGAGTGTAACTGTGAAAGGTCATAGAAAATTGCTGAAGTGCTTTTCTAGTTTGTTTTCAACAAATCCTTTCTTTACCTTCTTGCCTTCAGGATGAAAAAACAACCTGCCATCCCAGCCAGATGTGCAGGAGCTGCTCCTGAAGGTCTCCTGCACTTTGCAGGCTCTGCTACTGTTCACCTGTATAGGTGTGTGAATGTATCTGCTTTGTATTTGACTGGGGTTCCCACCAGCCTGGGAAACCTGCAACGCTCTCCACGTTGGTGCAATATCCTGCAGCATCCCAATCCAGGCAGCCATTCCCTGCTTCTCCAGCTCAGTGAATCGTTGCGTTGACAAGTCTGTTTTAGCTTGTCCTCATTTCTTTGTCTACTTCAGAGCATTTAAAATGGTTCATGACTACTGGTATTTTTCTCATTAGTGATGTTAAGCTTATGGTGTCCTCCCTCCATTCTCAAAGATAAACCAACATGGCTTGGAGTCAGCCATTTCACTGCTCAGTTCGTTACATACCTACACTGAAATGGCTCAGGCTGGACTAAGCTCCTTCTTCCCTATCCAGAGTCCACTTTCCCCTACCAGTACCCCCAGCAGAGCTGTCACTCACCTGGCCAGGAGGGAGTTAATGTAGTCAGGAGTGGTTGGGTCTGGGCTCAGTGGTGGAGAGACCACAAATGCTGCAGCCTTCGCCCAGTTCTTGCTCCAGTAGTGTGTTCCATCAGTCCCCAGACTGGCTGTGATGGGCTCACCAAACACCACAATGCCTGGAGAAGGGCACAGAAAGAAGAGTGTTTAGTGGAGCCTGGTGGCATTCTCTGCTCCACAGCAATACCAACAGCCTGCCATGTCCCCAGAATACCCAGACACATGCCATCACCACAGAGCCCTCCTGCTCAAGGGCACAAATCCTCGTGCGCCAAAATCCCCCTTCACACCTTCTGGGGCAGGGGCACAGAGCCCACTGAACAGAGCTGTGCACATGCCCACACTTGTGGGGCCATCCCTGTGCTCCAGCACCACTGACAAATGGAGCTCCCAGCCACCTGAAAAGGCACCCAAGCACCCCCAAGGGGCCAGCACTTCAAAGGGACACGCACTGAACAAGTATCCTCAATGAGCCCTTCACAGCAGCAGACAAACTGTGGTGTTTAAAACATTGCTCCTACCTGTGACCCACATATTGATGTTACCTGACCGACAACAGGACGTGGCTCCATGTGGCCTACTGCAGTGTCACCCTGCCTTTCACAAGTCAGGCAAACTCCTAAGAACTGCTCCCTAGCAGAAGGGGAAGCACTGGACAGCACTTGAAGCACAGTGCTGATCTTGGCAAAACCACCACGAGGACACGAGGACCACATAATCCAGCATCCCTGGTGGCAGCAGCAGGGCTGAGTGCAGCACCAGCTGCCACTCACCTTTTTTTCGGGCTTGTGAGATGAGGTCAGCAGCACTTTTACTCATCACTTTAGTCACGTAGAGAGGACAGTTGGTCTGGCTGGCAATAGTGATGGCCCGGAAGACAGCTTCTGCTTCCAGCTGGAAGAGAGGATGGCACACAGCTGCAGAGGAGCACTGGCTGGGCAGGGAGGAGCCCCTCTTTCTCTCAGCACACCACTGATTGCAGTGGACACCCCGTGCCCTCGCTTTTGCCCTTGACTCCCCCAGGGCACTTGAATCAGGGAGACCTGACGGGGGAAGTCTCCCCAGGGCCTGGCCCAAAGGCAGGCTACAGTAACACCATGCCTGGCACAGGAGCACTGCCTGAACCCTGCTCGAGGGACAGCAGAGCTGTATCTGTTGTTTTGTCCAGTGCCTGGTCCCAGCCCTCCCGACAGCCCAAGGAGCCTGGGGACTGCTGCCCAGCCTGCCAGCACAACTTGCAGGCTGATGCCAGGCAGTGGGAAGGGCCACCCCTTCACAGCACTCCCCTGCTCCAGGCTGTCCCATGGCTGCAGCAGGTTTGACCAGATGTCCCCCACCACCTCCGTGGCAGGGTGCAGAGGGCTGCACGCTGGCAGGCTGCTTGTCATTGAGCCTGGCCATCCTGCAGTGCAGTTGCTGCTTGCCCCTGCCTGCTGACAGCTGCCCCATCTCACTGTCCTGCTGTTAGTGGAGGGTAGATTTCTACCAGGAGGGATATCTTTGGACTGTTACATCAGCCTGTGCTCAGCCTGAGCTCAACCTGAGTTCTTCAAGTGTTTGCTCTACAATTTGGCTTCAAGTGTTGGCTTGAGAAAGTTCAAAACAGAAGCCTTAAAAAGACACAATGATCCAGGCCCCAGGGCAATGCCTGGGACCATGCCAGCAGAAATGTCTCAGGGCAGAGAAGCAGAGCACTGTGTCCAGACACACATGCACTCCTACGCCTCTCAGACTTCTGCAGATCTAATTGCTGTACAGTGAAAAGAAGTTTTTCTCTTCTTAAAGACTCTTTAAATAGAAATTTAAGTGAGAAGCCATTTTTTATCACCATACTTATGAGCTGTCGTAGTTGATGGGGTTTAACACATGGACAGGAGCAAACAGCCATCCCTGAATACCCCTCAGAGCAGGTTACAATCTGGAGCAGCATCACCCTGCCCTACCAAGTCACCACCATCACCTGATAGAAGAACATGTCTTTAACCTCCCCTGAGGTCCCTCCAGGACAGAGAAAACCCACGGAGCCAGATCCCTCTCCTAATGCTTTGCCATCTGCCTGCAGGTTTTATGGGGTAGCAGGGTCATTTGTGCTCCACCTAACATTTTCCCAAGTAGAGTATGTTCTGGAAGAAGGACACTGCTTATTTTCAAAGGCAATGAGATCTGGATTTGGCTGAACAGATAATATCTTGCACTGTTCTCACTTGCCTTATACTTTAATGGCATTTCAAGATCAAACACTCAACGTTTTACTGGCTTTGGATGAGATCTGCACCACTTATGGTAATAGGACAGTTCTCAAATCTGGGCACAACCACAGCATCCCGTAATTGCACCTCAGCTTGCCAACTAGTGGCAACAGGTTAGTCATAAAAATAAGAGGGACTCTGAGCCACTGTGTTTGACACTGAGACTCTTCCCTGTACAGGAAAATGCTTTACACTCTTATATTTCAAAGGGAGTAAGTACTGTTATTACACTAGGCCGTTGTTACTAGCTCTAATACAGCCAACTTCCTTCACTTTTAATTTAAGCCAACTGATTTGATTTCAGCAGTACAGCAGGCCCTGAAGTACAAATCTGTCCCTGTGCTTCCCTGCTCAACTTTGCTATTGTTTTCTTCTTTCATATGCTGTGAGAAGTCAAAGCACCTCTCAGCAGGGAGTTACGTGTAGGAAACCTATCTAAAATTGGATTCAACTCATATTAATGGACCAAACAGAAAAATCCTTGCAAGCTAAAATTAGAAGTAATCTCATTAGTGTTCTGACAGTGATTTGTAACCAGGGAATTCCCCTTCTCTTTCCCTCCCACTCCTTTTACCAATGGCTTTGTCCATCTGACTCTGAAACACACTTTAGAGACTAAGCAGATATAAAGCAGGAAGAGGCTGTAATCTGTCAGCACTTAGATGTAAACAGTGAATTCTCAGATAAACTGAGACTGGTCAAGAGATTCTTCTTAGGCTTCTCACACCTGTGGAGTCACCTTTATAAGACAAATGCCCCCAGTTCAGCCTGAAAGTCTGCTACAGCCATACAGACACTTTGGTTGATCCATTCATCTCTGTGAGACTCAGAACAAGGGCTTCTGTCTTTGCTGGGCAACTCAAGCAAGACTGAGAAATATCTGTCACAAACATGCACCTCTCTGTTTCCTGAGCTGGTGATGAAAAAGACAGCAGTGTCTGTACAAATGGATACCCCTGGATGCACACACACACTCTCCCCTGCCCTGATGCTTGCCTGGCCCCACTAAACACACTGAGTCCTACTGTGACTGGGAAAACTCTTCAGTGAAGTAAGGCTGAACTGTTCTCTGCATCTTACCTCCTCAGGTCTGCTCAGCACGTGGCCTTCAGGGCCTGTTATTCCCATCTCCAACATCCTGGCTTGTTCCTAGGACATCAGAAGAACAGAGGGATATTACAGGATTGAAACTATCAACCAAAAGAGCAGATCCCTTCTGTGTCAAGCCCCTCCCTCAGGACCATCAACACTCTATGCCCTGTGGGACCATCAGGCATGGTGAGAGGCTCTGCACCCCCAAGGGATTTGAAAGAGGAGGAGGGAACATGGGGAAATGAGAGGCCAGGCACTGACTTAAACCTCTTCAATGAAACAAGCACAATGTGGAGACAAAAAAGGGCTACAAAACTCCCCATCCTCTCCAATTCCCACGTCTGTGAAGTGCTACCAATTAGTAATTTTGGGGCATTTTATGATTAGGCAGGTGGTAAAATAGAGATAAGCTCTGGCCAATACAGTTCCTCTGTTCCTCACTCAGTTTTCGTGTGAAAGAGCCATCCAACAGTGCACTGCAGCTCTAAAAAGTCCGAACAAAAACTGATTTTTGTAATCTGGGAAGATGCTCAAAGAATGACCTCTCGGTTCATGCTCCTTCAACTCCCAAGAACAAGAGAGAGAAAAAACTAAATAGTTGCAGAGCTTAACTGAGCAATGTCTTTTGTGTCTTAAGGAGAATCAAAACATTTGGACCTTCTGTCATCCAGTACCAATTAAAACACAGCAGGCCAATACACACTACCCACTTGATCACTAAACCACATGCCCCAGAACACCTGCCTTGCAAATCCAGCTTCATTAGCCACCTGTTTGCTTACGGGGAGAAAATCTCTCTTGCCAAGGCAGTTCTCAAGAGACTTTACTACTCCTTATTATGTGCAAGGCAAAGGTCTCTGCCTCTCCACACTGAAGACAGCTGCAGCTGGAGCACACATATCATACTTGATGGACACTCATTTCCATTTAGGTAATTGCTAATGCACCATTTCAGATTCGCTTATGCACAACGTATTCACAACAAGAAATCTTGCTAACTTTGATATTGCTGCTGAACAGCAAAGGTATCACCTTGCACAAGATGTCCAGCTTCAGAGCCACTTTGCTAATGCCCCACACCAAATCTGCCTGATACAGATTTTCAGTTCCTGCATGCCAGAAGTAGGTAGTTACCTGTGCAATTATATCCCCGTTTTCTGCATGAACTTGAGCTATGGCACCCAGTTCTGCCAGACAGCTGAATATCTCATACAGCTAAAAGAGAGACGAGAAGAAATGATTACTAAGCAGGCTGCCCATGGCCCTGGCATCCCTCATGGCCCTTCCACCCATGGCCCTGGCAGCAGCAGGACCCAGTGCAGCCATGCCAGCAGACCTCTGGCCATGCAGGGCCCAGCTCTCTGAAGGATGCAGTCACCAGCAGATGTTCTTGGCGATCTCCACATTAGACCCATGCCTTTGCCTGCAGTGCCAGAGCCCAGCCAGCCCACAGCACAGCCTGGGGCAGCCTGGCACAGGCAGCCAGGATAGAGGAGAGGAGCAGCAAGGCCCGGCCAGGGGCAGAAGCCACCAGCCTTATGAGCTGCCCCACACCCACCATGGCAGTCACCCCCACAGCTCCTTGAATCAATACAACCACAGAGGTGCAGGGGGTCTCACCTCAGTGTTGGACATCTGGTACAAATCCTTGTAGGCCATGTACACCATGAAGGAGTTAATGCCTGGGGCAGGGCAGAGAGGAGAGAGAGGTGAGCTGGGTAGGTTAGGCTGCCTGCTCTGGCCACCCTCCCCACCAGCTGCCCTGTGGCACAACTCCTGTTGGCAGCTGTGCAAGACCCCGCAGGCACCCAACAGCGCAGCCACCCCCTGCCCTCGCTGGCCAGGGCACAGGGCTGGCAAGGCCAGGCAGGGAGCGGCAGGCAACGAACCTTTCTCCTGGACCATGGTGTGCAGCTCCTGCCGGACGCGGGGGCTCCAGCGCGGGATGTCCACGTGCAGCGCGTAGTCGCAGCAGGCCTTGCCGTCAGCCCACTCCCGCCACCGCTCCAGCGCCTCAGCCAGGCTGCACTCGGGCTCCGGCAGCACGTGATCCACTGCAGGGGCACAGCAGGGCAAGGGCTGGCCAGGGGCTCCCTAGCTGGCCCTTCCAGGCAGCTCTCCTCAACAGCTTCAGGGCAGCTCCCAAGAGGATCCTGTCACCTTCACAAAATGCCTTAGCTCCTCAAGTGCATTTATTGGTAGGGTTGTGCACAGAGCCTTTGTTTAATGCACTCTGGCATGGGACCAGGGGTTTTTACATGCTTCTGCTGAAAAACTGGCTGGAAGCTGAAGAGCCCTGTCCTTCCCCATCCCCACTCCCACCCCATTAGCACACAGCCTGCTCCAACAGCAACACTTAATATACCTTTTATTGCCCACCATGGAATCTCCACACCCTGCCACAGACCATTTCACAAAACATATTTTTTTGGCACAGAGGAAGGAAAAACAGTTGCGGGAGGACAAGGAACCCAGCCCTTTATTGGAAAGATCAACACTTGCTGCTGCATCCCAAGAAACCCTGCAGTGTACACAGCTGTAACCACTGCACAGGACAACACCTGTGCACCTCAACCAGTGCACAGCCATAGCATCCTCCAAGGAAGGACCTCAGAATTCCCTTTCCTTTTTCCGTTAGCACTGTTTATTTTCAAGCAGTGTGGGATGCCAACACAATGCTCTGTTCCTCTGCTCAGAGCCATCTGAGCACCATGCTGCCCTACTGTTATTTAACAGAGAAGTTATGCCCTTGTTCCTTTTTGAGGGTCCCAGGGGAAACAGTGGCTGCAGACAAGCACTGCAGAACACAGGATCTCCAAGGGCAAGGGGTCCTATGCACATCTCCTGTCCTATCTCTTTGTCATTACTTAGGATCCAAAGATTCATCCCAATCCTTACTCCCTAGACTGCATTGACAGAGATCACAGAAAATATGAACACACTTTGAAAACACGGAAGACTGAGAAAAGCACAGAAAAAAAGAAAGAACTGGGTGATCTTGCAGGAGTGCTGGGTGGTCTCGTGCACAGGCCATGCCTGCTGCACTTACTTATCATGGTGGTTCCACCAGCCAGAGCTGCTTTTGTTCCTTGGAAGAAATCATCCACAGCAGTCATTCCCTTGTATGGCATCTGCAGGCGAGTGTGGACATCAATTCCTCCAGGGATCACCATCTTCCCATTGGCTTCTATGGTTTTGACCCCTCCAGGAACAATCAGGTTGTCTCCAATCTGCCTGATGAGATCACACCAAGATACTCACACAAAGGAAAACCAGCCATGATAAAACCTCTGAACAGCTCAGCTAGGAACTGCCAGGGCAGCTCCCTGCCAGCAGGAACACCCCACTCTGTCCTGCTCCCAGACCAAGGCTTGCTGGAGCAAAGTCACCCCACTGTGCGGCAACATGCAGGATTGTCTGGCTCACTTACACCTATGCTGTGCTTAGTGCAGGGGTGGCTGCCATCGGTCCAGCTGCTCTGCAGGTGACTTGGATGGCACCTGCTGCCTGGGGCAGGCACTGGGTTGGGGTAGGTATGGTCTGATGGTGATCTCTGCAGAGTGTGGTGAGAACCTGCCTAGGACACCTCACACCATACAGGCTCACCAGACAGGCTCCGGCATGCGTTTCCAGCGTAGCAGTCCTAACTGCTCACCCAGGGTGCATGAGCACAAAACCCAACGACAGCCCTGCTTCCAAGTGAGCTAGACCCCTAATCTGTCCTGTCTCTCATCCTTCTGCCCACCTTAAGTAAGGCTCAAGTCTGAGCTTACTTACAGAGAAAGATGATTTCCACTGTAATGCCACAGCTGCTAGGCCAGCTCAGGGCTTATCAGGGACTTACAATGCTGCTCATAGCACAAAGTCCCAAGAGTGAAGGGACTCCTGGGAGCTGGGAAATAGCTCAGCAAGTGCCCAGCCTGACTGGCTGCAGCCTGTGGGATCATGGCACAGCTTGCAAGCTCTGGGCTCAATGTCTTCCCAAGAAGTGCACAGTTCCCTCATCTTACCTTTGTCTCTTCTGTGACCCTGAAGGACAGCTTTGCTATCAGCAGGGCCACACTGTAGTGAAGGCAGCTAAAATCACAAGTACCTAAAAATGTCTTCTGAAAACAGGAAATCTAGAGAGTTCCAGCATAAATCCACTAGTAACCTAATACACAATTATAGTGCTCTGGAGCCTGTCCTGTTCAATCACAACTCGATGTATCCAGCCCTCCTGCAGGCCAAGTCACCTGAACCTCAATGTTCCTTTTCTCAGCCCATGTCCCCTCAACCCCTTTATGTGTCCATAAGTTCAACTAAACCTTCAAATCTCTTCCTTCAGAAATCCTACTTTCATCAAGCCTTTCTCAGTGTCCCTTGATAAATCAAGATTAAAGATAATTTGGTTTTAGTGGAAAACTTCTGATTTCCTTGGCACACTAGGGAGGTAAAAATGAGAAACAAATTCCATTCAAGCTGAGTCACGTTGCAGGTTTTTTTCCCCTAGTGTACCAAAAATTCTGTGGACAGAACTGCTCACTTTACTGTCCTCACAGCAATAAATCAGCAGTTCTTCCCACTGCTTTTATGGAGATGAATCCATCACTAAAGTGAGCAATTACAGTGAGCGATTAAAGGTTTTTAATTGCTCACTGTATTCTTTGCACAATTCACTGGTAAGAGCATTTAGCTTCAAGGCAGTGAAATTCTGTGGCCTACAGGGTGTAGACGAGGCTCAGGGCTTTGCCCAAGAATACTCAGAAAGCATGTGCCACAGCAACACCTGAGGCTGGCTCTGATCCCAGCCTATGTACAAGCACTTGTCAATCACAAATGGTCTTGTCCACCAGATAAAAATACACTTCTTAAAGTATTTATCTGCTGCTGGATTTCTAACATATACTACCCTGGGAAGGCTGGCTATTTACCTCTTACCATAGAGCAAGCAATGCCTTTTCAAGTCTCAGGGGTATAAACTATCATGGTTCTTTCATTTCACCCAGTGTGGAGCTGGCCCCAGCACAGTACCTTTGCCAAGTCTGAATGGCAGCCTTTAAACAATGGAGCTATTCCTGCAGCTCTGAGACATACACAGAGAAGCTGGGGGAACCCGAGGTTTCCCTGCAATTCCTGGAAATCTCAAGGATGCAGATGACTTGCAGCACAGCACTGTCCTTGTTAATGCTGACAAACAGGGTCCTGTGTGGGGTCATCCATGCTAATACAGTTAACACAGGGCAAAACAGAAGTCAAAACCAAACATTGCTCCTGGTGCAATTAGACACAACTTTGCTGTGCAATGGACAATCACAATCCCATAAGCCTGACTGCAATTCAGTCACTCAAGTTCCTCTGAAAACACATCAGACAATCACATCTGTGCTTACACATACTGCAGGGAGTTGAGCCTCTGAATAGAGAGGGTTCTCGAGTTTTACTGCCTGGCAAGTTGGGCACAGACCACATCCACAAAAAGCCAACAACCACCCAACCTGAAGCTGATTTAAGGGGAGATGGAGATAATAGAAATCCCATACTTACTTTATGAGGCCATCCTCCATGTAAATGTCAGCATAGAATGACTGGTCATCATTGACTATTCGCCCTCCTTTAATAAGGAGACGATCACTCTGAAAAGGGAAGAGCACAGCAGCTGTCAGTAGCAGGTAACACACATGCTTCATTCACCTTTGACTGCAAGGGTGGTTAGACACTGGAACAGGTTGCCCAGGGAGGTTATGGATGCCCCAACCCCAGCCATATTCAAAGCCAGGTTGGTTAAGTCCTTGAGCAACCTGGTCTAGTGGGAGGTGTCCCACTAGAGGGGGTTGGGATGACATGATCTTTAAGGTCCATTCCAATCCCTTAATGTATTATGATTTTATGATTCTCAGCACTCTATACAGGTGCTCTCCCACTGCTCACCTCAACCATCGACGCTGTAGAAAGGTCACTGGACCTGTGCTAACACTCCAAACAACAGTACAAAAGCAAGCATTGAAAATGTCACATTGCTAAAGCTGTTTATAGGTGGGAGAGGGAGCTGCCAGAAACACCACTGAGGCAGACTGAGCACAAGGGACAGTCACTGGGGACACAGCAAATATGCTGCCATAAAATACAGAAAGAAGTCAAAAGCTTCCTATGCCGGGACGTTACACACATAACTCTGCAGGCAGCCTGAGCCACACACCAGCACTTAGAGCGAGTTTGTACTAAGGGCATGTCTTCCTATCCTATCCTATCCTATCCTATCCTATCCTATCCTATCCTATCCTATCCTATCCTATCCTATCCTATCCTATCCTATCCTATCCTATCCTATCCTATCCTATCCTATCCTATCCTATCCAGATACTATGTAAAGTAAGTTGCATTGAAGAAGACAAGTTACTCTCTCCTCTGTTACCACTTTGAAAAGACCACCAACAGGACAGGCAACTGGCTAGTAATCTGTCACTCTCCTGCTGGGCTTGGGGTAATGCTTCTGAGGCATTTCACAGGCCGATACAAAAACCAAGAGGTACTGGACTGCACTCTAGTCTCACGATTTACCAGCTCTTCTGCTCTCCTTTCTATTGACCAAAGTGGCCAGCAGCCTTCTCCAAAGGAGCACAGCCAGACAACAGAGGAACACGGCAATTAGAATTGTGCTTACGCTCTTCCTGTGTTCACACTTTTGGACCAGACAGCTCAGCATACACTGATGGGAGAGGATGGGCACTGTCCAGGGGAACAGACCCTGTCCTGAGGAACTGGGATGGCTGAGGTCCTGCTCTTCTACCTCCACCTGCACAAGGCCACACAAGCAGCTGCAGGCAATACGGGGGCAAACCACCTGATCTCACATATGCCTGCCATGGATTCAGGTGACATAGGCTAACTGCTGTGCCAGAGAACATGTTGTCTACCTGACTGCTTAAAACACCTCCAACAACTCTTCCGCTCTTGATCACACCTTACATTCCTCTCTGTTACCCCTGCTGCCCACTGCCCAGGTTTTGGCATGGAAATACACTCCCCTTCCACAGTCTGAGCCTGGGCAAGGGCCGACCAGAGCCTTCAGCCGGGCTCGCATGCCAGCCTCACCCTGTGACGCTCTTTCGCGGTTAATTGCTCTGCAGGGAAATGGGTTTGCTCTTCACCCGTCACCCTCGGGGCAATTTCTGAAGCATCACCACCGTGGTGGGAATTTGCAGCTTCCTTTCTGTCAACAGAAGGATGCAAAGAACACTCCTGCATCCCGGCAGCAGCCAAAGCTCAAAGCCCCGCGTGCGTTTTTACGGTAATCTCATCCACACGCAGCCGAGACAAAGGAACTGGGTGTGGAAAGGAGGGGAATGCCGGCGCGCTCAGCCCTGCCGCAGCTCGGGCGGGGGAAGCGCCGCGGGCTCCCCGCGCCGCCCCGGCTCTGCAGAGGCGGCCCCGCGGCCCCGGCCCCGGCCGGGCGCGTTCACCTTCCCCGCCCAGCACAGCCCATAGGGAGCCTCGCCTCCCACCAGGAAAAGAGCTCTGCTGAGCCGCTCACCGTCCTTTCCAGGCACTGCTAGAACCCATCGTGCCCACCTGACAGTGAAGGGTCTGCATCAGCACCCACCCACTGACTGCAAGGAAAAAAGGCAACTAAGTTGAATAAGGAAAATCCAAATGACATGCCTTCAGGCTCTGGCATCGTTCAGGAATACGCTCAGGTGTCAAGAGGCAGTGGAAGAAGAAAGGAAGAGAATAAAGCAGTTATGAGGAAATGAGCGTGATTTAACAGCCAGGCTTCTGCAGGGCACACTACCAGAGCAGCCCAGACTACAATAAATGCACTGTTTCTGTATCAAGGCTCACTGTGCCTCTGTACACCCACCACGGCCCTTGCCAGCCAGCATCAGGCTGTGTCATCAGCCACTGAGCAGAGAGAAAAGCCCTCCTGCACCGGAGCCGCAGGGGCATGGCCAGGGAGGCAGCAGCCAGGGCCCGAGCCCTGGCCCCTGCCCAGCACAGCCTCAGGGCGAAGGGCGCGGCGAGTGCGAGACGCTGCGCTGACCGCTGGCCGTGCCTGCAGCGGCTCTGCCTGGCCACAGGCACTGACCCATCAGGCCTGACCTCCACTGCTGACAGTGCCTCCAAAGCACTCGGGCAGCCAGTGACAGCTCACCTGCCACCACTGTGGCGCTTTCTGTGAGGATCCATTTCTGCAGGCACAAGGGATGCCTATGAGGCCAAGCCTGGAGCTTTCCCTTCAGCACAATTCTAACAAAACTTGCCGGATTTGCCACCAGCTCTCAACACCTCTCCATACTGGGAAGCCTTTATGCAGAACTCTCTCTTTCTGTCTGCCTGTTTGCATTTGGGATGAAGCTTTCAAACCCACTACCCATTCCCTCATGCCCACGCTCTGCTCCTGATGCCCTTAAGCATCATCTGGTCATTCTGAGATCCCAAAGTATCAGGTGGTCTCTTAACAATTTTCAGAGTGATGCTGCAGAAAGACAGGGAGGCAGCACTTCCAGAAGGCTGCTGAACCCAGCCAAAACCAGCACTCACCTCATTTACAAAGCACAAGGGCATAATTAGGGGAGCACAGAAGGAGGTGTATGGTTTTACTGCTTTTTCCCTTGTAAAAGCAGAGACACTGATTGCCATGGTGTTTCATCAGAAGCTCATGTTTCCTTCTTACTAAGGTACCACACAACAGCATGGGAGAACCCCTGGCTAGTGTCATAGGGAGAGACAGTTAGCTGCCAGCCACATGGTGATTCCCTATGGTCTATGGCTTAGAAATGACACTCTGGTAGCAACCAGTTTACCAAAATCGGTCTAGTCAGAAACTGAGGCTTTCCTCCCCATATGTACCTGATACAACATACTGGCCAACACCATACAGACTTCCTTGTTTTTAGAGGTGGCAGAGACATCACAGAGATGGTGTTTGTGGGCTCTGGCAAGGGGATTGGGGTGGGCATGGCTCACACCAAGAAAAAATACAGGCTCTCCAGTCTACCTGGCCTAGGAAAGGATTTTATGACAAAAGCACAAAGACTGAGTAATTTTGATTCAACCAACAGTTCTGTTAGCAGGTATTTTGTGAAATCAGACAAAATTTTAGTCTTTCACCTCTCTTTCTGCAGAGAAACATATTGTGAACAGCAAGAAGGGAAATACTTTGATTACCTTTCCAAACAGCCAAATAAAAGGAACCAATAAAAAGTCTCTCAACAGACAGACAAGATCTGAAATTACTATTCTCCTGAGCTGGGCATCGTAGCATCAGTACACATGTGAAAAGTAATACCATGTTTAGTGGTCTCTGATGCATGGTGCACAACATGAGACAGTGAAGAGCAACACATCCATACCAAGCTGATGGAGCCATCACTGGGAAAGCCAAAGCCTTGGCTAACCTCCCCTCCCCATGTTTCCTCCACTGCGCAACCGACAGACACGCCTGTACTTCCCAGCCTTCCATCAATGACTACAGCCTCGCCTGTCACACTGTCACACACAGCTTTTGACCAGGCTTGTACAACTCATGTTGGGAATAATTTGCACAGAAATTTATCTCACACTAACACATGCACCACTCACTCCTGCTCCTGGCCTCTCCACTAAAATGGCTGTCCTTGAAAATATGAGAAACTGCTGCAAACAGATACAATAGGCAAACTGTAGTTTTTCAGATGTTACTGGCAGAAACCAACGACAAATACTGACTGCAGCACTGTTGAGTACAAGAGGAACAAGGAGGGAGTGTTTCTGCAACCCCAGAAACACACTAGGCAGTTGAAACAATGGCTGTTGGGAAGTACAAACATCCAGTTTTCCAATACATCCTTCATGAAAGCCCAACCTGTACATTGCTTGGGTGACAGAAGAGCAGCATTTTCAGCTTCAGCAAAAAAGGAAAGGATTTAGTAGGGACAAATCAAGCAGCTTGGAAGATTTTATTACCACTGAGGGGAGAGAGCTGCCATTGGATCCCAGAGGAGCATGCACAAGCCCTGCATATTGATAAAGCGTATCATAAAGAAAAAGCCCCAGAGAATGGGAGAAATCCCACCTGCAGCAGCACCTGGGGTGTCTCCATGGTGGTCTAAAGATACAGAACTATAGAAAAGGCAGTACGTGTAAAGTCATAATATTGCTTGTAAAAGCACCTGAATCCAGGCTGACACAGGAATTTCTCTTTACAGTGGCCAAGATCTTAGTGCTTCTTTGAGAGCATTTTGTCCACATTTGTACATGCAAAAGAATAATGGAAGTCAAGTGCTTTGCTTTTCCTTTTTTCTTCAGAGGGCCAGAGCTGTCCTCAGTAGAAAAACCAGGAGTTTGAAGCCAGCAAAAAGCAAACAAGATGAAAGACCAGACTGCCTTCCCAGGAGCAAGCCCTCTGCGGCCTCCGCAGGGCAAGCGGCGGAGCAGGGCTGTCACGGCAGAGATCCGAGCAGGGAAGCCCCCGAGGGAGCGGCACGGCAGCGCACCGGCGGGCCCGGGGCTCCCGCAGCTACAGCGCCAGCCCGCCAGCCGCCGCCTGTCCCGGGCGGGCCCCGGAGCGCTGCAGCGGCACCGCCGCACCTGACACGGCGAGACCGAGGAGCGGCTCGGCGGGGACACCGAGCGTGGGGAGCGCCCTGCGGGAGGCCGGGGCAGCCGCCCGCCCCCTCCGGCCCCGCCCGGGGGAACCCCCGGCGGCACCGGGTACCGCCGGGCACCGGCCACCGCAGCGCTCCAGCCCTGCCCAGCTCAGCTCAC
>VYXF01000362.1:158591-170576 GCA_013397295.1 Polioptila caerulea
GAGCTGAGCCCCTTCCTCCGGATCTGAGCCCCTTCCTCCGGAGCTGAGTCTCTGCCTCTGGAGCTGAGCTGAGCCCTTCCTCCGGAGCTGAACCCTTTCCTCCGGAGCTGAGCCCTTCCTCTGGAGCTGAGCTGAGCCCCTTCCTCCGGAGCTGAGCCCCTGCCTCTGGAGCTGAGCTGAGCCCTTCCTCCGGAGCTGAGCCCCTGGCTCATCGGGGCCAAGCAGCAGCCAGTGAGGAGTGAGCCTCTCCCGGGAGGAACAGCGTGGCCCTGCACTGCAGGCTGCCCTGTGTCTGTGTGCACTAACCACAGCCCTTCTTTGGCTAGGACATCTCTGTACGTAACTTTATGGGGAATTAAAATTCTCTGGAACAGGGCCTGGCCTTTGTCTGATTCTGCAAACTTGCAAAAGTTTCAGCATTGTAGTTTAACAGCAATATTTATTTAAATTCTGATTCCAGTGTTTATCTTTCCTAGTGCCTTGCTGCTTAGATGGTTGTACTGAAATTATCTGCATCAGTAAAGGAGTATGGGGCTCTTCAGCTTTAAAATCTGACTTTTATTGAAAGTCATTCACTGAGTAAAAGACAGTTCTTGATTTTTACTTTTCAAATTGCCCTTCACTTTTAAGATCTTTTTTGTTAGGTGTTTAAGGCTACTAGTTCAAGAATACCATGAAAATTGAAGTTTCTATTCAGTGTGTGTTCACTGCACAGTTGCTTTTGAGCCCAGAAGAAGGCATTATTTATATTTCTGTATATATATCTTGGATCAGATGTGAAGTTTTTAATTACACAATGACAAAATGTCTGCCCCCTATAGTTAAGTAAATTTTCTTTTCTTTAAATCACCTGTTTATATGCTCATGGACAAAAATATTTGTCAGGAAACCAGTCATGAGTGGTGCAACTTCAAACCCTGCTGGCAAAGCAGCTCTCTCACTTCTCTGTACAAAGTCGACTGAAGATAGAGATCAGAGGGGATGCAGTGGGAAGGCTGTTTCTCCTGCCTGAGCCCAGGGAGGAGGGAGATGATAGGCATGTGAGCTCATGTGCTTTGTGCTGCTGCAGGACCCACCAGAGCCAACCGTCAGTCCTGCCAGGGTTTCCTTGGCTCGAGGGCTGTGTTCACATCCTGACCCCAGAATTGCTGATCCTCGTGGGTCAGGAAGCTGAGCTGAGCCCGCCAGATGGGCACCACTGGTTGTATCATGAACGAATAGAAATAGGCTGCTCTTCTGATCTAGGGAACAGCATTTATTTTATGGGAAGTTCTGTAGTGGCAAGCTTCTAATTCATGTCTTTCTAGTTGAGTAAGAACTGTTTAAGGCACACTGAGAAATAGAAGTCAGTCATGTTACAAGGAGAGGCACACTGGTTATGAATGGGCGAATGGTGCAGCCTTCTGGGAAGTGGTCTTTAAGCAAATCTTGTTCTGCAAAAGGATTAGTTAATAAAATAGGACATAATCATCCTGTCTGGGGTGTGTGTTTTCTTGTTCTGTGCTCTCAAAACCCCAGTGCTGATTTTCTTTGTCCTCATTGGCTGCTGCCAGAGCACTGGCTGGGTTCCTGTCAGAGCCTGTGCTGGGAATTGCACAGCCAGAGCCTCAGAGTGTCCAGTGAGAGGCACAACTTGTCGTGTAACTTTCTCAAGCATTTTCTTAATGAGGCTGTCAAACTTACTGTTATCTTTTAAATGTTTGAAGAGGAATTGAAATTGCCAGCTGAATCATTCAAATAGCAAAGGTATCGACAGAAAAATCAAATTAGGTCATCTTGCCTGCCACTGCCAAGGCACTTTCCTCCAATGAGTATTTTCTGATGACTTTGCTAATTTCTTTTCCATTTGTCAGGGCAGTGGGCAGTTTCTTAATTGGAAAAATTCTACATCTCTGCTGGCAAACTTCTGTGCTGGTTCCCAGCTCCCATATGATTTGTGCAACATCATTCTATCTGTAATAAAAATAGAAAATGGTTGAAAAGAGTGAAGTATGTCCCAGATTGTGACATGTTGTTCACATAATGCTGCCTGCATCACTGGAAGTTGCTCATTACAACATGAAGCATCTCAGGCTCCATAGCTGTGACTACAATGCCCATTAGACTCAGGGAATTTTGTGTTATTTGAAGGAAGTAGACTGCTGACATTAGGTGGGATTTGACCTCTTCCTTCACCAATGCTGAAAAGCTTGAGCTGTGTCCTGACTGAGGACGTTTCCTTCCTTGATGTCAGATCCATACAGAATGGTTTTACACTGATTTTCCTGTGGGTCTGGAGGCAGCGGATCTTTGATTGCATGTGAAAAGGATGTGATGTAATGACTGCATAACATCATGAGCAGGATAAATGCACATCAGCGTTCGTAGCTTGATTTCTTCTAAGGTCTGTGAGTTCAGCTGGAGAAGCAGCAGGACAGTGGTAGTACCAGGTTAACACTGATTCTTCTGATTCCTACGGGATTTGATAAAACTGCATCCCTTTATTACATGCATGATAATTTGCAATGATGAAATAAGTCCTAGTTGTCTTGTTTCGTCCAAAGTTAGAGCTGCCTTCTCATACTCTGCAGTCATGATTTACAAGCGTGTTCTGGTTTTGGAGCTGCCAGATAAACAGGGTTGTTCTACTATCATGCTTGCAGCAATGTCAGGACAGCCCCCAGCATTGCCTTTCATGTGCCCTAGGGAAAGTCAGGCTTAGTACAAATGCAGAAGAAACAGTGAAAGAGCCAAGAAAATCTGATTGTCCTACCTGCATTTAGAAGCAGAGATCAGAGATGGGTGGGCTCTTTGGTTCACCCAAAAATGGCGTGTTTGTGAAGGGCAAGTCACTGATTAGCCTGCTCTCTCAATCAGCTGGGGAGGGCCAGTGGCTGATGCCTCATCAACACACTCTAGTTTCTAAACTTTCAGACATAGGCGTGTTAGAAGATGAGACAGACCTTTGTGATCCTCCAGGCTGCTGTGCATTTCAGTCCCTGGGGAACTGCTGCGCACAGGGTGTTGTCCTTGGTGAAATCTTTTACCAAAGCCAAACCACTGCAGAGTCAGAAAGGCAAAGCATTTGACTCTGTCCAAAGCTTGTTCAGTATTTCATGCCAAAACCACAGGGAGAGTGGGTAAATAGTGTGGTAATTTCTACTGCAGAATGCTATTGCATTGTTGGAGGGAGTAACTTCAAGCAACACATACAGCCTGACTTCAGCATGCTGTCAGTCTGTCATACTAACAGAGACCACGAATCTGATAAGCAGCTGGAAGTTATAATCTTCTGTGCTTGGTTATTCCAAGAATATTTCTGAAATGCAGTAATGCTTTTTGCTCTCAGTTTTGTTTAGTGCTGAGCAAAACCCTATGGAAAATTCCAGTACTTCAACATGTGGGATATTTTTTTCCTCCTGAAATGAGCTGCTAGTCAAAATGTTAAGAAATAGTAATTGTGGAAAAAGAGTTTTGAATTTTTTTCTGTGGGGTATCTGGGCTCTCCTTCTCCCTCACCAGGTCCTCCAAGGAAGGACTACTATCTTCTCAGTGTCAAATGACTCCCATGGCACCGCAGGCCTTGCAGTCAGATGCAAACTCCATCACTCAATTACAAAGTTGTTGGGCACAGAAGGCACCAGAGATAAGTAATGTTTTCAAGAGGGTCAGAAGCACAGATCTAGCATCAGTATGAAACTCCAAATATTCCGACAAAGAGGAATGGGTGGTGACCCTGGAGGTTCTGCACATCAGGTGAGCTCCAGCCACCTTCTATTAAGATGAACCAACCCAGAGATGTAACTCCAGATTTCTAGGAACAGCCAAGTAAACTTGTAGACATCTCCTGTTGTTTACATGTCAATGGGTACCTTCAAGATCACAGTTTCAGGAATGGTGAGATTTTAGCCACTGTCAACCTGTCTGGCTTGGTGTGGTGTGGACCGTTAGGGCCTGGATGAGATGGATTTATATAAGAAAACACACATTCTGTATAAGTTTGAAGCCCAGAATATTCTGCCAGATGTGTGCCTCTAGATTCACTTCAAGAGCAGTCAGCCCACTTCCTCTGAGTTCATGTTCTGCCTTTCAAAATCAGTCTCTTTCCACCTGATCCTCTTTGTCCCCTGCTTTTTGTATGGCATCATCCAGCATCTTCCCTAAGCTGTGAATCCTGGCTTGACTGGTCTCACTCTGTGTTTGGCCTCTGTTGTGACGGCAAATGCTGACTTGCTTCCAAGCATATCTGCTGTTGTGACTCCCTCTCATTCCAGCTTATTTTAGGGATCACCAGCTACTCCCCTCTGTGCCTGCTTTCATTCCCAGAAATCACTTGGAGGACTAAGCTGAGATTTCCTTGTTTCCATGGTGTTGTACTTGACCTAATCAACCATTGCAGACCTAAAGTGTTCTTGCCATCAACATCCCTCTCCTTCAACCTGTGGCGTCAGGGGAGCACACTGATGCAAAAACAGGTGGTGTATCTAGAGATAATGAGTGATTATGTGCCAGTGATTACAAGCCTGTAACGAGTAATTAGATGTTAGCAGAGTAGAATTACAGTGGATTTAAAGGTACTATGTTTGCTTGTTTGTTTATATGGTTCCTCGTGACTATGAGGAAGCAAGCAGTCAGATATACTTTGGCCAGGCTGGTGAGGGAAACAGAGCTGCCATTTCTGCATTTTTTGTCATGGCCCTGCACACCCTGGTATAATGCACAAAAGTTCTCCAAGTACTGCAGGAACCAGGCTGTGACTGAAGATTCCTCTGCTTGCCTGTCAGTCCATTTGCTGCTGCCTTGGAGGAAAACCATATTCTGTAAACTGGAGTGACTGATGCCATGCAGGAGCTAGAACCTGTGCTTGCCATGGCTGGGACTACTTCGTAATTTTTCACTTAATTTTTATACCTCCAGCTGATCTAGTTATGTTAGAAATTGCATTCAATCTGTATTCATTGTCCCACCAAATTCTCCTTTTAAATCACTGTTAACTTGTCCTAGCATTAAGGATTGGTGGGCTATCCCTTCCACACAGATGTTAAAATAGATAAAAATAGATAATGTCCATCTGTGTTGCTCACTAAGTATGTCCTAGGGAAAAGCAAGCACAGCTTACAGTCCCCCTTTTCCAGGGAATAGAAGAAAGAGGCTTCTGTCCTTCAAAAATCCATCACCAAAACACAGCCTGCTCTCCACTTCTCTGTAAGACCACTCTTTTGCAGGCAGTCTTGGAATTTATTGTTCCATCAACTATTTTTCAGCTGCTCATTTGAAACCCAAGAGTCTGTCTGAAGGCCAGAACCCAATCTCAGCTGCATCAAATACACCTGGAAGAAATCATATGGAAAAGGGGGACTTAATCCCAAATAAAGCCTGCTACATCAAGGTCAGTGTCAACCCGTGACAGATCCAAAGGTTGAGAAGAGCAGGTTGTGCCAGTTTAAGACCACCCTTCATTGCTATTTCCCGAGGAAGTCCTCACCTTACTTTATGGGATTTACTGTGTTGCACAGACATTAAATTAAAAATCAAGGTTTTGTCTGTATGCTCATATCCACATTTGCTCCTTGCTTTTTCTAACTTCCTAACTCCTGGTTCTTTCATTTCAGCTGTTTTTTACTTCTAAACCAGTGGACTGTGAGTGCCACACCTTGGGCAGACAGTGGTGGAAAGAGCTGAGCTGACTCATCAGACTGCAGGCTGTCTAATAGGGAATTGTGCACCACAAAATTCCATTGTGCTGAATGTCACTGCTTTATAAATTTTACTAAATATGAAAAAATAAAGACCAAAGAGAGAGACAGTGAACAGATAGTGAGCCAGATGCTTTCTTGATGGAGAGGTTGGAACCCAAGGTCAAATTGCAGCATTTTGATGTTGGTCCTTTCCAGAGCGTGGGTGAGTTATCAGCATCACTTGCTGTGAACTTTCAAAACACAGTAAGGTGTTTTGGATTGGGAAATTGTGAAGGGCAGTTTGTTGGTCATTTCCCTATGAAATCACATGAATGTGGCATCTGTTGTGATAAGCTTTGAATGCCTGAGACTGAAATTAGTCTGAACCCCAGATGTTCTAATGCCTGACCTGCAATGCAATTTTTATGCATCCATAAAACATATATAATTTTAAGAATTTCAGACCCATAACTGCCAAATGAACCACTCACATTCTGTGAAGCTAAAATCCTTTTCTGTTTCCCTGTACTTGTTCTATTGCTATGGACTAAGAAATTTCTCTTGGTAGAACATGGCAGGTTACTTTTGCATTGTGGCCCTTCTGATTCACTGTAAGTGATTTACCTTTCCATTATTTTTGATGTATACATTGATACAGAAGTGAGAACCTGTGTGTGTCACCCACATATCTGTGCAGGTTAGGTGCAGGTTGAACAGTGTTAGGTACCATTATCCATGGTTTGTTCTTACAGGTTTATACTAAGTGGCTGTCCCTCAGAATATTCAAATCCTTCATTCAGTGACTAGGCTTGCTGATAAAAATCCAAGTAACAGATACCATGATAACCTCTGGAAGTTTCTGTACTGAGAATGTAAAAATAGAGCCTTGTCTTTCCTGCCAAGTTGGAATGCTTGAATTCTTTTCACAGCCCCTATCAGTTAAACAATTGTAACTACTTGCTAGCTTACCTAGGGCTTAAAGAAGAATCCTGGGGGAACTGGCCCCTTTAAAAGTTCTCTATTTTGTTTACAAAGAAGCCCAGACTTCTGTAGGTTTTTACTATAATACTTGGTTGATTTTGCTGTTCTTATACTTAATTCTCGGAAGTGACAGGGGAAGTTTAGCACCAATGTTTTCTACATGTATTCAAAACCAAGAGTCACAAACTGCTCTCTGGTTTGAGAGTGTGTGTTGGTTCTTGATGAAGAGGTTTACACAGAGGGCTTTCCCAGCATCACCTCTGGAACTCCTAATGCCACAGGGGGTCTGACCTCCACCTCACAGCTGCCCACTGCTCTCCTCTGGCTTGTCTTATAGACATGTAATATGTGTGCATGAATCCTGTTAAGGATTAATTTTCTGCAATTTTTCTGTACTTTACTTTGTTTGAAACTCGTTTAGTAATAGCTTCTAATGCATTCATGTTTTTCCTTTGAGTATTACTAGCACTTTCCACAACAATAAGGAAAGGACCAGAGAGGTTCAGATTTTCCTGGCAGAGCTCTAACAACAAGGGCAGCTATGGAACAACCCAAAGTGGAGTGCTGGGGACACTGCAGGCATCAGTGAGTGGTCTGCAACTGAGGAAGCGTTGCTGGGAACATGGCAAGGAAAGCCCTAAAGCATGCTGACCAAGAGAATTACTGTGGTTCTAAGATATTGTGGATCTGTGCTGGTTTCAGGTGGGGTAGAGTAATTTTCTTCACAATGGCTAGTACGGGGCTATGTTTTGGATTTGTGCTGAACACAGAGTTGATAATATAGAGACGTTTTTGTTATTGCTGAACAGAGCTTACACAGGGCCAAAGCCTTTTCTGCTTTTTGTATGGCCACAATGGCAAGGAAATTGGGGGTGCATGGAAGGCTGGGAGGAGACACAGGCAGGACAGGTGACCCAAACTGACCAAAGGGATATTCGATACTAGATGACATCATGCTCAGGATCTAACCGGGAGGGAAGAACGAGGAAAGGGGGACATTTGGAATGATGGCATTTGTCTCCCCAAGTAACCATTGTGTGGGGTGGGGTGCTGCTCTTCTGGAGATGGCCGAACACCTGCCTGCCATTGGGAAACAGTGAATTAATTCCTTGGTCTGTTTTGCCTGTATGTGCAGCTTATGCTTTACCTATTAAAGTGTCTTCTTCTCCATGAGTTCTCTATCTTCTAACCTTCTGATTCTCTTCCCAATCCTGCTGATGGAGGAGTGAACAAGCAGCTGTGTGGTACTTTGTTGCTGCCTGAAGTCAAACCATGACAGGTTCTCATCCTGAAAAACTGTTTCACACATTCTACACTGATGACTAATGATATTTTTGTAGTTTAGACTATTTCTCTGGATTTAAATTAGGGAGAGTATCACAGCTTGCAAACTTAGGGCCTAAAATACAACTGCACCCAGTGCAACTTGTCAGAATGATCATGTAGAATTTCCTTGGCTTCCATTCATAAAAATCTATTTTCGATGACTAATAAAAACTGATTTCCCTGTGTGCTGAGCGCTTCCAAGTCTGCCATTTTCCCACCTTCTTTTTCAGTGTAGTCTCTCCATTAATCCTAAAAACCATCCACTTTTACTCTCTGCATGCCTGGACAGGAGTTCTGGTCGCTAACTTGGAAACTGCTGTTGAAATATGTTGTCTTCTGCCAGGTGTCAGACCTCCTTTATCTATCTCCAGGAAGTGAAGCTCATTATGTTTCCCCTGGACCATGCAAAGCAGAATAATAATCTTGTTTTGTAAAGTATGTTTTGTGTCACGTTAACATGACTTAACTTCTGGGATGGTTGAAAACATACAAAGAATGTACAAACAAAAGACTTCCAGTTCTATTCAAATCCCTGAATGCACATAACTATGGCTATTGTAAAGAAATCAGAATTAATGAGTCACTGATCCTTACAGCATTTTTATCACAGTTTGTTATTAAAGAAAATGGTCTGCTCAAGACCAGAGCATTTAAAGAACTTGAGAATCAGCAGCTGATATCCCACCACATGACAGAGTTTATCTCACTTGCTTGGGAACTCAAAACTTTACTGAGTGGGTTTGTTTCTCTGACTGTGCCATATGTGGCTCAAATATGTGTGTTTTTCCTGTGTCTGAGGCAGTTAGGGATTTTGGGCAATTTAGGGCATTAGGTTAATTTCTGAATTTTACAAGGTAGGTTAGTGTAGTATAAGAAGTAAACCAAAGTTATCATTAATTTAGGTACAACAAGAAGCAGGGTTGGTGACAGGGTCTCAGTTAGGGCTCTGGGCTCAAAGCCCTGCAGGCTCTAGCAAGGTGCTCCAGGTTCATTGATGCCAAAGCTGTTTTCTCTCCCAGTCATTATCATGTAGCTATGTCTGGAAACAAAAAATGACCCAGGGACAGACTGACAGTGTGGATTAGGATTCTTAGGGTTAGGGATTGGGAATAAAAGAGTTGTTGACCTTAGTTTATAGATAGCCCATGACAATGGGGTCACCTGCTCGGTTGCAGATTGTTTTTAGTCCTTGTGTCCCAGCACTCAAAGGTATCAGTTGAGCGTAGTGCTAGTTTTGTGGGCTCTGTACATCTCACTATGGTTTGTTATATAACTGACTGGGACAAATTAGGCACAAAGGAGCGGGAATAGTGTTTTTATCTGCTCCAAGGCCAAAACTCAGTAAGATGGGACCGTATACTGGGATAAGTATTATGGTCAATGTTGAGATTTGTATTTGGAGGTCCTGAAGATTTGTTACTGGTTCTTGGAGGATCCCTCTTTATATTGAGAAATGTGACTCCCTGATGGCCAATCCATTCCCAAGGGAGTGTCTGGATGGAGGAGTCTGTTTCATGCAGCTGGGGTCCTGCCTTTGAGCGCACATCAGGCCCACCAGATGTGTTCCAGTTTCAAGATCTGCAGTGGACCAGAACTCCATGCAGCATTTGAAGATAGAAATTACCAAGAAAATGGTACAGTGACATTTTCCAGTCTCTGTGCTTTCCCTAATTATCCATAAAATGGCATTCAGCTGTTGAGCACTGACCTGCAAGATCCCTCCCTTGGCAGAAGTGCCTCCCATAAATGGTAAATGTTAGTCTATAATTAGGGAGTCTGTAATCTATAGATTAGTGGCTCCATGCTCTAAAGTCTCCATCTGTTGTACACACTGAAATCATTATATCTCTAGTCTCAGTCCTGTTTCAGGCTTCTATAATGGTTTTCACAGGATTTTCTTTGTTGTGCAAAGCAGCTTGCTCATGGCTGTCACTTGCTGCCCAGTCACTGGAGCAGATGTAGCACAATAGCCTCTTGTCAGTGTAGCACAAGCTATGGGATGCATCTCTGCCCAAGCAGGAATAGGGCTTTGATATGTATATTTTGATCATATTCAGACTTAGCCCCCCTCAACACAAAGCAGATGGCACATTGCCAGTTATTAGGGCTTTTACTATGTTTAGACAATACCCCAAGCAATGGAAAACTGTTTCCATCCAAAGGGGCTACAGAGACAACCCAGAGACCTTCTAAAAAAAACCAAAAAAACTGAATGTGGTACTTGGTGCCATGTTCTAGTTTAGGTGTTAAGGCATGGATTGGACTTGATGATCATGGAGGTCTCTTCCAACCTAGTCATCCTGCGATTCTGTGATTCTGTAATGCACAGCCAGGCTTCACTGTAGCCATGAGCACTTACTGTGCCTGCTCTGGCACAAGCACTGTCTGGGGTGGGGCTTAGTTCCTCGCTTGCTAAAGTATTTTATGATAAAATACCAGACAAAATGGAGATGGCTGAAGGATGGCCCGCATCCTGCAACCTGGGGCCTCATACAACCACCATACACCCTGGGTGGGGCAGGCTGATGTGCTGTCATGTACCAGGGACAGACTCACACCAGGCCTGCCCATGGCTTGTCCCAGGACGGTCTGCAACTCCCTTGCATTGTCCCATCCTTTTATTGTCTTGCAGCTGAAGATACCTTGAAGCTGTCCCAGAGAAACACCCAGAGCATTCTGGACCCAAAATCTGGTGCAAAGTTCTTGTCATTGTCATAAAAAGGATCCCTTGGATGACCATGCTTCCATGTGTACACAGGAGATGGCAAAATCAGATATAACAGATCTTATAAAACCTAGGCTTACCATTCCGAGCTGTATCTGTACAGGATGCAGGTTTTCTTGCACTGTATCTTCATTCCATCAGCAAATTACTCCTGGTTTACTCCAGCAGGTGTTCAGGCTGGGAGTTCATGCAGGAGCTTTCTACACCCCCATGGATCCAACTCCCATGACCAGCAGTTTCCCTGAAATACATTTCTAATTTTATTAGAGAATTAAAAAAAAAAAAAAAGCTAATGCCTCCGAGTCTAGTCACTGAGCAACTGCTGTGTCGCACATCATTTGGTGTGAGGGATGCTTGTACAGGCAAATGAGCTGCACACCACAGCCTTATCCAGAGAGGATCCACAAAGTCCGTCTGAGCTGAACTCATCCCACAGGCCCTGCAGCACACATCTATTTTATATTGCGTATCTATTATCTTTAATTCTAAATTGGTGTATTTTAATATTAGATGCTCCTTCCTTTTTTTTTCCAGTCAAAGGAAACAAAACTCCTTGGCTCAAGTTCTTTGCTTCACTCATTATTTGAAGATTATTATGCAAAGGAAATGAACATGTTTGAAGTCTCTAATAGTAGAGAACTAAATCTAGATTCAAATTTCTGTGTTTTGGATCCATTTAACGTGTTTCAGTCTTCTAAGAGCATTTTAAAGATATGAACTGCAGTTCGTGGGGACTGCAGTTCGTGGGGATCTTGAGAAAGATAATGTTTGGGATTTTAAAAATAAAGAATACATTAATGTACTGGGCTATTCTGTAACAATCTGATATTCCTTAGCTTAGTTTTCTTGAGTGGTAGAAGGATGAGATAGATATAAATATCTGGCTACAAGTTTGCACTTCCAAATGTGCTTTCCGTTTACTTTCTAAGATTTTCTTGACAATTTTCTTCCCGAAGGGCTCTTCGGCAGTGCACACTGCTCCCTGTGCCCTCGGACGGCAGGTGCCGAGGTGATGTCTCTGGGACATCAACTGCCACCAAGTGCCGCTGTGCACTGTTGACGCACTCCTCAAAATGAAATTATTTTAGGATTTAAAATTCATTTTAGGCAGAGAAATTGCAAAGATTTGTTGGAGAGGGAAGCGATTCCAGAGCCTGAGCCTGTTAAGGACCGAAGGTGCGGCGCAGGCCCCCTCAGTGAAACAGAAGCGGGAGCCAGCCGCGGCCCTATGACCGGTCACTGCCGTCCCGGTCACTGCCGAGGGTCCCGGTCACTGCCGAGGGTCCCGGTCACTGC
>VYXF01000362.1:170792-208715 GCA_013397295.1 Polioptila caerulea
GCCTCAGCCCCGGCCCCGCCTCAGCCCCGCCCCGGCCCCGCCTCAGCCCCAGCTCCGGCCCAGCCCCGGCTGAAGGCAGCGAACGGGTTTTTTTTTATTTCAAACTGCGGCAAGAGCCTTCAAGAGCTCCCGGAGCGCGCGCCGCCGACTCCGGAAAGGCGGCAGGTTGCTGTTGTGTTTTGGTTTCTGCACAGGCCTGGCAAACAGCGATAAATTCACCCTTGGGCCCCGCTGGGACCGCTACCTGCCCTCCCTTTTGCGAGCGATCGCGCCAGGACCCCGCTCCCTCTTCAATC
Source organism: Polioptila caerulea (assembly GCA_013397295.1). Taxonomy (NCBI): domain Eukaryota; kingdom Metazoa; phylum Chordata; class Aves; order Passeriformes; family Certhiidae; genus Polioptila; species Polioptila caerulea. The sequence goes on from VYXF01000362.1 coordinate 171,089, forward strand.
GGGGGACTCCTCACCCCGGTGTGCCCCCCAGCCCTTGCTGTGCCAGGCATGTGCCTCCGTGGCTCAGCTGGAACGTGCTTCCTCTGAACAGACTCCAGGTATGCTGAATATCTCCGTGAGTGGTATTTTTTTTAAAAAAAATGCTGTTGTTTTATTTTTTTATACAAACTAAAACACCAGAGGTCATTGAATCCTATATTAAATACATAAATTAAAAAATAACCATTCATAAAATTTTACATACAATAAGGATTCTCTCCTACACGTTAATACATATAGTACAGATACATGTCCAGTGTTTATCAAAGAGTCATTCTGCCAAGTAATTTACAATTTTGTTCTGGAATAGACACCAAAAAAAACTGGAAGAAAAAGTATATATAAAAACACAGAGGTGCTGATGTGAGAGAGGGGAGGGGAAGAGAAAACCCTTTGGATCACCAGCAGCTGTGTGTTTGCTCTCTGAGCCCTGCTCATGTCAGGAAAGCCCGGCCTGGGCAGTTCTCATGGGATGCCATAGAACTGAAAGCTTTGGGTTTCACAGCATGTTTCCCACTGAGATGATGGTAGGGGGTTGGAAGATGAACACCTAAAAAAAATTCTCCATTGTCCTCTAGGCACATCAGTAAGAAAGGATGGAGCTGTGAGCCAGCCTGGTAACACTGCAAGCAATACCATTTCCTTACTGCAACCCCAACTGCCTAAATTCATCTCACGTAACCAGGCCCTCATCTGAAGTGCCTAAATTCAAAAAATAGTCTTCAAAATCTCCCAACTTGGTCACTGGAAAAAAAAAAAAGCAGCAAGTCAAATTGTGGTCAAGCTGATTTGTACCACCTTTTATGGCTCACCTCCTGCTTTGGCAGGATGGATAGTCTGGAGTGCTGCTACTCCGGAACAGCCTCGCGGGGATGCATGGGAGGGACCCAGGGCTGTATTTGCTGTCCTCAAAGTCTGCAGTAAATTGATTTTTATTTTTCTTGTTGGTTTTGGGGAGGGGAGGTTGGTGACTAATCTGAGGGAGGATTCTCAATCCTTTGCTTCAATGAACGCCAGGAACAGCAGAAAGCCCAGGATTAATGGTCCAAGGACAGAGAAGGGTCCAGAACAAAGAATCAAAAAACTAGTTGTCCTTGAGATGTGAAACTAAACCTGGAGGAATGTACCAGCTGAGGCAGCTAAACAATCTTGATTCAGTTCCCCATGCCGAGACTGAAGTATACTTTTGTAAGCTATAGCAATAATTTCTATATACAATATGGAATAGGTAAGTATATGCATATATATGTGTATATATATGTACATATACATATAGATACATGTGTATATATATATATACACACAGACACTAAACTCATTTTGATCTTGCTGATAGCAGAAAGTTCATAGTAACTCATATCAGCAAGTGTGTTTTAGGCATGGCATGTGTTACACTGCAAGGAGAGTAAAGCAGTGGTGGTTCAGCTCCCTGCAGGGAAGAACCATCTTTGAAAATCAGTTTGCAGACCCAGTTCTGCTGCGGACAGACTACCAGCCCCCATCCCACCCTGAGCTCATGGGAATGCAATACCTGCATGCATATGGATACACACAGGAGTAAGGGAGGGCAAATTACACACAAAAAAAGAGAAATTAAATAAGGTAACATGGCTCAGGGAGCCTAAATGATGAAGCCTGCCACAAGTCAGGTATGTTTTGAAACTGTGTACTTCTATCTGTGCCATAAACTTCCATACAATTGCCTGAAAGAAATCTTTCTAGGTTGTTTTTTTTTTTAACCAAACCCTAGAAGTGGTGGAAGTTATTGCACCATCACTGAAACCAAGTGCTGCTCATTCTTCTGCAAGAACTCAGTGCTTTAACTGCCAGCCCTAACACTGAGGAAAGCAGCCTGAAGGTGTGAAATAATACTTGACGCTGTAACAGAGGAGAAAAGAGTGATGTGGAAAGAAGGAATAACCAGGGAGAAAGCCCCCTCTTTGTAGCTAACAAGCTGTTGTTAAGCTTCTCAGTATCTCCAGCTGTCACAGGAGTGGGACCAGTCTTCCAGGGCCCGACTCCAGAGCTCCAGGACTGAACTGCTAGCTCGTGGAAAGCACACATACATTTGGGTTAACCTTATCCACTGAGTCTTCTGCTAGGGAAAAGGAATTTGAACAAAAAGCATGCAATGTGCCTGCAGTCACGTAACGTATCTACCTACAAGCAAATTTCTTTAAAAAATGAACTAGAAAACATAGAGCTTGGTGCCAGAACTCAGTAAACCCCTTGGCTGAACCAGAGTGTTTCAAGAAGATGTGGTCATGCTATAATTTAAGCAGCAGGATAAAAAAATCACTTGCCAGTAACTTCTAATCTTTGATGGAAGGCTTAACACTATCTCCTGGCACTCAAGAAATAAGGATGTTAGCAGTCCTTGTGGAGAAACTGAGCCCAGAATTGCAATGCAGTTGAGCAAATGGACATTATTGATTAAAAGCTATTCTGGCAAAAAAAAAAAAAAGGTATCTGTAAGGCGCAGGCATCCTTGATACTAGAGGAACTTCCTCCCTCCTATGGCTAAGGAACTGCTTTTGATGTGCTGAGCTGGTCTGGCACATGCCCTCACTGCTTTGTGCCTCAGCTGCTTCATTTGTAAAAGTAAATACACAACTGAAGGAGCTCTCTGTAAAACACTTCAAAAGCTTCTGATGTGCGTAAGATGTTGGTACATGTGATCCCTGTTTTGGAGGTGTAAGTAATGCACAAGCTGTATTCTGGCCCTTAAGTTTCTAGTTTGTAGTACAGAAATCCATTCCTTACAGTTAAAATTAAGGCTCCATCGCAGAAGACAGAGCCTTGCCACAGGAACCCAAAATCTGAATAGGCAGGTCTCCATTCCCCAGGAAATGATAACAGAGGCACTGAGAAGTGCACTGTCAGCCCAGCAGTGACAAAGGGAGGGTGGGTGCAGCTGGCTGCACTTCTTCCCTCGGCCCAGGACCCTCCCAGTGCAGGCACTGTGCTCCTCAGGGACATTTCTGACAGAGTGCTGGGTGCATGGACCTATGACCTCAGGGAGGCACCACAGCTGAGTTCCAGGCTTTGTGATTACAGAGGCAAGTAACGCTTAGAAATGAAAACTACTTGTAGTTACTCAACTGTGGAAAAAATTAAACAGACTAGCAATACTTCTTATTTGTAATAAGGTTTTGTTCACAAAGTTTTTCCCCATTCTTGGTCTATGGATCATTGATCAGGAAGCCAACTAACAAAGACAGTTGACAAGCTGAACAAAACCATTTTTTTCCAAGCTGGGACAGAACAGTTGGAAGCTGATGCCTTGTGAATTATGTCACCTGGATAAGGGGATTAGCTTTCCTCCCTGCCCTGTCCTCCAACATTTCTTTCTCAAAAGCTACTCTATAGGTCCAATTCAGTGATCCTCAGTGGTTATTCTATAGTGAAACCAAGTATAGTCATTATTAATGATCATTAATCTCAATGGCAGTCTTTAAAGGGTATGAAAAGTATCTGATAGTAGACAGGCTGTTCTTTATGGAGGGACGGTGAAGAGAGATAAGGCTTCAACTCCCCTGGAAACCCTCCTTATGCCAGACACCCTCTTCTTCCATTCCTTGGCCAAGGCAGGTGGTGCTGTGTACGATCTCAAGCACAAAACATGGTGACTGGTCCTGCACATCCTGCAATAACCCAGAATGGTTTTTCTTCCTTTCTTCCTTCCACATTGCAGCTGTCATTTGTTCCTGAGGTTAAAACCAAAGAGGGAGAGCAGGAGTCCCTGCAGCGAGAAAGCCACACACTTCAAATCGAGCACTTTGTTGTCAGTATCTCTTACGTTTCTCCTACTCTGATCTGTTCATTTTTGATCCATTTGTCAGATGACAGGGTGACATTTAAATGATTGCCCTGCACAGCAGGAATAGATTTTTCTATTGTAACTTTGGTTTCACGCCCAAGACACATTGACTTGATCAGCTGAAAATGGTTCCTTCCCTTTAAGTTCTTCCTAGGTGATGTAGGTTGTCAGTTTATTTTTCTTCCCCTTTTGTAATTTCAACATACAGGATTTCATTAGATGCAGCATATATCATAGCTTTAGACAGGAACTGTCAGGTAACAAATTCTGAGTGATGGCTTTAAAATACAAGGTGGTTGCAGTCTTGGCTACAGGTTGTTCATTTTTCTACTTCTGAAAATAGGTGTAAACAATATTCTCTTCATTGAGGGGTGGAAGCATTTGCCTTTGAAACGACTTATCTGTGTGGTCAGGTACTCTAGAAGTTAAAAAAAAAATAAAATCTGTATCAGATAAGGTGCAAGTTTGCAAGTTCCTCGACCTACCTATCCCAGCTTTGCCAAGTTACAACCTGCCAATCAGGAAGCTGAAAAGGTCAGTTCTTAGAGCTATCAGTGTGATACTGGTTTTATCTGTATGAAATGCATTTGTGAGAATTCTGTGTATTTTGCTAAGCTTGTCCATTTAAACCCCACAAAGTGCAACGCTTTGGTGCATATAAGCCCCCACCGGCATCTTCACATTGCATAAATTTCAATGACTCTTGAATCAAAGCTGCCTAAAATTCACCCGTAACAAGAGCCATGGCAGCAAGGCAATATCCTTGGGGTGTCCGCAAGCCTGGAATTTTGACTAATGCAGCACTGAGGCAAACAGGAACTGCTGGTGTTCTGAGAAAGCCTACCCTACCTATGGAAAAGAACGTTGTTTCTCGGGTTTGAGACCAGGAAACAAAGGGCCTATTTTGTCTTTATTATCTCAGCATTCAAGCCTAAATAGAAAAATTCACTGAGTGCAAAATCCACACAGACCACACTTCCCGATGTGATCACAAATAAGTGAATAGGTATGTTCACAAGCACAGAGAAAATGTACGTAGGAAAATCCCACATAAACAGGAATTAGAGAGCTTCTCATCTGGATACTGTATCTGCCACACATGCTTCCCTTTATTTGCACATTCTTGTCCTTTGTTATTTCAGTACAGCAGTGAGTCCTGTGTTCACTCTGGGTGAGAAGGAAACCAAAAAGTATCATCTGTGACCAGAATGTGGGTATCTCTCTGCTGGTTGAAAGATCAGTAAAGGATAAACTGCACCAAGGCATGAACAAAACCAAAGACTTTTCACCATCAAGTGGCTCTCTAGGATGAGCTGGGCTTTTTGTTTGTTTGTCAGGGATCTGTTTGAAGTCCCTTATGATAAAGCTAAGACAGTTCACTTGCATCCAGTAGAGGTAAAGCAATTTTGCAATATATATAGCTCAACAGTAGTAAGAAGAAATGTTGATGGCACACTCCCCATGCCATGCTCACCTTTGCTGAATTAAATCACCTGGGTAAGTAGCTGTTTTTTAACATGAATGGGCAACACAAATCATTATTAGTTATTCTCTCCAATTCCATGTATTCCAGCCTTGGAAAATGTGACTTTGCTAAAATCCCTCTCCATCTTGCCAACACCATTCCCAAACTGCTTGTGTCTGGAGATTTCCCCTCAGGTATTGAAAATGCAGGGGTGAAGGCAGGGGATGAGGAGCTTACCATTACCTTGTTTTTGAGGAACTGCTACAAGACTTGATGCTTTGCACCTGTGGAGTGACACTGGCCTTGGTAAAACACTCTACAGGTGTCATGCGTGCTGTGATGCTGGGCCTGCTGCAGCTGTCTTTACAGTTCAAGGGAGTTCACAGCAGTGCAGATCCTCTGGAAAAGCATTGAGTTTATATATCCCCCACACACACCTCACCCGTAAGATTTTTCCACTTTCATAGTCAATGTCGATTCTCTAAATCATTGTATCTCCACCACTGTCATGGCTCCTTCCTCTGTCAATCAGCTCACCATAATCTGTCCTGTTGATCCCTACCTGATGTTCATAAAGCCAAATATGCAAATACAGGATGGAAAAGGCAAAAAAATCCTTCATCTCCTGCGTGGTCCTAGGAGTGCCACAACTGCCTAGCATGCTTTCTGGGGCTGTAAACCACAGCTTTTCAGCTCCTGGTGATGCTTCTCATCCTCCCTATGGGGAACTGGACCCCTGTGTGCTCCAGGGACTAGCCATCATGGAGCAATAGTGAATTCAACAAGTGAAACTCATCTTGGCATTGTAGTTAGAGCAGCCTTCCTGGGCTCAACAAAGTGATCCCAAAGGGATTTACATCTGCTATACCTTAGATGTTATGTAAAACAAGAGGAAACCCCACTGAAGGAGATTGGGCCAGAATGGGGGTGTGGTGTGTGGGGAGAGAAAGGGTGTGGAGAGGGTAGTGAAGTCTTGACACAGTCCCTAAGGGATCCATGCAAATTCCCCTGCAATTACATCAGTCAATTGTGTAGCTGGGACGGTCGTGTCAGCCCTACTGACAGCACAGAAATCTTTATGTTTTGACTATTAGTCCTGTTCAAGGAACACAACAGCATCAGCTCAGTGGAGAGCAAGAGCTGAACAGGACCCAGCAGCCCATGGAGGCAGGATAACTCCAGCTGGAAAACAGCAAACCTCCTAGAACTTGGGAAAATACGGAGTTCTGACCTTAAGCATCTCATTAGCTTCTCTAACCAGCCAATACCTGTCCTCAAATTAGGCCAAAAAGACGTAAGTGCTATCAGCAAATGGCATTAGGAGATTGGTATTGGTAAAATTAGGACATATAACCTCACCAATTCTGTTGCTGTACTAGAAGAGGCAAGTACTCACTAGAGAACCAATGCCATACCCACACTGGTGGAAAATGTTGGTGCAAACTGTATATACAGAAAACTCTGAACCTCTTATTGCCTGTTTTTCTCATATGCTGCACAAGGACATTATTCTATTTGTGATAGGAACTGAAAAAGGACTACAGTGTAAGCAAATGGAAAAAATTCACACAGACAGGTTCTTGCAAATGTCACTACCAGTTCCTGTGATTTTTCAAGGTGTATCTTAAATCCAATATTTTTTTTATTTGGGATTTTTCTCTAGGTTGACCGGTTGCTCTGGACTCATGAATTCTGTGGTACAGCAAAAGAGAGTCATATAAAGTTATTTGCTACTACTGTGTATGGTGAAAATCATGGCTTCTTAAAATTATTCTCTACATAATTTGGTGGCTTCAGAAGAATTTTTGATTTTTTTCTCTATTATGAATAAGCAAGAAACTGTAAAGTCAAACTTTCCAGTCACAGCCACTTAAAACCTTTCACAGCCATACCATGCTGTACCATAGTTCTCAGAAATCCTGCAGTAGGAACACAACTAAGTATGCAGCTGTAACTTAATGTGTTTATGATCATTGGATCAAGGCAGTATGTTTTAAACAGCAGCAACTTGATAATGATATTGACTGTTTACAAGAGCTGCAAACAACACTGATCTGTCCACATTTCTCCTAATTCTTTTCTAGGGGTTGTTCCCCATTAAAGCCAACCTCCACATTGCTGTCTCAGCCCAGCCCATGGAAACATTCATTTTGAGGGCTGGCTGACCAAGGATGCAGTGGATTCCAGTTGATGTGGATAATTCTGAGATGTCTCTGCATCAGCACAAAACTGCAAATGAAAGCTTTGATCTAGCTGAAATGAAGCACAAAATAGGGGCTTTTCCTTAAAGGGAAAAGGAAAACCCACCAAACTGGACCCATGCCACTTAATTATAATCAATACCTTGAATCATATCTGTAAACAAAGAATGAACTGGTACAAATGGTGGAAGGGCATGGCAGAACATCTTTCACACACTGTATCTCAGCTTGTCTCAAGTGCAGAGCAGAGGAATTATTCTTTGACCCAGCTGAAGCCAGAGCCAACAGAGACTGAGAAATTTAATGGTATGTGTCTGTCCCCAAATCAGAAAATTATGCTCCGTCCTTACATGTTCTTGAGACTTTATGTTTTCTAGGCTACCTTCTACTTCTGTTATCCTAGATCAAAAGAAAAATTGTCCTAGCCCAGCATCCTTGTTCTGGAAGTGGCTAGCCACAGAGAAAAACGGGACCATTATAGTTCTCTGATTTATTTCCCCATCTTCACACTACTTTTTGAACTCTGAACTTTCAAGCTACTAAGCATATTGTGACCAGACTTCTTTACAATCTGTATCCTTAAGTATAAGTTTTTGCTTACTTTAAGCATATCACAAGGTAATTGTTTGTATTAGACAGTGAACAGCTCTGTTAGACAGAGAGCTGTCCATCCATCCATCCACTCTACAACAAATTTTTTAGACTTCTCCAATACCTCCTTTTAGCAGTGTCACTTTCCTAAGCCAGAAAAATCCTTTCATTTTTCTGTCTCTCCCTTCCTGTCTCTCAGCAGCTGATCATTCTTTCTTGCCCTTTTTTGTATTTTTCCTGCTGCTGGACACAGTGCTCGACCTGTTTTAAAATCCTGATCTCCTTCCTGAGTGTTAGTTCAGAGCATGTTTACCTCTGAGGTTATTTTAACTGTTTTCCACCTGCATCCCTTTGCAAACATCAACACTGAATTTTCCCTGCAATTCCCTTGGCTTTTTGATACTGTGAAATTCCTTTTACTTTTATTTTTACAATTATGAATAGCATATCAGCAGTATGACAACCCCCTACTGTGAACTATTACAAACTGACAACAACCTGCTGCATTCGCTGACTCCAAACATCCACAAGAACAGACAAGGATGTGATCCTCTGCTCTGCACAAGAAGGGCTAGCTTTGAGGAAATAAATAAAACAGTCTTACCTTTCCAGGAGGCACACTGACATCAAGGCCAAAGAATAAAGGCAAGAGAGAAGAACAAGAATAGAAACAGAAACTGTAGAAGAAAAATAAGATTGTGTAAAAATGAAAGGTAATGGCATTGTAAGCATCAGAATTATTTTTGCACTCTGTAGAACAATTAGAATATTAATTCTTTCAGAAAACCCTGTTTTTTCCCTTGTTACTTTTTTAAGTACCACACCACCTCCCAAGCTTAGAAAACAGATACAAATAATTTTGGTGATGGATTACAATTGGCACCATATTGAAAGCCTGAGGTGTAACTGTCACATCATGATACCCCATGGCCTGACAAGTCATAAAGCTGGATATCAAAAATAGCATGAGTAGTATTTTTAAGCATGTTAAGAAACAGTGGCTGCAATCCATGCAAGAAATACCCTGGATATATAAATATATATGTACACATGTGTATATGTTTATAGGTACGTACACAAACACACATACCAAACACTCACCATTACATGTTTAGTAATGTAATGTAGTATTTAAAGATTAAAGTCTGTATCTACTGACTGAAAAGAAAGGACAGTGGACCACCATCAACAGGTGCAGTTGATTGAGCAGAACAGAAAGATCATAAAGTTCAAGCGAACTGGATCACTACTTTTCACTACTTTCAACACAAAGTTCATCAGTGTGCTTCAGAAGCATAACAGAACCAACCTTTTCCTCCAGATCCTTAATTTGTCTCTTTTGTATGTCAGTTTTATCTTCTAAATCTCGGATCCTCTGGAAATCAGAAAAGAAAGCATCTACACTAAATTCTCAGTAAATCTGTCCCACTGAACAAGTAACTTAATGTTCCAAGTGCCAAAAGCCTAGAAATCAACAAATTCATTTCTGTGTCAAGGATAATCTTGTGTCATACTGTGACTCCATCCACTCATCCTGCCAAACCACAGTTTTACCATGTGTGCAAGTGCTCAAAATATGATCCTGCATATATGTAACTGGATCCTTAAATGCTGGAAATTAGTATCAATGATTGATCTGTTTTCACATTATCTGTTTATTAATCTTGTGTTAAACAGATGAAAAATGTAAGCTCATGGTTATTATCTTTAGAATTCTATCATGATTCATTAAGATTTCTCACAGTTTAAAGTGTTGAAAGAAGATTAAAGTGTTTTATCATTTTAGCTCCAAAATGATAAATGTATACAATACTATGAACATATTGATTCTGTGGTGAGTGACATATATGTAACTTATAGACAAGGTGTGTATTTGTAGCAGAGCTAGGTATTTTAAGAAAAAATTATATAGCACGACTTATAAAGTTTTGCCTGCTTGAGAGGAGAGATCCCCCAGAACAGAACTTCTAAGTACGAAAAATAAGGCTTTGAATCTCAGTATTTTTCTTTAATTAAGTCAGGTTATAAGACAGCTGTCCAGTAAATGGCAGAATACCAAAAAGGCAAAGCAGGAGATGCTTGAAGGCCCAAGCACCTGGAGAACAGGTGACTTGTGAATGTCTTCCTCAATGTCTGGAGATGAAATTAGCTTATGGCAGCTTCCAAATTCTATGGAACCAGAAAATCACAGAATGAGTCAGGCTGGAAGGAACCACAGCAGTTCACCCTGTCCCACCTTCCTGCTCAAGCAGTGTCATCCTACAGCACATGGCACAGAATTGCACAGAAGCTTCTTATGCAGCAAAGGCCTGGCAAACAAAAGGTAAGGGTGGACCCAGCCTCAAGTGCCCAGCTCAGGATCAGGCAAAACTGTGAGAACTGAGCCTTCCTGTGAACCAAATCCCCCTAACCACTGGGGATGTGCTTCTTCTCTTACTCTTGTAACATCTGAGTCAGATCTGTTCCATGGTGCAGCTTTCACGTTACTCAATTTGCTGTGACAGTTTGCCATTTTGCTTTGGAACCTCACAGCTTGCAGAGCAGCAAACATTAGTCTTTGAAGATGAAATGCAGAACCTTATCTCAGCAGTGAAAAGTACAAATGCCCACTTGGGAGGGACAAGTAGTATCTGGAAAAACAGACAGCTCTCCTGTGCCACATGAGCCAGCAATATTTACTCCATTTCTCTTGTGCCCAGTCCAGTAACTAGGGATGACCATTTTTTTTTTACAAAGCTAGAACCATACAGAGAGAATTCCAGATAAAAACTTTAGGCTAGAATTTTATAATTCAAAATATGCTGAAGCAATCTTGCACAAGCTAGTGTCACATGTGCTTGCATGCACAGAAAAGACAAAGTATGAGACAATTTAAAAAGTTAGATGCCAGGTTCCCTCATGGTCTGGAGCTTGCCTAGATCTGAGCTCAGATTGTGTTCTTACACAGAAAGGCTGAGTAGATACCACATGTGTGTGGTTCCTTCTTCTTACCTGATGAGCCTGCTGGAGCAGCTCCATCCTCTCCTGAAGAATCTGGCAATCATATTCTCTGCTTTTCCTCAGCATCTGACGTCTTAGCTTTTCTACTGCTGTCCTCAGCTCTTCCTGCTGTTTTTCAGTGAGTAGCTCCCCAAACTTTATCACTGTCTCTTGCTGCAAAGCATTGTACAAGGTGGCTTCAAGCTCCTGGATCCTCTGGTTGATGCAATACCAAAAGCCAATTAGAGATGAAACATTGTTTAAACCACATTGAGAACTGAGGGACTGGTGGCAGATGCAGGCCCCTGCATGAGAGGCAGTCCCTGTGCTCAAGTGTGCAAAAATGTGAAAAACTGAACTCAAAAAATGGTTCCGTATTCTGAAAAAAGAATAGGAACTCTTATTTTTAAAATATTTTAGTATTAATTTTCACTGAAATTCTTCGCTTTTACTCTTTTTATGGGGTTACAGAGATAGAGTTGGATAGAATTTTCATATCTGAAGTGTAAATTATTTCACCAATTCTAAAATTTCCACCAATTGCACTAAAAAGCTCCAGCTGGACTAGCTGGCATTAATGAGCAATATCTGCCTTAAACTGACAAGTTTCAGACTTCAGGAGATATACCTTTTTATGACATGAAAAGGCAAAATATTGTTTTGAAGCTGCGTAGATTGCATGCTAGTACATCAGAAGAACGAGGAAAGAACAAATTAAAAAAACCTCAATACTAACAAAAAAGCAGAAATCTCTCCTGCTGATTCAACAAGAGTCTGTGTGCTATTGCAGAGTTGGCCAGTATGTGCTGCAGAATTTCCTTTGTACATACCATGTATGCTTGGTCAAGAGCTTGCTTCCTGTAGTCTAATTCTTCCTCCAAATAACCTTTTATTTTGCAAAATTGCTCCTATGATGAAGGATCATTTGGACAGAAAAATAAATTAGTTACACCAAATACTTTAGAAAGCTTTATCAAATAATTTACAGATATCTAATTCAGCAGGATGAGGAGACTGGTTTTTGACTGATGCTCGGCAGAGTTATTAAAATCTGACTCAGTTAGAAAAGAGGGAAGGGCAAATAGCTGTATATTGCTCTTGTAGGCAAATACATCTGATCTACATGGAACTAAATCCATCCTCTCTGTTGGCTTCAGTGGGATTGCTTGGCATTTCAGCAGTGAAATTTAGGGTGCTCTGTGTCATTTTTTCTAAAGATACTTCCTCTGGCATCAGGAATTACTCTTTTGGTGCCTTCTCTTATTTTGGAAGAAGTTTAAAAGTGGACTAAACTAAACAGGAACTAACTAGACATTCACATTCCTTGGGGGCAGCTGCTGTGCTTTAACATACCAGTCCACCTTAAGCTGAACAGACTTAAATACAGACATACCACAGGAACAAAATGCAAGCCAGTACAGCTGTCTAATTCCTGTAGTTATGTTTGTTCATCTTGTAGGCTACTGCCATTAAGGAGCATAAGAACTCAAGTAAGGTAAGGTACTAAATTTACTTATTATGTAATGAAAGCCAACAGTTATTATTCAGTTCAATAATTTCTCACATGCTGGTCTTGAATAAAATGCTATACAGCTGATGAATTTATGAGACAAATAATGCATGCATCTCTGAAAATTATTGAGAAACATTTGAACCCTCTGTACTTACTAATAAACAATCATCCTCAGAGAAAGAGAGAGGAATTTTTTTAACTTTTACTTTCTGTTTCTGTTATTCTGCTCTTGCATGTGAACTGGACCAGGAACAATTTTATGGATTAACCAATAATCAGAGAAATGCTATATAGTTCATTTGCCAATAGACTTCCCTAGTTATTTTTTGGCAAAACAAGTAAGTGTGACAAAATCAGTGTCCCTGAAATATGTAATAAGAAAAGTTTTCTTACCATATCACTTTCCAGTTCCATCATCTTCTGATGCAGAGCAGCTTCAGCTCCCTCAATCTGCTGGATCCACTGAAGAGAAGACAATGAGACCTGTAACCTGCTGTGTTTTCTAGCACACAAGCAGTGGCAAGCAAGATATCTATAGTATCTTGTTAGTCTGTTTTTAGCAGCCCACTGCTAGTGCTGGGCTCATCTTGAGGCTCTTTGTGACACAGGCAGCCACGATGTCTGCAGGTAGCACTCGGCAGGGAAGCAGCAAGAGGATTATCACTGCTGGGTCACTGGAAGATGGAAAAGCCCATGCCCTTGGATGGACAAGGAACCCATTTCATCCTACAATGGGGCTACAGCATCTCAAAAATAGCAGAGGAGGCATTGTTGAGCAGAGTCCTTGGAAGCTGTCATGTTGAAAAAACTGTGTGCTGCATCTGAGGCTTGGAAAGCAATTTTAACCAATCCCCACTTTCGTCTTAATTTTTGAAACATGGACTGTAGACACATACTTTCAGTGAAACTTTGGTATACAGATCCCTTTGGAAACTTTAGAAATCTCAGGACTGTAAATCCCAAACTATCTAATTACAGCTTAAACTTCTGATGATTTCTCTCATTCAGTTTTCAATTGCAATTTTGTTTCATATTATTTTTGTATTTGTAGTATTTTCCACTGCACAGCTTGGGCCAGCTCAGTGTGATATTTTTGCTGCTTCAGCAAGGTGTTTGGGACTGTGCTGGCACAGTTTATCTTATTTGGAGTATCACTCCCAACACTAGAAAGTTTAAAAATATTGATGACAACAACAAGGTAGAAAATGTGTTAGATGATGAGGCTTTAGATAACATGTGAGAAAAGCAAGCACACAATTTACCTTTTCTGCCAAGGACAATACCGTGGAAGCCTGAATTATGGCCACTTGTTCTTCATTCCTTAAATTCTGTGAAGAGAAAGGAAAGAGGAACATTTGCAGCAGTTTCCTGCACGAATTAAGACAATCCAGCCTACAAACCAGGTCCACACAGTTTTCAGAGGATCCCTGTAGTACTGAGTATTCAGTTTCCACTGAATTGTATTCAGAGTTTGTTAACATATTAAGAAGAATACTACTTTTGCCTTTCTACAACTGTATCATTCATTCCATTACACCTTAAGATAAATGTAAACTAAAATTAGACCCATTTGTTTGTCTTCATGCTAGTTTTACAAAGCTGAATTTCCATTAAAGCTTTTGTAAAAATAGTGCTAATTCACATCAGCACATGAATAGACAATCATGATCCTTTGTTTTTATTTTTTATAAACTTTTTAAAGACATAACTAATGTTGGCCAGAGAGAAAGGATTTCTTTTACATGGACAGCTGTGCTCTCTTAGAAAGAATTGGATAATTCTTGCCTATTTATGAAACTGTTAGAAAGAATCCTAGTCCAGATGAAGAGTGGTTTACTCAGACTGCCAAACTCATCCATGTGTTTTCCTGAGTGAAAGGGGAGCAGTCCCAAATATTGGTGGTCTTCTGACATTCTTCCCAGTCTGCTAAACCATACATAACAGATGTCTAATTTAACAAGTATCTTAGAAAACAGTCATAATTATACATATCACTTACTGTATTGTACAAAATGCAGCTTGTAAAGAGAAAATATTTTCCATTTCAACTTACCCCATTATCACCCAGGATGTCTAACTGCTTTATAAGGTCTGGGATGCTGACATCCTGCAAAGAGAGAGTAAGGTAAAGGCATGGCATGCACCTTTTATCATGGCTGCAATAGCCATCTATCTGAACCACATGGAAGTCAGCCATTTGTTTTATCCTATGAAAATGCATCACACATTGATTTCAGTTGCCTTTGAACCAGATTTTATCATTATGGTGAGAATTTTGAGTCTAACTGAACTGTGTCTGTCACCAGACTCTTACATTAGCCTGAGTTTAAATACCTGAAGTTTAGTGCAGTTATTTGTAATTAATTATATAAGCAGCACCCACCACTCCTGTAGGGAGAAGCACTGCTTTATACAACTGACCTACCTTAACCCCTTCCTTCATGCAGTAGATCTGTAGAGCACTCACACCATCTGAGAATGGGTGAATCTGGAGATTAAATGGTGGGGACCGTCTCTCTCTTTCCTGCCAATAAATTGAAAAGATGCTAGAGAATCTTTTAGAATGAAGGAGATGCACACAGAAAATGCCATAGCTGCTGTCTGTATTATGCTCTTCATGTTACAAGCCAAGCAAAGAAACATCTAGACCTAGTCTGAAAAAGCCAAGTGGGACACAATCCTAAACCCAAGGTAACTGTTTAACAGATGATTATTTGATAAATTATGCCAATTTGCAAACTGGCTGTGGAAAGGCTGTCACCTAGCTAAGATTCAAGTGATTTGCTTTATGAAGTGTTGAACAACTATACGTTGTTGTAAATACTCCCTTTAGAAACGGGTGTTTGACTTTAGACTATTGGGAGACTCAGATTACCCACTTTCCTCATGCTGATATGCTGTACATTCTAACATCTGTGGAAAACAACATGTTCAAAAAAACTGATGATCTTGGCTATTTATACACCCTTATTGCTTAAAATTTACAAATATTTGTCCAGTTTTAAAGGACCAGAGGAAAAAAAAATTAAGATGCTATTTCTCATTCCTTTCAGGCATTCAGGCAAGCACCAGAGTGAAGATTAAACCTCACTTTCACACACATTTTTGGTTTATGAACATGTAATTCACTTGATCAGTTCAGCTCCCTGCTATACGGAAACACAGCTGTCAGGTAAAACTGTGGGACAGTTCTATGGATAAGGGACAAGTCTGACACAGCATTAATTTACGAGACCCAGGAAAAGCTCTGTGTGGGAAATGTATTTGGCTTTGGACAGCAAATGAAAAGAACAACTAAAAAATAAACCAGCTTATACTGGGGGAGAGCAGGTGAAGTTTTGGTTGGCTGGCACTCCAAAGAAGAGTCTGTAACTAGAGGCAGTCTGAAAAGAGAGAGCCTGAGGTCCTGCAGAGGCTTCTGAAGCTCCTGCATCCATGTCCAGTGTCACCTGACAGACTGCACCCACTGCAGGTCAAGGGAGAGCTCAACAGGGAATGTGTCCAGTGCCAGCACTTGCACAGGGGCAGACAGGCTTCTCCAAGTATCAGAGAAATCATGCCCACGGGTACATTCCTGTTAATCAGCTAAGCTTACCTATGCACACTAGGTAATCCTAGTGCTCACCTAGGCACTTCACTTCAGGGTGAAGTGAACCAGCTGGGTATGGTGCTTACTATTTCCAGCATATTAGAGCTGACCTACTTCAGTTCACAATTAAAAATGCTGGGCCTGATTTGTTACTCTGTTTTATTGCTACAACACTTGTGTAAACCCTTGATTAAAGCTGGTGTCCAGTGCAAGGGCAGACATTTCATTTTCACCAGCTCTACAGTAAGAAGCACATCCATCACCTCCAGCTCAAGGTTGCGGAACTCCAGCAGCTCGTTCTGGTCTCGTGCATCCTGCAGCTCCTGTTGCAGACGGTTGTTTTCTGCTTCCGTTTTCTCTATCTAACAGAAATATGTTAAATCATGACCTGTGTAACTGTTACAAGAACAATGAAGTGTTTATTGAGTAGCTGAGGTAGCATGTGCAAAATCTAAACCCTTAAGATGTCTCACAGGATCCTGATAACCCTTCAGAGTGAACATGCAAACCTTTGGAACGTACCTTGTCTAAAAGCTCTTGGTTCCTCTTAATGAAAAGCTGCTTGTCTTCCACCCAGTGTGAGTCCTGTTGGGTGAAGTAGTAGTTACAGAATAATCAAATTCCACGAGGCTGGGCACATTTATTGAAAATTGGAGCCACAATATTGAGGCTTTAGCATCCTATGGGAGTAAGCTGTCTTTTACAGAACAACATTTTAAGTTTACTAAGGTGTAGCAAGGCTTCTGAACTTCCCAGATCTGCCTGTTTACTGACTGGCAACATTACATCCCATGGAAGTTTATACTGAAATTGTGCTAGGTATTTTGTAAGCAGAGCAGGTAAGATACAAAATAGGGGGGAAACCCACACAATAATTACTTACCTGCCCTTTCTGAGCCAAAGTTTTCTCCAGATCTTCTATTTTGGCTTTATACCTCTGGACTTCAGCTTGCAGCTGCTCCTGAGCCTGTTGAAGTCAGGTACCACATTAAAGAGTAACAAAACCAGCAATGGGACTGGTATTAAAAGGAAACCACAACCAGCAGAGTCTGGGTTCATGCTGTCAGTTCCACTGAGTGAGCAACCATTAGAAAGATTCGGATGTAGTGATGTTTTATGCCACCCCTTAGACTGGCACACAGATGACACAAGGGAACAGAGCAGTGGATCAGCCCCAACTCCCCACACAAGCCTGTTCCACCATGGACTGCATCAGAGCAACAAAACACAAGCTCGGATATTCGGGGTGCTCTGCTCAAAGTTCCTAATATGGGGCAATCCCAAAATTACAAAAAAAGTGCTTAGTAGGTCAGAGTGGCAACAGGTAGTGGGATGAGGCAATTTTAACTGCCAGGTGGGTCTTCAAGAGCTGACTCAACTAAATACTAAACAAACTGGTATGATCTCACAGCTGACTGCTTTGAGCAGGAATTTGGGCTGGAGACTGCCTGAGGTGCCTTCCAGCCTGACTGATTTTTATAATTTTATTAGAAGGACAACATTTTTAGCCTTGAAAGGCTTACTGTAGCATGCATCACATTAAAATTTGAATGTAGTTTTCATTTCTCTCTTAGAAACATTCAGATGTTCCTAAAGTTGATGCAATGTGTGCCTTTGTGGAAACCCACAGGCCTTCATTTGCCTTTAAAACCAACCCCATCACACCTGGGCAAATGATGAGAAAACCCCTGTGATACTGCGCCAGGCTGACTGAGAGTTGTCTGCTTTGGCACACCTGCCTCACTGCAGAGTTTTCTGGTTCAGATGGAGGACAGCTTCCTGTAAATCAAGTGATTGTGTCCATTCTTAATGGTCACTCTCTTTACAAATGTACCCAGTAAACGAGTGAACAGACATTTCTCTGTTATGGATGTTGTATGTAGCTCCATTCCATTATATGTCCCTTTGAGGGGTTTCTTGTCCTGACAGCAATGAAATAACTGTTACTCTCAAATAAATACAGACCCTGGCTTCTCTTTCAGCATCTATGACCCCTCCTGTCTGTTCCTGTAGCAGTGCATATGCTCTCTGCAGGGCCTGGTACTCCTTGGTCAGCTGTCGAAACCGCAGCTCTGACTCTTCTGCTGCTAAACCCTGAAGAATAAGAAGGGACATGTCTAAGCCATGGAGAGCAAAGCAATGTCAAAGCAAAGAATGCAAATGTGATTTGTTGAGTGCAGTAGTTGGTTTGCAGGTCTTTAATCAAATAGCTTTTTGGATCACAGTGAGCTTGCTGTAATCTAAAATTTTAAAAAAAGGGGAGATTATACATCTTTAAAAAAAAAAAAAGGGAGCATTTATATCACAGTATCAGCTGAGTTGGAAGGGACCTACACGGATCACTGAGTCCAACTCCTGGCCCTGCAAAGCACCATCCCCAAGAGTCACTGAGACCGTTGTCCAAACTCTTCTTGAGCTCTGTCAAGCTTGGTGCTGTGACTTCCCTGCAGAGACTGCTTCAGTGGCCAACCACCCTTTGGGTAAAGAACCTTTTTCTAATACCCAACCTAAACCTCCCCTGACACAACTTCAGGCCATTCCCTCAGGCCCTATCACTGGTCACCACAGAGAAGAGATCAGTATCTGTCACTCCTCCTCCTCTCATGAGGAAGTTGTAGACTGCAATGAGGTCTTCCCTCAGTCTCTTCTCCAGGCTTAATAGACCAACTGACCTCAGTTGCTCCTCATACAGCTTCCCCTCAAAGCCCTTCACCATCCTTGTTGCTTTCCTCTGAGCACTCTCTAACAATTTAATATTTTTCTTGTATTGTGGCACCCAAAACTTCACACAATATTCAATGTGAGGCCACCGCAGAGCAGAGCAGAGCAGAACAGGACAATCTCCTCCCTTGACTCTCTGGCAATACTGGGACTAATGCCCCCAAGGACATGGGTGGCCCCTCTGGTTGCCAGGGCACTGCTGATTCATATTCAACTTTCTGTCAACCCCCAGGTCCTTTTCCAGAAACTGCTTCCCAGCATCACATTCCCCAGCCAGTCTGTAGATCCAGGGTTGCCCCATCCCAGGTGCACAATTTGGCACTTGTTTTGTTGGCTAGTGATGGCCCAGCCCTCTGATTTCTCAAGTTCTCTGCAGAGCCTCCCTGCCTTCAAGGGAGACAACAGCTCCTCTCCATTTTGTATAATCTGAGAACTTGCTCAGTATCTCCTCCAGACCCATGTCCAAGCAGTTTATGATGAAATGGAAGAGCATAGGGCCTAAGACAGAGCCCTGCAAAACCCCACAGTGACAGGTCACCTGTATGATGTCAGCCTATTCCCTATAACCCTCTGATATGTCTTTAAGCTAAAAGAAACGTGATAGGTTTGTTTCCTTGAAATTGGAGAGGAAAAAAATCACCTCAAATTGCAGGGTAGTCATAGCTATAGACTCTATGGACTAGATTGTGGAAGAAACTCAGCATTTCAGTAAATGAGTATGTGAACCAAAATTAGGATCAAACTTAAGCACTTATCACTCATTATGCACTATAAAAACCTCAGAGCTCTTGAGAGCCAAACCACTTGTTTTGAAAGTCATCCTCTCTTGAAAACCTTTAACTTGTCTGTGGAAAGAGTCAGATCTTACCTCATCCAGATCATCATCTGGGGTTGCTGGTGTCCTGTCTGTTCTATATGAGGCCACAGAGGATGTTTCAGAGTCCATAGAATCATCATCATACCCAAAAACTGTATCCACCACATGTCTCTATAGAAGGAAAAATACAATTTCTGAACCTTCATTGAAACTTGTAGCATATGTTCTGGAGAGGGGCAGAGGGGGAGTTGCTAGTTACTTAAAAGATGAGGTGTGAAAAATGAACAGTGGGCTACCCCTGCAATTACCATCTTCAAACAAACCCAAAGGAAACCCTTTGAGAAACTGACGATCAGATCTTGTGCTGGTAGAGAATAAGTTTGCTGAATAATTTTCCTGAGGGTCTGGCTCAGTCTAATTGGAAAACATAATGTGAGCAGCAGCATGCCAGAGGAAAAGTCTCTGCCCCTGCAGGGAGGCAGGAGAATTGTTTGTTAACCACAAAGCTCTTCAGAAGACATCTATCAACATGAAGATTAGTGTGCAAAGGTAACACCATAAGGAGCTGGAAACACGTGTAGAATAGACAGCCCTCCTTCTCTCACAGACACTGCTGATACTTTTAATGTCCAGGCACTTCTCTTGCTGATATTGCTGTTGGACCATGTGAGTGAAAGCTATGCTAGTACAAAACTAACATGAAGGAACTTGTATTGCATCTTTCCAGGACTACAGTAACTGGCACATGTTATAAACAATTGCTCATGCTCCACAGTTTGGTTGTATGCCTGACACCTCGCTATTGTCGATCTCGTAGCCGAACTAAATCAAATGAAAACTGTGAGACGTGTCCTGTGAAGACACAGATGCTGCAGGCTTGGTTTCAGGATACAGATTTGAGCATTTAAATACGTGGCTTATGGAAAATTCTGAAGACAAACTGATCAACAAGCAATTAAGACGCATTTCTTCTTAGCAACATCTTTCACTTTGCTGACAGGTTAAAACCTTCTAAACCTGGAGTTTGAATCACACAAAAAACATGTACCAAAGATTTCAATTAGCTTTTGCATATATTATAATTTTTGCTCACTGTGTTGTCAAGTGAAGACAATTGCCATATTCTCTAGCGTTATAATCTCTGATTAGAAATAAAACTTACTGATAAAAATACTATTCCGTCCTTGTTTTGCCTGCTGTACACCACTTCATGACCCACACAGAAACAATGTGATGACACAGCTAGGACTGACTGGTCTGAAATTCCCAGTGTGTAGACAGTGCTGTGCTACTTTCACAGACCACAGCTGATACACTAAGGGCTGTCCTTGGAGAACTGAGTGCAACCAAGCAACCAGTATTTCCACTTTTTGGAGGTGGGACGTGAATGTTGCAAAGTCATGCTTCACATCTAGCTGATAAAGGAGCTATCCACTCCTAACTACTCAGCTCTAAAATTGTTGTAAATTATACCAGCTTTGGACTTAATTCAGGGTGATACAAAAGTTAGTCAAAGGTATGTGGAACTGAGTAGGAGAGAATGGCACATTATCTCAGGCAGAAATTTCCACTCGAAGAATAGAGATGCACAAGGATTTGGTTTTAGCCCAGATGTGCTGTGAA
Source organism: Polioptila caerulea (assembly GCA_013397295.1). Taxonomy (NCBI): domain Eukaryota; kingdom Metazoa; phylum Chordata; class Aves; order Passeriformes; family Certhiidae; genus Polioptila; species Polioptila caerulea. The sequence goes on from VYXF01000362.1 coordinate 192,447, forward strand.
AAATAGACTGTAGAAAAAAATGGGAAGATCTCTGATAAGGTAAATACCTCTCAGCATAACAGACCCTGAGACCAACACTTATAGAAACCAAATAGAAGGATAATTATTACCACTGGGGGAAGAGGGGGAGTTGGAAGGACAACAGATGGGACAGGAGCCCCATTTTGCTGAAAATAAAATAGCTGCACACCCTTAACAGAATTTCAAAGTGGATTTAAAAATCTCTCCCAAAGTAACTAAGGAATTTATAAACCTGATCACTAAAGCAGATTGTTATAATCCACAAAGCTCTCTTTAATCAGATTGCTAAAGTGTGTTTTCCTACACAGCCTACTCAAACACTGTAAACGAGAAACAATTTTTCATCTTACCTTGATTGGTTTTGAGCTCCTTTTATGCTTTCTCCGACGAATTAGTTTCTCCCTGTCCTAGAAAGTAAGATTAAAACATTACTCTCTCTTCTTTTCTTTGCAGCTGTTAGATGGCCAAATATACAGAGGAAATAAATAATAGAACTTCCAGTGACTCTCTCCATATGTTCAAACAGGAATCTGATTCCAGGTAGAACAGAGGATTCATATCCAAATCTGTTTGTGTGTCAGCTGAAAACCACCTGAATAAAGCCCTGGTGCATTTGCCTTGAGCAGCTGTCAAACAGCAGGAGCTGATGGATTGCTCTCTAAAATCACTGGGAGGCCTGGTGCATGGGTTTGGACATTGCACAAGGGGCTGTCTGTCTTCCCTGATGAGGAGATGCTGCCTCTGTCTCAAAGTCACTAAATGATGGGAGTGTTGATCTCACCATTCCTAGCAATGATGTCTCAGAAGAGACAATAGCCTGTTTTGGAATCTTTCTCCTCCTCCTCCTCAGTATCATAACGCAAAGTCCACTGACAAAGAAACTGTCAGAATTAAATGTCAAAAGAACTGGAAACCCACTGTCTAGCTGTACTTGCTTTTCCAGTACATGACATGACACTGTGGGCTGGCCTCTTATTAAGGAAACTTTTTAAGCATGACTTAGTTACAATGGTAAAACACCTCAGCACAGCCCTGCCTTGTGAACATGTAGGTACCTTTCCCAGCTCCACAGCTCTTTGTCTGCATTCCTTTCTGGGGCTCAATTCACAGTGTTATGCTTTGAGTTGTAGGGGCTGATGCTTCACTACAAATTCAGTAAACTGCACACATGCACACCTACAGCTTAACATCTGTAGATGTTAAAAGCAGGTAAGGTATTAATGCTCAGACTTCTAGTTGTAAGAGGAAATACTATCAGTGGTAAAGTGTACACAGCAATCATTTCTAATTTCCTTGTGCTCTGGACATACCCTTGTCAACTCATCAATTATGTTCTGCTGTTCTATGACCTGAAGCTTTAAAAATTCCGTTTCTTGTTCCTCGTTAGCCTGATCCAGGTCATTGAGAGATCTTAATTTCTTTAGAGGAGGATGTGATGTTATTTTTTCTCTCTGCAGTAAAAAGAAAAGATAAAAGAGATAAAACAAGATTCAGCAATTAAAAGACCACCTTTCAGTTAAAAGCTGAACATAACCTTTCATTTAAGCTATACAGACCTCTAAATATGCTTCAGCTACACCATTCTTTTATTAGTGCCCATCAGCGGTTCTCAACAATAAAGTAGCACAGCAAGGCTGAGTTCTTCAACCAGAACAACTAAGCTTTATCTATTCAGTTACCATGCAGCAAAACTGCCTCTACAGCCCTTAAAGGTCACTTACCATAGCTCTTCCTTGGCCATGCATCAAGATGCCCCCACATGTGGCAAACAGAGTTGAACCTGTCTAGTGAGTAGGCAAATAATATCTACTCTCATGACACCATGTCCTCACTGATACTCAATGTAGGACCATGCACAGTGAGGCAATGGACACGCTTTACTCATGTGAAAGACAAGCATCCAGTCACACTAGGAGGAAAGGCAAAAACTGTGCTAACACATCTATTTTAACCACAGGTCAATATCCTGTCTGCTCCTGAGCGTATGTGGGAAAGGAGATGGCTAAAACCTGTAAGAATTACTCTAGCCACCCACAGCTTGTTAACTTTCATGATTTGGGCATCCATAGTGTGAAGAGCACATGTCAGGGAGCTAACTTAGCACATACAAACTGTGTCCACAGATCCGCACCAGCGGTGCTTCCCACTGATGCCAATGCATGCAGATTCCCAAAGTCCTTTCTCTTTGCTGTGGGAGACTCCAAGGGACTGTGATCTGCACTACCACAGCTGTGGAAGAGTAATTCTGACCTATGACACCTGCAGTAAGTTTATCTGTCTTCTAGGCACAGGTAAATTGCAGAGTCTTTAAGTGGATTAACCGTGTAACACTAAAGTCTTTATGGGGCAAGTGGGGCAAGAAAGTGAGTCTGATCATCTTTGCCTAATGAGCACGAAAGGTGCTCCCATTGCAGGGCACAGGACAGTGGCTACAAGAGGTCAGGGCAAGGCCCATGAACACCCTGAGCAAGGGAAGTTGTCTCAGTCGGCCAGCTTACATCTGGCAACCCATAACATTCACCTCCTTTTTCATTAATGCCAAAGCAACATCAGGGCATGTGTAGAACATAGTGCCTGGAAGCACACTGATAATCAAGGCAACCCCATCTGAAAGATATGCAGACCTAACTGCTTTGACCCCGCTTCATATGGCCTGACATGGCAAATTTAAACACCACCATTCTCCCTTTCTCACATCCACCTACCATGCATGTGTTCCATGCGTATGGAAAGATTCTGTGAGCTTAGTGCCATACCAGAAGTTTACTTTGTCATCATCAGCTCTAAAAAGAACGTGCATATGATGCAAGAACATAATTCTGGCTGAAAATATCACTCTTAACAGCTTTCTTTTTGAGTTCCAGATGAAAATAGCACAATAGGACATGCCTCAATGATATAACCTTTTTTCCTCTTTCATTTTTTTGAAACAATTGAAACTCAGTATTCTAACTTTGAGAATAGAATTAAAGACTGTGATCATGCGTTCGTGTAAATATATTGTCCATGTATGCATAATATACGGTGTTATGGCGTGTAAATATATAATAATACAGACCAAACCATGGCTGTATCTTAGCAATAGTATTACACATTATATACAATGCATATTCTCTATTATATATATCATGCACTATGCAGATGGGGTCACCAACACACAGATCATCCAGTAATCTTCATTTTGCTCTTCAGTACCAACCATTTCTATATTTTCTTTAGTGATTGCTTTGAGCTTATCTTCCATGCGCTGCAGAGACTGCATAAGTTCATCATTTCTCTTCGTGAGGCACTTGTTCTTTTCCAGAAGAGGTTTACATTGTTTCTCAGCTTCTCGGACACGCTTCAACTGCATTGATAATAGCAATTAATAATTGTCATGAGAGACACATGAATATACTTGTAATTTGCAATCTTGACATGTATTTTACAATTATGACATAAAGAACATTGAAGCCGGCTAAACTGATATGAAAGAAGTGCATTAAGATTTCTAGCTCAGGAATAAAAACAATATCAAAAGATGAATTTATCACCCTCATCCTTAAGCAGGGAAGTAGGAATATAAACAGGTTAAATAGCCAGGGTCCTGATTCAACACACAGATATCACCACAGAGTAGAAAATCAGATAAAGGGATCAATTCATAGTTGTCAATTCTTCCTAGACTCAGTACTTAACTACTTTCAACCTGGTCAAATACTGGACTAGAGACCTTACAGACAGTATTTCAGTTACAAGGTTAGTCTCACCACCCACAAGGTAAGTCACCAAGCACATGCTGTGTGCCCAAAAGGAGGGAACAGAAGCATTCACACAGAATCCTACAAGCCTTGCTGCCTCAACCTCTGCTGTGATTTTGTACTCACGTAATTTCAATGAAATTATTGTTTAATTCTAGGATAAAAAGTCCTCCTCAGCCTCCTGAGAGATGGGCCTGATGGATGGACAAGGCCATATTCACCACCAGCTTTATCCTTGGATCCTCGCCCTCTTTGCCCTTCCCCACGGCTCTCAGCCTCCCCTGCCTGCCAGTGCCAAGGCTCACACACCAGCTCATTTCGCTCATCAACGAGCAAAGTGTTCCGGTCCTCCAGCTTGCGGATGGTGGCGTTCAGCTCTGCGATCCTCTTCTGGTTTCTGCGCAGGTCCTGTGCAGGCAACAATGTCACAGTCACTGATTCGCTTACAAACACCTGCTTGGGAAAAGAATCCTTCAAAAACACACCAGTCAACTTAAGCTGTCATCATCAACAAACTCTCTTTAGGGACTTTTACAGTACTGAATATATATATAGGCAAATATATATATGTATTTTGGAGGAAGTATCTGATTTGGGGGTACTTCAATTGAACATTTTAAGCCTTTTTAAAAAATTAAGAGGAAATAACAAAACAGATGACAATTTTTTATGACAGAGATGAAAAAGCTAAGAGATTCTAATTTTTATTGCCTTTTCCTATAGATTGCTTCTATTTGCTGAGCCACTACCTCAGGTGAAAAACTCAGGCCAACCCTTTCTGTATCAATTACATTTACTTTCTTATTCCTCATTTGTATAGGTGTAAAAATGCTTTTATATATGCATTGGCCACGTAAACATCTGTTCAGCCACATGATGGATGACTTGCATGCTTTGTGAATGACACCCAAGGGCTGTCTGTGGGAACACAGACAAAGAGGAGGACTTCCTAAGAGTCTCACAGATTCTCCACAACCAGCCTTCTCCTTGCCCCTCTCTGCTCATCCTAATTCTCTCTGGTTTTGAGGATGCATATTATCCAGGTAGTTAGGTTCACTGATGATTCTTTCAAGGGGACACTGATTATTTAAGATGTGTTATATTTGTGAATAGAATCTCCTTGCCCCTCTCTGCTCATCCTAATTCTCTCTGGTTTTGAGAATGCATGTTATCCAGGTAGTTAGGTTCACTGATGATTCTTTCAAGGGGGCACTGATTATTTAGGATGTGTTATATTTGTGAATAGAATGACTGATGTAAACCAGCAGTACAAAGCTTTGTCCAACTAGCATGCCCTCTGAAGATTCTGTGGACATTAATTTGTCTGTAGTGAATGAGTGGGAATGTTTTCCCAGGGCCTGAGAAGGTATGTCAGCAAGAAACACACATCCATGCTACTGTTCTGCAGCGACCGGTAAAACCTGCATACAGGGCTGCTGCAGTGCTCCGAACCATCTCCAGCCCTTCCTGGGATCTCTCTCTTGGGACTGCTCATGTTACACTCTGCCTCCTTCACCAAAAAGAGCTGTTCATCCAGAGCTTCCTTTTGCAGCTGCAGCTTCTGCACATAGCCTGTCTGCGTCTCCAGCTCTTTCTCCAATGAAAATATGATTCTGTCTTTAGCCTTGATCTCGTCCATCTGAATGAAAGAAACACCAGAACAACTGTGTGAAGGCAACAGCATTTCTCCAATTTGTACTGTATGATTTACTTAAGAGCAGTGATCACCCCTCAAATCTGCTCTACCATACTGCACCAGGCCTGTAAAACAACACAGTCTGAGCCATACCCAAGATATGGCACAGGAGCACATTCATTGAGCATTTTGGCAACACAAGAATACACCTCTAGGATAAGACTGTGAATTGAGGGGGGTGGGGTGAGGGGATATCATTCTTGATAGCCTAAATTTCCATGTATTTTACTTGTCAATTCTTGAATTCCAATTTTCAAGCTAAACTTTCTACTGTTACAAGCAGGTCCAGCTCTCCACATGACAGTGTGCCCTGGCTCTGGCCACGACAAGGTTAATTTTTGCAGTAGTCAGGGTGCCCAGAGGTTATTCCATATCATCTCATGTTATTTTCTGGGGATGGGGGAAGGGGTCCCTTCTGGATGAGGGTAGCATGGCTACGGTCAGGTCACAGCTCCATGGTGAGCACTTTGCACTTCAATTCATGATCTCATCTTTACCTTTTGTGCTTCCAAATCTCCTCTCCAGCCCACTGCAGGGGATAGGGAGTGAGCAAGCATCAGTATGGTTTCGCATGTCTAAGTGGGAGCACAAATTGTGAAGTTTCTAAACAAAAACACAGGGAAACAATGCAACCTGCACCTTTGCTGGTGTGAGCTTCTTTTTGTTCATTTTCCACAGTAATTCCTGAAGGCCGCACTAAAGCCAGCCCAAAAGATATCTCCTCTCCTGCCATGGTTTATTGTGTTTAGGATACCATAACACAGGCTGCAGAAACCAAAAAACTGCCAAGTGCAGATGCAAATACTCTTTATCTAACCCTTTGCATCTATTAGCAAACCAGAGAGCCAAATCGTTATGGATTAGGCCAACCACTCTCCTAATTTAAGATGTTAACTGCCATACAGTGCTATAGCTGACTCACTGTGATCTATTTATTCCTGACCAATGACAGTGAGAAATTTGTAACATTTTTTTCAAAGTGAGTTGCATTGCAGAGATCTGTTATGCAGAAAACCTAAGAGACACAAAAGGCAAACTCAGTGCAGCCTAAGAGAACACATGAACTGTTCTGATTACTGACCAGGCGTCGAATATCCCTTTCGCTCTCCCATTTGATCTTGGAAATGGCTTCCTGGTGGGACTGATGCTCACTCCGAAGATCGCCTGCCTTGATCTTATCGGCCTGGATCATATTGTTAAGGGCCTCATCTACCTGCTTTTTGGCAGACTTCAGTTCAGTAATTTCCTGCAGAAGCTTAAGGCGCTCAGAGTCAAACTGTTTTCTGGCCTCTTCACGAGCCTCAATGGTCAGCGCTGTCCGTACTTTATCACTGCTCCCATCCCGCAGAGCGCACAGCGCTGACTTCAGGCGCTGGATTTCACTGTCTCGGACTTTCACCATTCTTGTCATCTCTTGCTCATGCTGTTTGATGAGGTTCTCCCTCACAGCCTGCAGCTCCTTCATTTTCTCCTCATGGAGTTTGGCTTTTAGCTCTGTGATCTGCACGGTCTGCTTGCGTTGCTCCACTTCACGGATACGCTTCGTTTCTTGAGTCTTCTCTCTTTCGAGTTTAGCAACCTATATTGAGATAAAACAAAAGTCATCTGCTACCAATGTAACATTAACAAAACAAGCCTACCTAGACACATCCATGTCAAATTGAGAAAGACCCTGCTGAGACCTCAGACAATCCTGCACACTCCTAAAACAAAATATAGCCCAGCTCCTGAGGCATTCACACGGATTACATTGTCTTTACTCAAACAAAAAATCCTGTCTTCTCCAGATGTCCTGCCTCACACAATGATGCTACATGTACTTTTAATATTTCCTTAGGACATAAGACTATATGTGTGCATTTGTCTAAAGCTTTTTAACCCAGCAGTCAAATTCACCAGAAAACTGGAAGGCTCAGAAATAGCAAAATTCCTACAACTTTCACATATTGTTCCATTTGAAGGCCAGAGGTTTCTCCAATTTGTAGCTCAGTAAAATGGAATCTTTTCCACGGAAGCCACAGGACATCCACAGTAAATGTTATTAACTTGGGAAAGAATCAGACCACTGTTTTAGGAAAGAGCTGTGTGGCCTCTGCTGAACCCTGTGATACCATTTTTTCCACGTTTTCCTTCTTCAACAGACTTTTATTTAAAACCAAACTCTCACTCACCTTAGATTTCTCCTGATGCAGCTCAATTTGAATGTCTGTTAGCTTAGTCCTGAGTTCCTCATTGGCAGCCTGTAGGGCAACAATCAGTGCCTCAGGCTTTTCGCCCTTGCTCCGTCCTTTTTTTGACATGGTTTCTTATCAGCGAGAGTCCACGTGTTTAGTTCAAATATGGACTGCCATCTCTTTCTGCTCCTTTCAATGCCAGTTAGTTCAGGAACTACTGCGTGACATTCCTTAAGGTCCTGGACTCAGCTGCTTTGGAAGCTCTGTGAGAAATAAGACACAGCATTACGTGGCAGTGGACACAGTGTGGACAGCTCACGTGCTTACAGAGCACAACAGAGCGCTCCCAGCTCCAAACACCGCACTCTTTGTCTGAAAACCTGCAAGGGAGATCCCAGCACAATTATGCTGCTGAACCCTAACATGGGGGAGTGCTTCAAATCACAAATGCTGATCCAAGCACCCTGGCTCTAGATCCCAATCCTGACTCTAGAACCAGAACTCCAGAACTTGGCAAGCATGACACAAGTACCATGTGAAGCTTTTTCATCCTTGGCAAATCCTCATGATCTCCTGTGCTTCTTACCATCTCTGCCAACAATCTGCAACAATTTTGAGAGGCACTTTCTGTTCCCACAGAACGGTGAAAATCCCTTGGACTAGAGGAGCAGTTCCAGTGCTTACATGCTGGAAATTCCAGCAGCCAGACTGGATTCGTGCCTGTTCACTGATCTGGTCTCAAGCAATATTTTAAGGAAATAATATTTCCACATAAGCTAATTCCCATCACTGCACCAACTCTGTTAGCTACAAGGGGAATACTGGCCATACACAACTCCCTCTGTCTCCAACATCTGTCTCATTTGCCTAGTGGGATTTGAATAAATCTTAAATTAAGTCTTTGCTTTGGATTTTATTTATCAGGTTTCATATATGTTTTGCATTTTTTCAGAATAAAATTCAAGCCCTAATTATTGCATGCCATCTTCTGTGTGTTACGCCACATAAAAAAATACATAATTAATGAAAACTGATTAAAAGCATGATTTACATTATTTTCATAATTCACTCATAGTTCAGCATATCAAGATCAACACAAAAACTCAGCTCAGACTTGATAAACAGCTCTTCAGGACAAATCCTAACCACCCTCTGATTTTGACTGAACAAAAATTGCTGTATTGTAGTTAGATTTCTAATCAATACCATAATAATTTTCAGGAATATTAAAATACCTTCTGAACTGAGCTCACAATATCCCTTGGATATGGGGCTCTACACAAGGAATACGGGATGAATCTGGTGCTGCTAGGCTGCTCATGCTAAAATTACCATTGGCCCTTGCTCTAAAACATGAACCAAAAAAACTCTATGCAAGTAGCTGGCGACTCCATGGAAACAGTAAAAAGGGGACAGAAGCATTATTGTTACCCACAGCAAAGCTAAGCAGATTTGTTAAAACAATATTCTAGTATTCTGTGGCTAAAATACCATCTGTCTCTTTTTCATACAGCTATTTTTCTAGAAGGTGGCATAACACAATGCACATTGAGAACACTAACAGTGATAAAGAAAATCTTGCCCTCTCCCAAAATGAAGTGGACGTTTTCCAGAATCAGTGCTTTTCAGTATAAGATGCAAATGGATATTGACTGGAGACTCTACTTAAGCACGGCAGGATTGTCAGAACAAGGACAAGCTCTATCAACCTGCCCAGCTCACTGCAAGATGGGGGCCTAACAAGACCCCCATGGTTTTGTACTTTGGTTTTGGTTTTTGACCCACCAAGTGGTTTTGTACTTTGTGCATTATTTTATGAAAGTAGATCACGCTCAACCATCAGACAACATGCACCATCTGGAAGGGAAACACTGCAATTCATGGAGTTTATCGTATCAGGCTCTCCTTTACTTGATTTTAACAACCCAACAAAACCCTCTTTTATTTAAATGAAATGTACATAAACAAGAAACCAACAGAGAGGGGAAGTTCACGCCTCAGACTGTTCTCCTGAAAACCCTCCCTTTTCCTTCTAAGGCCATACAAATGATCGTCTCTTGTCTCATAGATGCCAGAGGAAGGTATCTTACACTCACTACTAAAAGTTTTCAGATATTTAAGTAATTTCTCTACTTCAAGCAATAAGTTTAACTTTGGAAGATTTTGCCATTTTTAGCTCAGCTCTTGATACAGCCAATAAACGCAGACATTGGTTTCAGAACAGATCAGAAAAAAAAGTCTGCATTCTAGCCTCCCACATTCACTTTTAACAACACAGATCTCTACAAATGAACTGTTTTCTTTTTTGAATACCTTACTTCCAACCAGACTTCTAGCTTCTTGCAGTTTCTTATCAGCTTGCAGTTCAATAGAGCTTCAAAAAATGTATTTTCTTCTCCCTCTCTATTGCCATCAATGCCTTAAAGTACCTCATGTACAAATTGCTCTGATTTCCCATGTCCTGTATCCCTCTTGCCTTTTAATTCAATTTTCTGTGAAAAGAATATGAATGTTCCCATTACCAGGAAAGTTCAGCAAAAATAAAGCCAGCAGTTTATCTCTTCACATTAACTTTCCAGCAGAAATGTAAACACATCTTTTACATTAATCCTTTCTATACACCTTTTAGACTCAAAATACCTCTAAAAAAAAAACATTACAAGCAATGTTTTTTTCTCATTTGCAAATTGTTGTGAATCTTACCCTTGTATCATATGGGGAAAGATAGGTTCCTCCGTCATCTCTAGAGCCTGTGAACTCTTTAAGAATGGTCTGAAACAACAGAAATCTTTTCCACCAGTGGCACAGCTCAGCTGAGAAACAAGTACCTGTCATGCTTTGCCTTTGCTTCCCAACAAAACAAACCAAAGGAAAATGTACCATGTAACACATGCTGACCTACGCAGCTCTGCTCATAACAGGAAATAAACAACTAGAATAAAGTGAAACTCACGTTAAATGTAAAATTTATCCTTACAGTTTACTATTTAAAAAGTACCCCTGAAAACTTAAAGGATGATATTTAGCTGAACTGTGCTGCTTTAAAAATGGAAGCACCAGCTTCCATTTGTATTAGGATGACCAGGGCAGCAGTATTCTCATCCCAGATAAGCAGGTGATGAGCTGATTTCTCAGCTGGAAAAGGTGTAAGCATGAAACATCACCCACTCGATCCAGCTGAGACACTGGTTCACACATGATGGGTGAAAGCACAAAAAAAATTAAGAGGTTTCACTTATAAGACATTAAGGATACTGTCTTGAATGTGCAGATTTTCATGAAGGCTGAAACCAGAAAAATACTCTATAGTAATTTCAGAGAGATTTGAATAAGCATCAAGCTACTGTATATAATTTCAAATAAATTTCCAAGGACAATGCTTAAATCCTCATTGAGTTCACCTAACATAGGCTACCATGCAGGTCACGGGCATCCACTGCATATTGCAAGAAAACAGCAACATGTAGGTCATGTTGCAACCCACGAAAATCCATGCCATAATGCAGAAGGGATCTGCAAGCAGCCTAGCTGGGCATGGTTGGGGCAGTGATCCAGGCACAGCAAAGGCACAGATGTTTGTCAGCTCTCCACTGCACCTGTGAAACATGTACTGGACACACACTAAACTTAGGAGTTTGTTCTTGAAAGCGCTTCCAATTTAATTGCACAGTCTTTCCCTAGTTATAACCTACCAAACAGTAACTAGCACAATTGTTCTTTCAGATGTAAATAATCCAATCTTTTTCCAGTGCAAAAGTCCCCACATACTCTTTGTTCACCTAAGACTGATTGTAACTGATCACAATTTCCTGTCAGAGAGGGGACATGAAAAGGGGATATTATTAAGGGCTGTATTAAATAAAGCAGATTCTCAAAAAATGACTGCATCTCATTTTGTTCCACAAGAGTGCACAGAGATGGAATACAGCATCTTACAGAACCTTAAATATTAAGTACAAATAAATACAGTGGAAAAAACCCCAAGGACTTATCTCAGTCACAGAACTTAAAACAAAAATCACCTTCATGTTCATGAAAATCTAAGTGTATGTTATGTAGTAACATAATTATAAGTCTTGTTGTAATTTCTGTACACCAAGCCTACCTCAAATACTTGCCAAACAGTACAATATTGATTCTAATTAATTTCTAGCACTTGTAACATTAAGACTTCTTAGGATTTTGCTTACATTATAGAAATGAAAAATTACAAGTATTTCTGCATCCATTAAAAATATCAGCTTAATGACTATCAGCAAACCAGCGCACATACAGACAAAAAAAAACCAAAACCAAACCAGAAGCCTTGACTCCACCATTTCTCACAGTTTTATAGGCTCGCTCATTACTGGTTACCCCAAACCACCTGGGACCTCAATGCAATTTTCAACAATTGTTTCTTCTTCTTTTGAGTTTTAATTTCCATGTTATTTAGGCCCTTTGTTTACAGTCCATGCAATGTAAGGTTTAACAGCACTTTAAGGAACACTGTAATACACAGTTTCAAAAAAGAAACTAATAGCTTGAGAAACGGAGTATGGAGTGAAAATATTACCTCCTGGAGGAGATGGAAGGGATGTATAAAATGAAAATGTGAGCCAACATGTATTTTAGCATTAGCTTCTCTCAATTAATGCAAATAATTCATTATTTTTTATAAAATAATCCAAGAAGCTGTTATACTTCGCATTATCATTTTTAACATAAAAGATCTGGCATACCATACCAGCTTTTCTATCCTAGCAATTTTCTCAGGTACATCAGTCTGCTTTATTATTCATGAGAGTACATTTCATCCGGAGTTAGAAATGGAATTGCAGTATATCCAGTCTTCATTTACATTCCTTATTTGTTGGTATTTGTTAAGCTGTTAACCAAGAAGGTTTCACTGTGCAGCTGTGTGCTGAAGTGCGTGCTGCATTTGTGCCTCTTTCCTGCGACATGACCCTGTGTGGATGGTCACATACATCAGTTCACATTGCCTCTCTTGTGACCATGTTCAACACAGGGAAATGTGATGTCCAAATATGATCTTCTAGAGAAAACACAGATCCTAAAGTTTACAGGATTGAGTGATGGTTTCTCAGCAACCCACCAGTGATCCAAATGCATGGCAAGCAAACCATACAGCATCATCAGCTCTAGCCAGAAGAACTGAAAGCCCATGTTCCTGAAAATACTTGCATGTATTATTTTTCTTTTCAAGTTCATTGGAAGTTTCAGAGTCCAAACTGCAGACTGTGATCCACACTGTTCTGTTGTTTCCAAAGAAGCTGTGTTTACGCTCATTTGACCTGACAGCATTCAGTGTGGCCATACCACAGAGCTTTCTCATGGTCCTTCCAGCATGCTGTTGAATTTTCTATTTAGAGCACTACCTCCCGGAGCAAAGATTTCTAGACCTCATATTTTAAAGGAGAAATTAAAACAGACCTTAAAGATACAGAAATTAGAAGTACTACCAAAATTACATTTTTCTATCCTCATGGATTCTGGATTTTGAGAGCTGATGACAGAGAACTGCACAGATGCTTTCCACAGACCTATAAAGAGAAGGCAGCAGAGAATCCATCTCTGAAGATGGAAAGATAAATTTGCTATAATCTGATAAAGACCCAACCTTTAAGCGACATAGATTTATAGAGGAACTTTGAAGATGTTACCTGCTTGGAATTTAAGTAAGCCATTGATTTCAAAACACATAATGCAAACATGTAATTATAAATTCAAGTAAATAATACTAACATAAATATTTTTTAAATTTGGGTTTAAAAAGAAACATTTGGTTTTCAGTCTTGTAGTACAAATATTGCATTACCATGCACAAAGATTAAAGAGAAATCTGATGGACCTCGAAGATACAACATCACTGGAAAGTGATTCAAAATTCAGGCATCTGATAAGGACTATTTTGTTGCCTTGCAAGTTCACAAAGCCAACAGAAAGTGAAATTATTTACCACTATTAAAAATTACCATGACTGAGTAGTGAAAGCATCTTCAGACCCACACAGTTTGGTCAAAAAGAAGAGCGGAAGATCCTGGAGGTTATAATTAACAAACTACTTGGATTTCAACTGCTCAAGCTACATCTGAGTTATACCAGCCTTAAAGCAGTAGAATCCATCACCACACTTTTATTACAGCTGGAGGACTATTCTAAACCACAATATCAAGATCAAAATTGAAAATTATTCTGGGCATCATTCTACAGTCATATTTCACAGCATTTTCCTGACTTGAATACCCTGAGGTCACTTATACTTTGTAATGACAGAGAACCTGGCCAGCATCTTTCCAGCTACACTGAAGTCTTGATAATAAAAAGTCTACCAGAACCCAGCATAAATTTACGAATTAAAATAGCCAATCACCTCCTTAAAACACAACCATACATAACCATACACACATAAGCTCCACCTTATGTTCAATTCTTAATGTGCAGGATACCAAAGTTCTTACTCAGAAGATTATTTAGCTGACAATGGCCTCTGAAAGCAGAGGGTTTATCAGAAGCCACTGAAAGGTGACAGGGGAAAGGTTCTCAGAACCGAGGCTGAGTCAATGCATCAGCAGTATCACAGAGCTTGAAGTTAGGCTTTGGGAGGACACTGGAAACAGCTGGCTCAAAATCATCAAGGCTCAATCTCCAAGGTGAGAGCCACATTTCCGTACCTTAGGCACTACCAAAACAGTCGGTCAGAGAGCAGGAAGTCAGAAAGGTTGCAGTATGTCACTGACAGCCTACTCCTTTCTGCTAGGAGTTCTGCTGACAAGCAGGGAATCCCAGCAGGCCACCAAACTGCCACAGTTCTGGGAAACAGACAAAGCCAAAGGGGCAATCCATCAACAGCTCCTGGCAACCACCTCCACCAGGTAACTCCTATAGAAACCACAGCAAAAACTTCCCAACCTTTCCTTCCTGAGGCTTCTCCTTGGAATTTTGTTTCCTGTGGAAGCAAGGGTGGAACTGGCTCCAATCACACAACTTGATTAGAATCACAGAATATCTCAAGTTGGAAGGTACCCATAAGAACCACTGAGTCCAATTCCCTGCTTCTCACAGGACCACTTAATACTAAACCACACGACTAAGAGCATCATTCAGATAGTCCTTGAATTCTGATAGGTCTAGTGCCCTGACCTACTTCCCTGGAAAGTCTGTTCCAGTGCCCAGACACCCTCCAGTGAAGCAGCTTTTCCTACTGTCCAGTCTGAGCCTCCCCTGATGCAGCTTCATTCCATTTCTTTGTGTCCTACTGCTGCTCACCAGTGAGAGGAGATCACCTTCTCCCCCTCTACTGACCCCCTTGAGGAAGCTGTAGACTTTGATGGGGTCACACTTCAGCCTTCTTTTCTCCAAGCTGAACAAACCAAGTGACCTCAGTTGTTCCTCCTAAGTGTTATCCTTGACACTTTTCCCCATCTTGGTCACCCTGCTCTGGACACACTCTCACAGTTTGATATCGTTCGTGTATCGGGGTGCCCATAGCATCTTTTGATTGACACAGAACTACTGATAGAGTACTTGTGTCTTGTGCCCTCTTCAACAATTACTGTCTCACTAGTCCCAGATTTCACCAAAATCGTACCCATTCCTAGAAAACCTTTTAAAATCACCAGGGGTTTATCTAACTGAAGTACCTATCTGAGCCAGGTTGAGTGCCAGCAGAGGCAGCATTTACAGCACAGCAGCCCTGGGTTTGAAATTCCTATGCAGAGCAGTAGGCCAGATCAATAGAAACAAAACCTGAGTCAGAGCAGAAGCAGTAAACCTCACATTATTGCCTGAAAAGGAACAAAACATTCTACTGATGGGCTACCCTGATGCTTAGACCTAGCATGATACCTGCACCACGGCAGAATCTGACCCAGCAAATCAGAGACGTTGAGAATGGGAGTCCAACATGTCACCTTACAGTGAGGCACAGGACAGCATCAGAATGTAAATGAATCTCTGGAGTTTTCTTCCTTACAAGAGGTGAAATCAAATTTTTTAAATATGTCATCTTCTGTGTTCCCAACCTATGAGGTATGATCAGCATCTTTTAAATATCTGCATTCACAGCAAAGACCAGAAACAGGCTACAAATGAGTGTTCAGGTGCCATAAGGTAGCTCAAATGTAGGATCTAGATCTGTCGTAAGTGGTCAAAATGAAACTGAGGGATGGCAATCCGGTAATTTAAACATAAATTGCACACCAGTCCAAGAGGCAGGTTTCCTCCATCAATGGCTGTGAAAAAAGGCATGCGTTGCATGTACAAAGAGATGCGTTCTGCGGGGTCTGTGTCTGCAAGACAGAATGCCTTCTCACACACAGACACGCCAGCCCGGACAGCCCAGGACACGTACAGGTGCAATTCTGAACGCTCTGCTGGGCAGCGAGCCTTGTGTACCGCCGTGGGAGCGGCGCAGCGGGCACG
Organism: Polioptila caerulea; assembly: GCA_013397295.1. Classification (NCBI taxonomy): domain Eukaryota; kingdom Metazoa; phylum Chordata; class Aves; order Passeriformes; family Certhiidae; genus Polioptila; species Polioptila caerulea. The sequence goes on from VYXF01000362.1 coordinate 208,502, forward strand.
GATGCACCGCCGGTGGAAAGGAGCGCAGGGAGCGCCTGCAGGGCCGCGGTGGCCTCGCTCCGCTCGGGCTCCCCCGCGCCGAAGCCCAGCCCGAGCTCCGCCGATCGCCCGCAGCCCCGGAGCATCCCTTCCCATCCCTTCCCACCCCTGCATCGGCCGCCGCACCCAGCGCGCCGCGCCCGCATGGGGCGGACAATGACCGGCGGGCATACAA